>JAJLYZ010000008.1:0-587516 GCA_030571835.1 Yamadazyma dushanensis | reverse complement strand
GACTGCTTGGTGCACTGGAGCTTGGAACATCAATCTCAATAGTGGTGGTATCACCAGAAGATGCTGGGTGGGTTCTGGTAGTGGTGTCTGTACCAGTCCATGTACTGGTCACAGTGGTCAAGTGATCCACTGGACTGCTTGGTGCACTGGAGCTTGGAACATCAATCTCAATAGTGGTGGTATCACCAGAAGATGCTGGGTGGGTTCTGGTAGTGGTGTCTGTACCAGTCCATGTACTGGTCACAGTGGTCAAGTGATCCACTGGACTACTTGAGCTTGGAACATCAATCTCAATAGTGGTGGTATCACCAGAAGATGCTGGGTGGGTTCTGGTAGTGGTGTCTGTACCAGTCCAAGTGGTAGTTGTAGTAGTCCAATGATCGACTGGACTGCTTGAGCTCGGAACATCAATCTCAATAGTGGTGGTATCACCAGAAGATGCTGGGTGGGTTCTGGTAGTGGTGTCTGTACCAGTCCATGTACTGGTCACAGTGGTCAAGTGATCGACTGGACTACTTGAGCTTGGAACATCAATCTCAATAGTGGTGGTATCACCAGAAGATGCTGGGTTGGTTCTGGTAGTAGTATAAGTTCCTGTCCAAGTGGTAGTTATAGTAGTCAAATGATCTACTGGACTACTTGGTGCACTGGAGCTTGGACTTGGGCTTGGACTTGGGCTTGGACTTGGGCTTGGGCTTGGACTTGGACTTGGGCTTGGACTTGGACTTGGACTTGGACTTGGACTTGGACTTGGACTTGGACTTGGACTTGGACTTGGACTTGGACTTGGACTTGGACTTGGACTTGGACTTGGACTTGGACTTGGACTTGGACTTGGACTTGGACTTGGACTTGGACTTGGGCTTGGACTTGGACTTGCTGAAGTCGGAACCTCAATAGAAACAGTTCCTGTTCCACCCGGTGTTCCTGGGACAGTTATTGTGGTGGTGTAGGTGCCAGTCCATGTTTCAGTAACGGTAGTTGTTGGAATAGGAAGGTCAACCTCAATAGTTCTGGTGTTTCCCGAGCCACTACTATAAGGCAAAGTAGTGGTTCTCGTTCCCTCTCCTGTCCAAGTTCTTGTGGTCACGATAACAGCCACTCCATCTGCACCTGAGCCTTGATGAACAGGTTCGGGCCAAACAACAGTGGTCAGATTGTTAATAGTAGAAGTGCTTCCCCTACAACGAACGTTGTTGGTGTAATGAACGGTGATATTCTCTGATCCAGAGATTCCTTCCATGAAGACACGGTACCCTGCAGGGATGTTGGTGTAATTAATCACCCAACCAGAGGATGTACAACTGCCTGTGTAAGTAATATCGCTGAAAGATCTTGGATGTAACCAAGGATTCACATCGTTGGTCATACCCACACGCATAGTAGAACAGTCCCAGGTCAGTCCCACTCCTGTGAGACCAATGCTACCTGAAACAATACCATTAGGACAGTCGTAACCTAGGACATAGTGTTGATTTCTGTCAAGCAAGGGAACATATCTAGTGTAGAAGTAAATTTGGTCTGTGGTAAACCCACCAATGATATTAGGGAAAGGTCTCATATTCACGTTAGTACTGAATTCATTGTTACCATCCCTAATGGAAACAGTATTGGTACCACCATTGAAACAAGTGGAATCGGCGATGTCAGAATTTTGTGCACCCCAACCAGCATTAAAAGTAACAGGAAAATTGAGGGAACCTGTGGCCAGAAGATTAGGGGTGACGTTTTCGGTAGCAGTACATCTAATTTGGGAGGTGACGGTATATATTTCCCCGCCCAAGTAATCACAAGTAGCAAGAACAGTGTCACCAACTGTCAAGTTAACATTCCCTTCGTTTTCAATTCTATAAACACAAGGTAAGTCAAAGGTAAAGGTATCACCTGGGCTAACATTAGAACCATCCATGGCCCAATTTACATCATAAATCCACCAAGGGAAGTAAGGGTAGTTATTGTTTGGTGCAGCAGAGTTTTGAAATTGAACACTGTTGATACCAGTGAGAATCCCAGTGACTTCTCTACTGGACACGACGGATGTCAATGCCAGGAGAAGAAACAAAGGGGCTAAAATCATGGCTGAATGTCAATATTATTCACAATTGCTTACTCGGAAATGAATGGTTGAACTGGCTTCCCATGTGTCTTTATATATTCCAGATTCGTTAGTTCAACGTCGCCAGAGTAGAGTCCAGAACCTCATGGTCTCCAGAGCTTTAAGCGTCTTGCGTATATATGAAGTGCATATCAATAGGATGGCGTTTACCTACATTTGGACAAACAAGGTGAATTGAAACAAGAAAAGAGATGCATCTCCAGAGTGCTGTGTATACCCCTTTTCGTTTATTATCAATCGCTTCAATATCAACCGCTTCAATATCAACCGCTTCAATATCAACCGCCACAGACTAGTCTTGAATTTTTGATAGTAACCCAAAGGTAATAGCTTGTCCTGAAATCTGGCCGAAGTTGGACCAGCGTAATATTTAGGTGTAATCTTTTGATTTCCCTTTTGAGACGCAAAATATTCATTAGCGGAATTATAGTCGTGTTTTCTGCCACTAAGAGGGAGACGTTAGCTTTGTGGTCATGCTTGAGCCTGTGGATTTGGGAAAGTAGAGGTGATTGGGTAAAGAATGTGAGCCCATCTTTTGATGTCCGGCTCGCCGAAGAAAGAGAATCCTCATAGGTTCATACCATTGGAATCATGCTTCTTTTCGAATTCCTTCAGTTGTTTCAAAATACGTTAGTATCTCGGGGACTAAGGGCTGGGCCCTGCTTGGCACAATGGGACTGACAATACCGTCAATGCGATGAGTAAAGAAAGGCTAATAATAGCCACTATCCCATATTGAGTACAGGATATAATATTCATTTGTTCCAATAACGGAAACTAGTATGCCAAAAGAGGTAAGGTAGGCGGTTGACTGCCTAAGGAACTGGACTCCTGTTTCAATTGAATCAGGAATGGAACCTTTGAAATGAGCCTTCCGATTGTGGGTGTACCATGTTTCTAGAAAATTGGCCAAGTATCGACTTCTACCCAGGGACTAAAGCTATCAATGAACTGAATTAATCAATGACCCGAAGTTATCAATGGAGTGAAGCTACCAAGAGCTATACTATAACAACAAGAGCAAATAGTTGGCTACAAGATATCAATTGCCTCGAACATCATTAGCTCTATTTCAAATGAGGTAACTGGAGACCCCAAAAAGTGATTAAACAATCAGAACAATAAATGCATCTATCTTTGACCCCAGTGTTTCATCCCACATTCATTGGACCTGTCCTGACCTGATTGGTATGGCTCGGAAAAATGGAATCCCAAAGCTCTCGGAATTCGCCCGTATTAGGCAATTATGCACCAACAAACTTGTACATACTCAGTCCCTTGCAAATAATTTTAAACAATAGATTATTGTTTTAATGCGTATTGTTTGGTTGCGAGAGTTGCTTCCTTGAATGGCATACAAGAAGACTAATCCGGTAATTTTTGCCAATAAGGTCGTGATACCCATCACAAATATCTCCCTTTTTTCGTAAAGGATAATCAAGCAACGTCCATGAATGGACACTGTATGAAGGATTTTCTCAAAAAGGACTTTTTATCCCCGAAATTGATAAGCTTCCCGATTAAGGTTGTACACAGCTAGATTTAGACTGTTTTAGGCTAAGCGAGCGCGCTGCTCCAGCATTTAATGTAGAGAGATGCACCTTCTGCATACACAGACAAAAGGGTCTCATTAGATTCGTTTTAGCCCCGGGTCTATAAAGAGGATATTACCTATCTTCTGTTAGGGGCTCCCACTGTGTATGAAGCAGGGATTGCCATTCTCAATTAAATAGAGCTTAGCGAAATTCTTTTGTCTTCCCCTATTGTCTCGTTCTGGACCCAAGAATTCTTGAATCTGAACAACTGGCTTTATCGCAATTACTGAAGGTGGCTTGCTCAATTTACCGATTGAGAACAATTGCCGAAGTTCGACTATTGTTCAATTAGAAAAAGGAACCCTGGCTGCCCCGTGAAAACCAGTAGCTTACTTCCTCAACCTTTTTTCAAATTGTGGTATACTCATCCAGCACCTAAGCAAACTCGAATAGGAAACCGGCCCTCAGCTGTACTTCGTATTCGTCGGATTCTCTCTTCATGCACTTCTCTCTCCATGCACTTCTTTGTTGCCTGTAATGGATCTCTTTGTTAAGAATTTATGTGGCGTATCTCTTTTTGCTTGGTGCTGATCAGTTTTATTTAGTTCAGGTTACAGCCACAGCACCACTATTCTACCATAAAAAAAGATATCTTTCAGATATTCCGAGAACTTGCAATGCACTAAGAATAGAACCAAAAACTCAAAACGTTCAAAGCTTTTTACTTATCAGAGATACAAGCTTATTCCACAAGAATTGAAGGTAAAACTTTCGCAAAAATAACAATCCATAAGTTACAGACAACAGTTAGACCAGTTCAAAATCTTATGAACCAACGTTAAAATTACAAAAAAATCCAGAAACGATACAGAGTAGACTATATATCACCACTTGTGGTCTTCATCCAAGAACAATGGATCAAACATGAGCAATTAACATAGTTGTTCAACCATAAAATTGACGGCGCTCAAACCAGTGAAAACACACCAACCAAAAGTTCAACGTCAACCGGTGATTTCGCTTTGATTAGATCCGGTCCAAGTTATTGTTCTATCACACCAAAGCCCAGTTTCGTTTCCAATAATCATGTCTTTCGCCAAAATTCCCCTTTATACAGGACCAGATCATATCGCAAGAGGCCGGAAAACCTCACTCTTCGATAACGAATTATGGTGTTGAAGACATTCAAAGTAGATAATATTCCTCCTATCGAAGCGGTCCCATTGACTGCTGATAACTTCAAACAATTTGGAGGAGTCATTAGTGCTGATCATCAGATCAAAAATGTTCAAAGCTCCGCTGCAAACTATGGTACTGCTACAAAAATTCATAAAGTAGCTCCTGTTGTAAACAACTACGCAAACTGTCTTAGTGGAAAGCCTGCCACTGCCAATTGGAATATCTTCAGATGTAAAGCACCAAAACATTTAATTAACATCAAGGATGCCAAAACAAAAACTTATAAATCAATGGTGTTAGAAAGGCATCCTTTCAGTACTCAGACTTTCCTCCCTATGGGGCAAGATTCAGCTAAGAGCTCGTATTTGGTGATAGTTGCACAAACAGACAAAACCAGTCCAGACAAATTGCCAAATCCAGCGCAAATTAAGGCTTTTATATGTAAAGGAAACCAATCTATTACTTATGGTGCTGGAACATGGCATGCACCAATGGTCGTAATTGATGAAAACGTTCCACATATCGACTTTGCTGTGTTCATTCATGAAAATGGTGTTCCTGAAGAAGACACACAAGAATGTTATTTCGAACCAGGGTATACTATCAAGTATTCTATCACCTCTCCTGTTAAATTATAGATATTTATATATAATTGATAACATCGTCAATGGTATCTTTTACAAACTTATCCTTTTCTTTGTCATCCATTTCACTGGCCCTCTCTTTTGCTATACGAAGTTTGTCTATTATCGTAGCCAAATCGATCTCTTCCAACTCTTCATCCAAGTCATCTTCTGAGGCTAGTAATCCTTTGGTCATCTCACTTTGGATCTTATTTAACTTATTCTGTTCATAATTATAATTGGCCGAATTCAGTTTGTGGCTCCATTGGTGAGTTTCTAGCACCTCCAAGAGTCTATCCTTGCCGATTTTGTCCCTGTACTCATTGGTGCCCGACTCATTGAAATAGATGAATTCAAGTCCGCTCAGAATCACCACATCTTCTATTTCTGTATAGTCCAAAGTCTCTTTCGAAACACCCACAATTACAAAGAACCGTTCCTTCTCTTCTTCCTGCTCCTCTTCATTTTCCTCAATTGCTTCTTTCACTCTTTCAATCACCTCTAATTGACGCTTTACATCATCCACAGTCTCGTTATCAATATTAAAAGTATACAAAAACCCATCAATTGACTCTCGAAGTTCCACACACTCTTCAGATAAGAACTCTTTCTGCCAGATCAACAACTCCGACAACTTTGTGTCACTATTTGCAACCATTGATCTGTCAGCAGGAAATTCATCAATCATAATGCTCAAATGAGACTCATAATATTTCGTTTTGAATACCGTCTTCACTATAATTCCGCTATGGGACTCTTCAGGTACATTTTCTACTTCCCGTTTCAGTATTAGTTCCGCTATCCTAATCTTTCCCGACCCAGGGCCTCCTAATATTAGAATATGATTAAACATGAAAAATTCAATACGCACTGAAGTGTTTATTTTCAAATTTCAACTTCTTCCTCAAAATGGCACCTTCTATCGCTCCCAGTAACGGAACCGGCGCTTATGCCAACGGGAACGGAACAAGGAAGATGTCACAAACAGATAAATCGCCTTTGGAGAATTTGTTGATCCGAGATGAAGACATTTTCCAGACTTCTTTAAACTCAGATGATTACTTGGAAAGTTTAGCTCCTATTGTTAAAGATGCTCTTAAGCTGAATGGACTTGGAGATTTGATCACCAAGCTTAACGTTATTGTCAAGAATAAAGACGAGGAACTTGCTGATTTGTCTTTGAGTTCGACTCAAGATATAAATTCTTGTATTGATTCTATCGATAAGATCCACCTTGATTCAACTGATCTTAATAGAAATTTACAACAGGTGAGTCTGTTCCTTAATAAATCAGTGTATGAATTGGTATCGAAGAAGAAAGCGTTGTTGAAAAGTAAAGAGCTCACGTCCAAGATCAACGAAACTACTGTGGTGTTGAATCTCTGCATACAGGTGTTAGAAATCACCAATAGGATCCATGAATTGATCAAACAGAATAAATATTTCAGTGCATTGAAATTGATAGGTGATTTGACGAACACTCATTTGCCTAAGGTGGAAAACTTCAGTTTTGCCGTTAAGATATACGATTCTATACCGTTATTGAAGAAAACCATCAAAGACGAATCGTTTGACAATTTGTGTAAATGGTTAACAGTGAATATTGAAAGGAAGCTTTATGATATGGGATTAGCTCTATTCGCTAATTTGGCTGATATACAGAAGAATTGGAAAGAAATAACTGATAAAAATGGATCTGCTTTCCTTTCACACAAGGTAAATTCTCCTGTGGAAATATCCATGAGAGATCCGTCGCTTAATTACAATATACTAAGTGATAAAGAGCTACACATAGACTTATCCACTGTTTATTATGCCATTTTGGCTTATCAAACGTTGAACGAAGGTGATACATTAACGAAATTGTACCACAAAGAATGGCTAAAGAAGTATAATAGAGTGATTTATCCATTGACATCTTCAGTAAGGACACTGACTTACAATGATAGCCGATTAAATGATACGCTGGTTGCTGAGTTTGCAGATTTACCTGCTCTTGATGAGTATTTGAAGAAAATAGCTGCATTCTTTGTGGTGGATAAACAGATAAACTTGGCCACAAAGTTCGAAATAAGAGGTAATAAGAGCTCAGATGATCTTTGGGATTCATTTGTCACCAAATTGAAACCTGTTCTTTTCCACTTCCTCAAAACACATCCCTTCAATATAGACGAGCTCGAAGATTTCAAGAATTTGGTGGGAAGATTCATTCAAATTATGGAAAATAATGAATTCAAGATCACTGAATTATATGAAGTAATGATGGTG
The DNA here is from genome assembly GCA_030571835.1 of Yamadazyma dushanensis. NCBI lineage: Eukaryota > Fungi > Ascomycota > Pichiomycetes > Serinales > Debaryomycetaceae > Yamadazyma > Yamadazyma dushanensis. The sequence goes on along the minus strand of JAJLYZ010000008.1, from coordinate 579,795 downwards.
CTTATAAAAGACTATTTGGCATCAGAATTGATCCACCAATTCAGATACGATTTCCTAACTTCTATTCAATCTGATCATTATATGCCATTAGTGGTATCTGACAAGAAAGATTATGAAAGTGTCACTAAAATTTGCTGGTACAAAGAAGATGCTCCATTTGCGCCCACCAATGTCAAGTCGTTACCTGTTAGTTTCCCATTCAGTGAAGATTATGTACATTTCTGTTTGGGTATAAGGTCATTGATGGAAGATGTGATTTTATTCATAAAGGATTACTACAGTTACGAAGTTAATGAACTTAACAACATCATCGTGCAAGATATCTTCGAGAAGGTCTTGGGTGATTCTAAAGGGGTTGGGATTGTTCATGATTTACGAGATTTCATCACTAAGAACTCAAGTAATAAAGAGATCTTGTCTCAAAGTTATACGAATTTCGAATACTATTTGTTCAGCTTATATGAACTAGGTAAATTGATCAACAGAAGGTTGAGATTATACAATGGAATAGGTACCAACAATATCGATGTGAATGGTACTTTGACATTGAAATCGATCGAACTATTTACTCAGTTGAGAAAGTATGCTGAAGAATCCATTTTCAAAATGGTGGATATCAAAGTCAAAGAATTATTGGATTTGGTGGAATACGACGATTGGTATCCTACAGTTGCCAATACAGAAGCCAACTATTCCATCAAAGACTTCGCCCTTTTCTTGGAGAATTTATTCACATCCATCTTCTCCAATCTTCCACTGACATTCAGAACATTAGGTCTTTTCCGAAGCTACGATTTCATCGCACAGCATTTCTTGAATGTTTTACGAGAAGCTGACGGGTATAACAGAACAGCTATTGATAATTTCGATTTGGATGTTAAGCATTTGGAAAAGTCCATTAATGCGCTATCTTCAACTGAGGAAGAAGGTGCCGTGTCTTTACAATCCACATTCACAGAATTGAGACAATCGATCGACTTATTGAAACTAGACGACTTCGATGATTTCAAGAAGAACCCATCTTTTAGAACCAGAAAATTCGATCGTGTGAGATACGAAGACGGGATCAGATTGGTCAATAAAATGTACTCCCCAGAAGAGGAAGACGTTTCAACCACAGAGGATCTCAATGTTTCTGGTCAAAGCTTTGACCAATCAACCATTTCCACCACCACAGCCGCCAAATTTGCCAAGTTCAGTAATCGGTTCAGAGTTAATCAATAACCAACCACCAATAACCAACAAACACCATTTTATTTCCACAAGAAATTGTACCATCTCTTACTTTTCTTCGTCTCTACAAGATTCTGGATCTCATCTTCAAGTTGTTTCTCTTCTTTGGCAAGTTTAGCCCGTTCTTGTTCGTATTCCTGAGATGCCATGAAAGCATGGATTATCATATATGTTGAGGATGCGATCAAAAAAGTGTGCACCAAGGGATTTTTGAACTGTCCAAGTTTCGGCTTAGGAACTGGTTCCTTAAATTGTTGTGGAAAAGGCACAGAAAAGCTACGTGTTTGGGTAAAGTTTTGTGCTAAACGCATTTGTGTCAAAGGGCCTGTCTTCATCGTGAAATTAAAAAGACTACTTTTGACTAGACACGAAATTGAGACTTTTGAAAAAAGGTGGCGATTGAAAATTCACTTATAACTATGTTTAGAAATAATTACGACAACGATTCTGTGACATATTCCCCTACAGGAAGATTGTTTCAAGTGGAATACGCTTTAGAAGCCATTAAACAGGGAAGCGCCGCTGTTGGAGTCGCATCAAAAAATCATGTGGTTCTTGTAGCTTTGAAAAGAAATGCTGAAGAATTGGGATCCTATCAGAAGAAGTTGATCAAAATCGATGAACATATGGGTGTGGCACTTGCTGGGTTAGCTCCTGATGCTAGAGTGTTGAGCAATTACTTAAGGAAACAAGCAATGAATAGCAAAATGGTATTTAATAGACCTTTACTGACATCGAAAGCGGTTTTATCAATTGCTGATAAGGCACAAGAAAATACTCAATCTTATGGATCAAGACCTTATGGTGTGGGTTTATTGGTGTCAGGATTCGATGAAAGTGGTCCTCATTTATACGAATTCCAACCTTCGGGGTCGGTATTGGAGTATTATGGTGCTTCTATTGGAGCCAGATCTCAAGCTGCTAGAACTTACTTGGAGAGAAACTTGGATGAGATTAAGCTGTCTGAGACGGTTGAGCAATTAATTGTGCATGGATTGAATGCTTTGAGAGATACTTTATCTCAGGATGTGGAATTGACTTCAAAGAACACCTCTGTGAGTGTGGTTGGTAAAGATACTAAGTTCACTATATATGATGATGAAGATGTCCAACAATGGCTTGATAAATTGGACTCTGTGTCGAACTCCGCCAATAGAGACGATGAAGATGCTAATGATGAACAAGACCAACCCGAAGATACTACTCAGGAAGGAGCTGATGCTGGTGAAGATAGAATGGAGACAGATGAATAACTTGTACAGTAGGCGCTCATCCATTAATGAAAATATACAACCAAGAACTATTTACAGGTGTGGGTTTGGCTAGCTTTGGCCTTTGGCTTTTTGTTGCTTAATTGCAACTTTTTGAATGGCACTAAGGCACACTTTTTGCATATCCTCCACTTCTTTTCTTATTTGTTGTGGATCATGAATGATACCTTTATCTCTGATATCATCGATTTTGCTTCTTAATCCAGAAACCATATTGGATATGATATTCTTCTCTTCCTCTTCCATAAGATTGCCAAATTGAATCAATGCATTTTCTGTATCTGAACATACCACATCTGCTCTTGTGGCATTTTCAATATGTTGTCTTAATTCTGCATCTTTCTTAGCATTTGCAGCACTCTCTTCTAAAAGTCTCTTCACCTCCTCTTCTGTTAACTCGTTTTCTCCTGCTACTGTTATAGAAACTGTGTTTTCTTTGCCATAATGTGGAGAGTCTTCTGGATACTTTGTTTTATCAGTGGCTCCCACATTTATGATTCCATCAGCATCTATTTCAAACGTCACTCCTATTTGTGGTGTACCCTTTGGACTAATTGGAATATTGGATAACTTAAAGTGTCCTATTTCTTTATTGTCTTTCACCAATGTTCTTTCTCCTTGATACACCTTAATCTCTACCCCTGTCTGTCCATCCACAGCCGTGGAGAAGATTTGTTCCTTCTTAATAGGAATTGCTGAATTTCTAGGGATCAATGGACTGAAGATACCTCCATATGTCTCTATACCAAGAGAAAGTGGAGTTACATCTAGAAGTACAACGTTTTTAATTTGACCAGAAAGAACTGCTCCTTGAATTGCTGCACCCAAAGCAACTGCTTCGTCTGGGTTTACTGAAGTGTTTGGCTCCTTCCCAAACAACTCTTTGACTGTCTTCCTAATTTTAGGCATTCTAGTCATACCTCCCACCAAAATCACTTCATCTATGTCTTTGATCTTCAAATCAGCATCTCTGATACACCTTTTCACAGGATCGATTGTTTTCTGGATCAAAAACAAAGACATCTCATCCAACTGGTCTTCTGTAAGCTTCATTTTGATGTGTTTATCGTCTTTTATGAACGGAATATTGATTTCCGTCTCTTTAACATGACTCAATTCAATCTTACAAGTTTCAGCCGCTTCTCTGATTCTCTGGACTGCCAATCTATCTTTCAGTAAATCGATTCCTGTTTCCTTCTTAAAAGAATCAATAATATGATTCAATAAAAGTATATCGAAATCTTCCCCACCTAAATGGGTATTACCGTTGGTAGCTCTCACCTCAAACACTCCACCATCAATATCCAAAATGGATATATCAAAAGTTCCACCTCCTAAATCAAAAACCGCTATTACTCCATCTTTCTGCTTCTTATCGATACCATAAGCTAAAGCGGCAGCTGTCGGTTCATTGATCACTCTTAAAACCTCTAGACCTGCCAATTTACCAGATGCTTTAGTTGCTTGTCTTTGAGAATCATTAAAGTAAGCCGGAACTGTCACAACTGCATGTTTAACTTCTTCTGGTAAATGAGAATCAGCTATCTGTTTCATTTTTTGAAGCACATAACTTCCTATGTGTGAAGGTGAAAACTTCTTCCCATTCACAGTTTGTACCCAAGCTTCCCCGTTATCGCCAGCCACGATTTTATATGGGTTATTATCTATATCTTTTTGCACTTCCGCATCTTCATACTTTCTTCCAATCATTCTTTTAGTTGCAAAAAACGTATTTTGTGGATTAACAACCGCTTGTCTTTTGGCCGGCAAACCAACTAGCGTCTTAACCACCGAACCATCCTTTTCATCAAATGCAACAATTGAAGGAGTTGTTCTTCCACCTTCTTCATTCTCCAAGATCTTCGCATCTTTACCTTGAACCACAGCCACCGCTGAGTTTGTGGTTCCTAAATCGATTCCTATGACATTGTGGTGGTACCTTTGTGCAACCGACCACAAACTCGGTTTTTGTGAACCAATTTTTGATCTTAAAATTGGTCTTAGTAACATAAAGAATAATTGCTTAGATTGAAAGATGATTACTGCGATTTGGATATATTCTCTTTGTGGAAGAAAGTCACGTGATATCATTTATTCGTTAGGTCATAATAAATCTAGGGGAAGTTAAGGGGTCTATAAGAGTATTGAAGAAGAGCAAACCCAAAGCGTCTTCTCCACAGGATTTGATGACAAAGTTCAAGATTTCCGCAAGTCTTTTGGTTTCAGCCTCAATTAGCGTCACAGACTGCTGAGAACAACATTCTATAGTCTTATTAGTGGTGTAAACTCTGTAGAAGGTAGTAGAGTTATTGTTTGTCAACACTTCACCTAAAACAACGCCGAAATAATCGAACTTTTTGTGTTGGACTATTGATCCCGAACAAATCCCGTTGTGGGGATCGATTTTCTTGTATGGGTAACTCTTGAGGATCCTCTTGAATGAAATAAGAGACTCTGCGTTGTGAAGATCGAAGTTCAGGGAAAACAAGTGTTGTGGATTATCTTCCTTTATGAAATGGCCCTTAATTTCCTTCTGTTTGTATGGTGAGTCTGCAAATGTGTTGTAGACAGTATTGAAGTGAATGAAAGTGTTGAGCATGTTCAAAGAATCTTCGAGCTCTTGGCAGAACATTGAGTCCAAAAGATCGTTATCTGTGTCTCTATCGTGGATGTACCGACAAAGAAGCTTAATGAAGGAATAATTCTGGTATGTCATTAAACCGAAATCTTGATTATCTAAAGACTTGGCCATATTCTTATTGAAATAAGAATCGGGTCGTAAAATCAGACCCAAAGATTTGGATTCCATAAAGTAATCCAAATGTAAATAACATTCAACAATGTACTTGAAGTCCAAAGGTTCAATGAATTTTGAAATTTCAAAGTAACTTCGATCTCTAAGGTTTTGGATCACTTCGCTAATACTGTAGATTTCGAAATCGGTTGCCAAAGAAAGTATTTTTCTATCGAAACAGAACAAGTAATTACGAACTCTCAAGTACGTTGAAGTGATATTCATATGAATGGTTTCATACTCGTCCGAGTCTCCTAATTGGATCTGGTACTTCGATAGAAGAAACTCATGAACCACCTTTATCAAAATCGACATGATCACAAAAGGATGTCCCTTGACTTGCCCACTATAAACCCGAAGAATACTGAAGTCTTCAAGAAAGTAAGATTTGCAATACTTATCAAACACGGTGGTGTCATCCGAAGGAATCAAAGGATTATTAAACCTCAAACAAGACAAAGCAAGTTTGAATATTTTTAAAATCAACTCCATAAGAGTATCTTCATTATCCATCACAAGCACATTAACACCATTTTTCATCACTAGTCGAACATTAGATGTCACTTGGTTACTATGAAAGATCTTACTAGTGATCTCATTATCTAATAACCGAAACACCTTAGTCAATACTTTTTGTCGGCTTCTGATCAACTTATGAGCACTACCATCTAGAAGACTTATCATAAACCAGAAATCCTCGAACGAAGCAGGTGTTTTAAAATCGGATTCTTTATGGCTTAGATTATTAAAGAAAGTGAGACCTAATTTAAACGTCTGTGCCGTAAGTAAATTCAATACAATACATTTCTCTTTGAGCTCTACTGTTTCGTTCCTCCTAATCCTATCCGTATAAGAATCACCGTACCCTTCGTTGATCCTGTGAAGAATTGGAATCAAATCTTCATCCTGTGAGAACCGATCCAAGTACCCTCTAATATCACAATTACCATTCAAATATCTTTTGAAATCACCTTCCTTCCTATAAAACTTCATACACTCTTGGTAAAAGTTCACCACAACCACATTCTTGTTCCGTTCTTCAACCAACTTCCGTCCATACTCGAGATCATAGTGTAGTAAAGTATTCAAATAATTATCATATAAAAGCGTATACCATAGTGAATTGTCGTTTAAAACTGCTCTCAAAGTCTTATTGACCATCATTAGACTAAGCACATCATCGATAGTCAATCTCCCCTTATCAATCACCAACTTCCACACATCTAAAGAAATGTGTTTACAAAGCATCTTGTTGCCCTTAGACTCCGAGACAAAGTAGTGAGAAATGGACCTGAAAAATGGGCCTGAAAAAAAAGGACCTGAAAAACTAGAAAATCAAATTGGAAAAAACCATGGGGAAGAGAAGGGCTGAAGGAACTGGTAGAAAAGGCAATAAAAAGCACAAAGTCAGTGGGTTTGTGGATCCTAGTTCTTCTGGAATCTATGCTACTTGTGCCAGAGGGAAGGAACAAGGGTGCATAAAAGAGTTGGTTAACTTGTTCAATGAGAAGGCAGAAGAGTTATATGGAACAGAAGATGTGCAAGATGAACCGGAGGATGACTTATCGATCGAGGAACAGATCAAAAAGGAAGTTGAACAACTCAAGGAAACCAAGTCTAAGACCAAATTATTCATTCCTATAGAATTAGGATGTGAATGTTTGATTTTCATTAAAACTAGAAAGCCTGTGGACCCAGAATCTTTTGTTAAAACACTTTGTCAAGACAGTAATGAATCTAAACGGAAATCTACCAGATTCACACAAAAATTGACCCCTATAACGTTTTCTGTTTCTCCTAGTTTAGAAGAACTCAGAAAATTGAGTCAAAAGGTATTGGCACCTCATTTCCACCAACCGGATCAAAAACCAATGAAATTCGCTATAAATGTCACCAGAAGAAACTTCAATGCCATGGAGAAAGGAGATATCATCAAAGCTGTGGCTGAATCTGTGGGAAGGGACCATGGCCACTCAGTAGACCTTAAAAATTATGATAAATTAATCTTGATTGAATGCTATAAAACCAATATTGGCATGAGTGTGGTGGATGATTATGAGGCTCTTTGTAAGTACAACTTGCAACAGATTTACGAGAAGTCCACATAAGCAAAATTTTCCTGTACTATAATAAACGAATCTTCTCTGTAACAATATCAGGTACTTTAAATGATAACCAATCAGCTTCACTATTTGGGATTAATCCCATACTATTAAGTTTCCATATCCCAATTGACATACATGCTAACTGACATATCACAAACACTACTTTAGCTTGTAAGATCACCTGCGCGTTCTTATCTGTTTCCAATCCTCTAAACACTCGATTGGTGTCTGCGAATATAGCTTTGACAGGATTGACAAAAAGCATCAAAGTCATCATAATTGGGATCATCTGAAGTGAATTTCCCGTCATATAACTCATTATCAAGTTCATTGGTATGGATTTAGCAGGTCCTGTGGCGATTTCCCATGCTTTCTTATTCTTCAATTCGTCTACATTGACCTGTCTTTTCTCGCCCACTACAGCTTTTTTTGATGTCGTTTCTTCGCTGAATCCAGCGGGAACCGTCAAAGGTTCTTTTGTTCGCAAAGGTTGCTTGATTTCAGCTCGTAAAAGCTCAGGGAACTGTGCCGCCAAAGACATAATCTTGTTGAGGTGATAAAAATGCGAAAGGGTTGAAAAAAATCAAAAAACTGAGATCTTACACTAGTCAGTGGTGAACAGGGGTACAACCACAAACAAAAAGTTCAAAACATAAACACAAACACAAAACCCACAAACACGCAAAAACTGCAACCACCACATACTGAATATTCAACTCAATTGATCACAAAATGAATTCTACAGAAACTCAATCTAATCCCCTAAACAAGATCATAGGGTTATCTATCGTTTTATCCATGGGGTTCTTACTTGTGGTTTTGGCAGGCGTCTATGGGAACTGGTATCCCATCATCAACGGAGTGATATGTGCGGTGGCTCATCTACCTGTGGCAATTACTAAAGCTTTGACCAATTCCAGTGACTACAACTACAATTTCGACCCTGTAACGTTATCTCAAGGTAGTGTATTGAAGGAAATCGGGCAATTTTTATCCGCTTTCCTTGTTATCACTGGATTGTATCTTCCTGTGTTGCTTCACCATTCTTTGATCTTGACAAAGACTGCTATGGTATTGACTATCATTGGAGGAGGTTTAATCTATGGAACTGTGTACACATTTAGCACGTATTTCGATGAACCGGAAGAGGAAACTGCCAATGAGAACTTCATCTAATAGACACTTTGAAAGTCATTGCATCCCTGGGAATACGTCCCTGGTATTGTAGCATATATATAGTCTTGGTCTGAAATATACTGAGCATTTTTATCCTTCAGCGTATTTTTCAGCCTTATCGCGCTCTGAAAACTTACTATCTCAGAGAGCCAAATTGGAAAATATCCAAAACCTATTCTATATTGTAGCTTAATGACAGTTGAAAACAACGAAGAATTACAAGTGGAACGAGAAATCGTGCAAGATCAACAATCTAAAGAGAAGATTGTAAATGAGCAGTTCAAAATTTGGAAAAAAACCGTTCCTTTATTGTATGATACCATCCATACTCACGCTTTAGACTATCCTTCCTTATCTGTGAAATGGATACCTTCGTATGAATGGTCGGACGATAAGTCCAAGATTGTGGTTAAGTTCTTATACGGGACCAACTCGTCTCAGCATTCACAAGATTACTTGAAATTGGGATCTATAGAACTTCCTGCTTCTTTATCTCCAGATTTTTCAGAAACGTCCAAATTGTCTGCTCCTGGCGACGGTCAATATACCACAAACTTCAAAGTTTTATCTACTTGGAAACACAATGGAGAGGTTAACAGCTTGGAGATTTCTCCTAATAAAGAGAATGTTATCACTTTTGATAATGAAGGGTTTGTTCATTTATACAGTTTGAACAATGGATCGAAAGAACCAAAAGACTTTAAGTACCACAAATTGGAAGGGTATGCTTTACAATGGCTTAATGATAATGAGTTTTTGTCTGGCTCAAACGATTCACAAATAGCTTTATGGGATGTGTCTAAGCCATCTACCCCAATGCATTGTTTTAAACATCATAATGCTGTGATTAATAGTTTGACATTGAACAGACAGCACACCTCCCTTTTTGGTTCTAGTTCAGACGATTTCACCGTTAAAGTACACGACTTAAGAAGTCCTGCTGGAGAAAATGTTGCTATCAACTTGGATTTTAAACATATTCAGAATTCAGTTAAATTCCACCCTGAAATCTCTACTTTGATGGCTACGGCTGGTAGAGACAACGTGGTCAATGTGTTCGATTTAAGGAATCCTCTGAAGCCTTTCAGAAAATTGTTTGGTCACAATGACAGTATTATAGGGTTAAAATGGGACGAGATTAATAACCCTAACAAATTGACATCTTGGGGTTTGGACAACAGAGTAATCATATGGGATTTGAACAGCATTGATGAAGAGTTCACGTACCCAACAGACCAACCAGAAAACAATAAAAAGAGAAGTAATAGAGGAACTGATCCATGTCTCAAATTCATTAGTGGAGGTCACACTAGTAGAATCAACGACGTTGATATTCATCCACAAATTAACTCTTTACACATAACCTGTGGAGATGACCATTTACTAGAGATATGGAAACCCAAAACCGTTCATGAAGAAGAAGAGGAAGAAGAACCAGAAGAAGAAGACGAATCACAACAAAATAATGAAATGGAAGTGGATGAAAATGATAAATAGCTGTTTGTATACTAATTTTTGAATAGATTTATGTCTATAATTTCTTCCCTATACGCATGCCAGCGTAGATACACCTTAATATTTCCTTTGCTATATGAATTTTGTTGGTCTAACACCAATAATGAATTGGGTTGTAATTTGTACCTCATATCTGTGGCTATTAAAAACGCCAATTCTTCCTGTTTTGTGGTCAAGTTCGTCAAAGCTGTAGAATACATGAACTTCCCTATTTGTGACACTCTTTTAATCATATGAGTAGGACTAAAAGATGTTTGATCTTTAGTGAACTCTGGTCGTATATATATGTTTGATTTGAGTGTTTGAACAATCGATTTTTCTCTTTGGTTTCGGGTTTCTTTGATGTTTTGACTCTTCAAAACCGTCCCATCCATCACCCTTTTGAACACTTGGTTGTTTTTATTGTGTAAAATGTAATCAAACTTGTGATTAATAAACCAATTAACAAACATCGAAGGACTCAATAAAGCAGTCCAAACGGCAGGATTATGACACAATGGAACCTTAAACTCATCCAAGAACCTCTTGAATCGGTTCCTGACCCCTCCAAAACTACCAAATTGAAGAGGTGATAACTTTTCAATAGGTTTATGTCCTAGTTTGTGCTCTAGTTTAGCTCCTAATTTATCTCTCGAAACAACACCATTCAAATTCATTTTGTTTCCAAGAACTGTCCTCAGGCTTCTTTTCACCAACAGCTTACCGTCTCGGCGTTTCCGGGTCTCATCCAATGCCTTTTTGTACCTCTCAAAAGAGTCCATTTGTTTGTTTACCAATCGCGATAGTCCAAAAATGTGGAGGTGAGTTTTTCACTTTTTTTTCACTTTTCATAAACTGAAATAGAATAGTCTCTTAAGCTTAACGTTTGTTTCAGTTTCAAATCACTGAGTTCGATGTTCAATTGGTTGACATTTCTCGTAAACTCATCATTGATCAAATTGTACCATCCATTGTGTCTAGGGCACTTTCTCTTCTCATGAATACAAATATCCATTACGTAATCAGAATTTTCACCAACTCCCTTAACAATATCTTGGATAGCACCAGAAGCCTTAGTGATGAAATCTTCATTGATATCCAAGAGTGACTTGCTGTACAAACACAATTCCACCTTCTTTTTGGTACTGGTACGCGTCACTGCGTCATTGACTTGTTTGATAAACTCTTTGTACTTAATCAACAAACTAGATTTGGTATGATACTGTTGGACTTTGGTCTTTATGTGGTCCTGTTTAGCCGCCAGCTGTCTCAACTCTACTTGTAGAAGTTGTGGGAACTTATCTAGATTGCTCTCAAACTCTTTCACCTCAGGTAACTCAGGAAACTCAATTCCAAGGGTCTTCAACTGAGACAAGTCATAAGTATCTAAAATTCGTTTGATAGTGCCTTTTTCAACCGAACTTTTCAATCCCAGTAAGAAAACTATCCCACAATCTCGTCCACAGTACTTAGAAGTTCCATCAACCGGTTTCCAACATGTATCTACCCTACACTTCCTCTTATACTGAGTGAGACCTTTACCCTGCCACACACAAAACTTGCAAAAAAAACGGGCAATCAAGTGTTGGTAATTCACATTGATCCCCACACACTTGAAATGAAACCATTCGTCGCATCCATCACATCCCACCATTAAAGAACCATCCACATCTGGTTTTCTGCATATACAATAGATCTCTTCACTATTCAAGTCAAATTTTGGCGAACTTTTGAATTTTTTATACTGTTTGGCCATCTCCTCGTTGGACTCCATTTCCACTTGTTTGTGGTTCATTTTTCGATAGGATATATGCAGCATTATGTATCACTCAGTAGTTCAACCTGAAAAAAGTCGCAAACAGAAACTCGCATTTTTCACCACTTTAAATCTCCCATTTTAAATAACTTCATAATATGAGTGGTAAAGTGATTTTGGTCTCTTCGGATGAAGAGAGGTTCCCTATTGATGTGAAAGTGGCTGAAAAGTCTATTTTGATCAAAAATATGATCAATGATTTGAATCCTGACGGGTTGGAAGATGAGGATTTCCCAATTCCAGTTCCTAATGTTAGAGCCACTGTATTGGAGAAAATCATTGAATGGTGTGAACACCACAAAAACACCGTGTTTCCAGAAGATGACGACGAAGACGCTAAGAAATCGGCTCCGGTTAGTGAATGGGACAAGAATTTCTTGAAGGTCGATCAGGAGATGTTGTATGAGATAATCTCAGCTGCTAACTATATGAATATTAGACCGTTACTTGACGCTGGATGTAAGACTGTGGCTGAAATGATTAGAAATAAGTCACCAGAGGAGTTGAGGAAGATCTTCAATATAGTCAATGACTTCACACCTGAGGAAGAAGCTGCTATTAGACGTGAGAATGAATGGGCTGAAGATCGTTAGTAATGGATTATTGATTTATTGGATTATTGATTTACATGACTTGATGTATCTCTTTGTATCTCTTTGTATCTCTTTGTGTTTGTTTGTGCTTATCTCTGTATCTGCACCGCACCTCCTTTTGTGTCACTTTGTACCTTTCCACATCTCATCCTATCTCGTCCCTCTCGTCTCTCATCTTCGCATTTTTCATACATGATCACATCAATGTCTGGTTCCAGCAACAACAACAACCAATCCAACGGGAACGGTCATCCTCTGTCCCATATCCCGTCGGATCTCATGTCGGACACAAATACCGTTGTTCCTAATTCGTTCGATAATCATGCAGAATACTTGGCTAATGAAGGAAGATTCTCTGATCTGATGACTTTAACCGATTACGATTTACCAGCGTCAAGACCTGATTTGAAGAAGTTTGGACTCAACGCTTCGTTCAGACAGTTGCATTACAGCGATAACAAATTGGCATTGGATAACCTCATCAATAAAACTATCGATTTGATCTATGAGTTGGTGAATGAAAACAAATATCGTCCCATTTATTATCCGACCACGGGCGAGGTGGTGAAATCTGATAAGTCGGTTAAAGCCTATGGGAAACTGAAGATAAGAGACGAAGCGGATTCTGACTTCAAAATCCTCAAATTAAACCTACAGTTGAGTCCTAAAGATTTGACTAATGGCATTAATAATTTAGACCAATCGTCTATTTCTATATTATTGGAACAGAAATTAAACCAACAGGTTAACTTATTGTTGAATTTGAAAGATAGAATCGATGATACGTCGTCGAAAGTGTTTGTTACAGGTGACTTAAACGCTGGTAAATCCACTTTCTGTAACGCTTTATTGAGAAGGAAAGTATTGCCTGAAGATCAGCAACCTTGTACTTCTGTGTTTTGTGAAATCATTGACGCTTCAAAAGAGAATAATTCAGTGGAGGAAGTGCATGCTATTACACATGATTCCATTTATAATATCAGAGACGAGTCTACGTACACTGTACTTCAGTTATCCGATTTACATAATATTGTCTATGATCTGGACAAGTACTCGCTCATTAAGATCTATCTTAATGATATACGGCCCAAAGAACAGAGTCTTTTGTCCAATGGTGTTATTGATATCAGATTAATCGATGCTCCTGGTTTGAATATGGACTCTTACCAGACGACTCAGGTATTTTCAAGACAAGAAGAAATCGATTTGGTGATCTTTGTGGTTAATTCAGAAAACCATTTCACCCTTAGTGGGAAGGAATTCATCAGTTCTGCTGCTGGTGAGAAACAGTACTTATTTATTGTTGCAAATAAGTTCGATAATATCAAAGATAAAGAAAGATGTAAGGAAAAGATTCTTAGTCAGGTTAAAAACTTGAGTCCTGAGTCATATAAAGATGCTAATGATTTCGTTCATTTTATCAGTTCTTCTGACGTATTTGAAGGAAATGGTGGTGGTGATGGTCCAGATGGAGGTGATGGGGATGATGAACCAGATTTTAACAATTTCTCTAATCCCGATTTTGATCATTTAGAAGCTTCTTTGAGGAAGTTTGTCTTAGAGAAAAGAGCAGTGTCCAAGCTTCTTCCCGCCAAAAACTTTCTTCTTAACTTCTTGAAAGATGTCAAAGTATTGGCAGATATCAACAAGAAGAAATACGATGAGGAGAAGCAAGTGATGTTGGATGAGTTGAAAAATACTATTGAGCCAAACTATGACAGTTTTGTTGCGTCAAGTATTAATATCAACGATTCTATCTTGAAGTTGATAGAAAACACTTGTACTTCGGTGTATCAATTCACCAAAGATCAGTTAAACGATAGCATAAACAATCTTGGTGATAGTCAAATTGTTCCTTATATGGGTATTCAATATGCCTATGAGTATGCCATGGAAACCCAACGCAAAATGGTTGATTCTATCTTATCAGCAGTGGATATGTGTGAACAACACTCGAAAGTGACAACGACAGAACAAGTTGACCAAATCATCAAATACGGGAAAGAAACTCTCGGTGAAGAGTTCTTAAACGACAAAAAGTTCCGTAGTGACTTGATGTTCAGCAGACGTAAAGATTCTGTCAGAAAGCATCTCCTTGGTCCAATAGAATTTGGTGATTTCTTCAATCCCCTGTTTGAAAGCTGTCTTAATTGGATAGGATTACCACACGATATGGTTTCCAACGGTTTGAACCATTTGAACAACTATAATCCTACAGCCATCATCACAAAGCTTCCATTAACTGCTATCACATTAAGAGAACAACTTCCCACTCAATTAACCTTACAAACACTTTATTCCTCCACCAAAATCCTCACTGCTGGTGCTGTAGTCAAAAGATTGTACTCTTTATCCACCGTGTTGAGTCCATCTGTGTTGAAACAAGTTGCAGCACCCCTTGTGTTGGGTATTGCTGGATTCACGTTGTACTATTTGATAAGTGATATACCAAATGCTTTCCCAAGAAAACAAGCTAGAAAAATCAGAGCCCAAATCATCGATCTTGAATATGTCCATCACAATGGTGACAGAATCGCTAAAGAGTGTAGAAAAGTATTAAACTATCCTTTAAGGCAAGTGATGAACAATTTCCAGAGTAGCATCGATAAGAGAAGTCAGGATAAATTACAACTTGAAACCAAGATCAAGAACTCCAGTATCAGTTTGAACTACTTCAATGAATTAATCGAAAAAATTGACCACGAATTCAAGTTGCTTGAAACCATCAATCTTGAAAATGTAAATACTGTCGATTGAAACTTGTATATACCCTCATGTTCTTTTCCTGTGAATATAAAGCAAAAGACCATTGATCCCTAAAACTACAAAACAGAGCAAAAAGCAAGCTTCCACGGCTCCTTTATAACACCGATTTCCATCGTAACATAATCCAGTGTCTGCATCAGTGTGTGAATCGTAAATGTATCCAAAGTACTTGTTCAACACATACAAAAACACTAAAGGACCAGAACAAATCAATCCCCAAGTAGTGGAGAATGTTCTTGTACCAAAAAAATCAGCTATAATGGCAGGGTAAACCCCAAATACCAAGCCATAAGCACCACCAATCAATGCCGAAATGAAAGAAATTAAATGAATGTTACCATTGTTAGTCATTGTCAAAAACTGTCCCACTGCAAGTGCTATATTGTATAACACAACAAGCCAAAGTCTCTGTAAATGGTACTTTTTATAAAGGAAGTCTGATATGACACCAGAAAAGAGTCTTCCGAAAAATGAAGCTGTTGAAATAAACCCAACTTGAATAGCTTGAACTTGAGCTGGTGAAAGGGGATAATCATCATGTAAGTTAAGTTGAGCTGTGACAATAAATCCCACTGAATAAATATACGTTTGGCCAATACCTGCCATTAAACTGACCATTAAGAAATGAACCAAGAACACTTTATTGCTCATCAAATCTTTAATCACCTGTAAAGGGTGCTTCTTTTTATGTTTCTTTAGTTTTAGATTCTCTAATGAGTTCTTTCTTGATATCAAAGGAGTATTAACGTTTGAGTTGGGCAAAGAGTTACCAGCACTGAAACTCTCGTTCCGATTCATAAGGGTGGATGTGGTCCTTTTAGGTGTAGCAGCTTGATCCTTAAGAGTCTGAAGCAATGGAGCAATATCAGAAATGTCCGAACTGACAGAAGTCCTTGGGGTTCTAGTTCCTATGCCCCAAAACGAGAAGGAACCAGCCAACGACAGTTCTGACGAAGATCTTTCCAAATCGGGTCTCTGACGTTGGATTTCCTCAGACCCAGGCTCCTCTACCCTTGACAAATGTTCCACGGCAGAAGCATCAGAAAGTAAAGGAGCCAGCTCCATATCATGATGTTCTTCTTCCGTGTATATTTTCACAAAAAACGACCCCACGAATGCCGTAAATCCACACCCAATACTCAAAAACAACAACAAGTCTCCAGTATCGCCTTCAAAGAACTTTGCAGCCACCGCCGCAAGAACTGTTGCAGCCAAACCATAAGCACTTACAGGAAACACCCCTGCAGTTCCCCTATGACCAGGAAAGTTTGCCTGACACCCCTTCAATGCCGCAAAATAACACAGAATCGATCCAAATCCCATACATATTGCACACAAACAAATCACCACCAACACATTATATTCATGCTCATATACTTGATGTAACCCCGTATACCCCATGAATATGAATAACGACCCCATACAAATGGAGAATTGTGGCCCCTTATGATCAATTATGATGCCGCCAAACAATCCCCCCACACCTGATCCCACATTGATAGCTAAAGAAATAGTTGCAGAATCAGACGCTGTCATACCAACTTTCTTAATCAATTGGGGAGAGTAAGCACCATATAAAAACGGAGACCCTGAGGCCAACCCCACAAAAAACGAAGCTATAAGAGCGATAAATCGTCTTACCGCATGAGAGTTCAGGACCATGGTTCGAACCGACGATGTTATTTCAAAAAGAAACTGGTTCAACTATCGCTTCCTGCTAACACCGCGAGGATCGCTGCATCAAATGTCCGACTGAAAAATTTTAAGAACCGCAAAAGGAACAATCACACTAGCAACTTTATTTCTCGAATCAACAGCGGCAATGGGAAGATTGAATAACTCTGATTTCTTATCACAGGTTTCAGATGTGTTGACAAACAACAACGGAGAATCATCTGTGTATATAACCCAGAAAAGACTCTCTCCCGCATTGGATCTTGAGGACACTCCCATCAACGATTTACCAAGTAATGTCATTAGCCACAAAGACGAATTCCCCACAAATGAACAGCAATACCCAGTATTGATCAGAATAGCGATGAATGGTGAAAAATCTCGAAAAACGAAGCTCAGTACTGTGGTGGAAACTGATAATTTGGATCAGTTCTGGATAGATTATGCTCAGGTGATAAAGAAAGGGTTTGTGGGGTTGAAAAAGAAAGAGAAGAAGAAGACCAAGAAGTCCAAGGTGACAAAGAATTAACATATCCAAACAAACATTTCCCAATATACATTCATTCCGGTTATTCAATATCCTCTACTATTAACAATCCATTGGGGTAGACGCAATCCACTTGTTTAATCAACGTTCCGATTTCCAATTGGTTCAATGTGATTTTTGGAGGAAGGGGTGACATGACCTTGAAGTTGTAGTCAGGCACGAACTCATCGAATTTAGTCACATCTTCTGGCTTAGCAAACTCTTTGTCAAAGTACCCGTTTCGGTACAATTCTATGTAATCGAAAATATCAGTAATTGGGCCATTTGCTGAGAATAATTTAGTGACTCTTTCACCATTAGGTAATTTAATGGCTATCTTAGCTTTTTCTCCTTCTTTTGGGTCATCTTTAAGCTCATGTACTCTATATTCGAGGTACTCTTTCTTGAGCTTTTCTCTATCTTTCTTCAACTTCTTTTCCTTGTCCTTTTGAAGAGATATCTGGTAACTCAAATCTTGTTGTTTCAAGAACACTTGACTTATAAATCTGTCCATTAATTCTTTCCTTATAAGTTTCAATTCCGGATCGTATTTATCAATCTTCTTCATAAACTTATTTTGGATTAAGGTTTCAGCATTAACATCTTCTGCAATGTCTCCTTGTACTTTGACCAACAATGATATCCTAGCAGCACTTTTAACCGGTCCTTCTGGTGACATAGTAGTGTTTCTAGTCAAGGCAAGAAGACCCAAAAATGGGAACTTAGTCACATTCAAACTGTTAGCCAATTGATAAGATTCAGGATTTGTAAGGTCTCCTCCCCAAATAATGTAATTTGGATCATTGAACAAAGAAGTGAATTTCTCATTAACTATCACCTTATTAAAGATTGACCCAAACCGTTCACTTTCTGGGTTAGTCAAGTACACAAACAAGAACTTCCCCTTGGTAGTAGCCATATATAATGCTTGTGTGTAACTACCTTGGAAGAATGGTGGGAGTGTCAGGTTCTGTGGTTGAGAAGGACTCAAATTCTCTTCCAAGCTCCTAATAAACTTATTGCTTCTATCTATTGCTTCATTCAATGAATTGGAATTTGTTTTCCTTCTTCTGTGCTGATCCCTGAAATATATTAGATTGATGAGTCGAGCCAAGATTGCAAACACCACAAACAACACAAAAATAACTGGTTTAAATATTATCAGTTGTAAATGATCTGAAAGTCTGGAGACATGCTCCTTTATATTCTTGGAGTTGTACCAATTTCTCAGTGCAGGTTCAACCGTTTCTTCAGGAAATGCTCCAGGCATCTCTGAGTTGGCGGCTGTGGGCTCAGTTCGTACCAGTTGATAACCTTGTATAAAATTGTGGAACCAACCAGACATGATAATTTGGGATTATTTTTGTGAGAATTTCGTGAGTAGGGTTCTGGTTTTGTGGAGTATTGAAAATTGGGTTTGCGGACTTTGTGGATGTTTTGAGGATCTAAGGGTGCTGTTGGTGCTTGTGTTAATGTGTATGTGGATTTTGGGAGTGTTAGGGTCTGTTGCTGTGAAGATATGATGGGTTTAGTTGCTCTGATTTTTAACGCTAGAAAGTCTTTTTGTTCGTTTTTCTCGCTCTCTCAAATATCTTACTTGTTTGTATACATACAGTGCGTAATAATGAGCAACACAGATGCTAACCACCAACTGCTGAGTTCAAATTATCAAGCATATACACATCTCCTGTATATCATTATGTTAATTTTACGGTTATAGTTGCCAAGTTCCAGCCTGCGTGGCGTAATGGTTAGCGCATTTGACTTCTAATCAAAAGATTCCGGGTTCGAGTCCCGGCGTGGGTTTACTTTGCGGATTTAGCTCAGTTGGGAGAGCGTCAGACTGAAGTAACACTTTAGTCCAGTTAATCTGAAGGTCCTGTGTTCGATCCACAGAATTCGCAATCTTTTTTGGTTCCTTTTTGCTTCTATATGTATTCAAAGTATACTGGTGAAGTTATATTTACAAGCAGCCACTTTTTCACTTGGTAATCCAAAAATTGGATTTATATCAGCTGTAGATGTTGGTTCTGTGATTTGTTCAGCAACAAAGTCGTAACTGAAGAAGTCTGGTTCGCCATTTTTATTGATATCTTGAAGACGGTACCTTGTTTCTGTGAAATTGAGTCCAAGCAATGAGTAATTGGTATGATAAAAATCAACACTTTTACCTGGTTTATCTCTGAACCCACCAGTTTCTTTCTGTGCACAGTTCAATATGTAACTTTTCAAGGCATTCTTATCATACAATTCAACATCCAATACTGCCTCCATCATCGCTAAAGTACCACCTATCCAGAAACTATAACAAGCATCCACCAATTTATTAGACCTTCCGTTAAACCCTCCTTCAAGAGGCAATTGTCTCAATACCAACCACCTTATTAAACCTGCAACATCCATAGTCGCTTCAAACTTCTTTTTAAAGTCAATTGAGTTTTTGCAACCTTTTCCCAAAAGAAGGTACAATGATGCAACAGCACAGAAAGTGTACCCACCATGAGCTTCAGTATCATGAACACCAGAGAAACCTCCTTCGTATGTTTGTGCTTTGATCACCCATTCTAACGTACCTTCAGTAATATCTTCTGTAAGCATATTTAATAGTGAGCATATAACAAGAACACAGTAAGTAGACCTTGTATCTGCTTCTCCGTTCTCATGCATGATGAACGACCCGTCATCTTGTTTCAAACTCATTATCCAATCATATAAAGGTAACTTGATAGCATGCAAAGTATCCCAAGCTCCAACTGATATAAGAGTTAATATTCCAGCATAAGTAGATGCAACATGGCCCAATTGGTTCCTACCACCAGCCATACCTTTGCTTCCCCCTTCAACCAATAAAGTCTTCAATTTTAACTCAACCAATTCTCTCGTTGAATCTTCAAACTCATATTTGAGTAAATGACCACTATTCACTAGCCAATATAGCATCCACAGATGGTTAGCATCCAAACTATAGTATGCAGAAGGTAAAGGGGTGGCTAAGTTTCTGCAGATATACGAAAGGTGAGTATCCTTCAAAACCGCCATATCATGAGGGACGCTATTCTCTAAGATCTTCTTGTAGATATCTTTAATGGATTGTTCAGTCTCAGCTTGAACTTCAGTGGTCTGTGACTCGTAGTCATCTATTATGGGCGGTGGGGCAATCATTGAGGACAAATGGGGGAATACGTTTGGCCCTTCGAATCCTTTGTGTCCAATGTCTTTGACACTCATTGCAAGGAACTTTAAGAGATAATCTTCTGTTCTTGAAGTCATATTGTTATACTTGAAAAATTACTCGATTCGGACTTCTCAATAGGCTTTTGAGGTGCAGTGAGTGCTACGATGAATGCAACGATGAAGTGGCCAAAAAAGGAAATGTAGAGCTTGAAGTGCTGTGAGCCAAGTGAGTATGTTATTGAATCGATACATCGACTTTGAATTTGTGGATGGAACAACTGTTGTACTTATACTTATTTGGTGGTACACGACCTTTTTTCAAGCCACTGTATACCGATGATAAGGGATGGTACAAGGGGTTCAAGGACGATACGTGTTGATTGGCGATTGTTAGTCCTGTAAGCCTTTTTTTAGCTTTTTTCTCTGGTGTTTTAAGATTGTTTGACTATCACTTCAAGAATACTTTACTGTCACCACAAAGCTTTATGGTGTAAATTTCACATTTTATATCAATCATTATTCATTAATCATTATAGTACATAGTCTAATAAATACTTTAAAATGGTCTCGTAACACACGATATACTGATCAAAATTCTGGCACATAGATATCCTCTGTGTACGTTGGAATTGAATAGATTTGTATATCAAATCGATATCACCAAATGGATCGAACTTCTCATCCTCTACCATAGCATTTGCTTGAGTAGACTTTATTAAATCAATCACCAGATCAATTGCAATGTAACAACCTGTTCTGCCGCATCCAGCTGAACAATGGACAACTGTTTGGTCGCCTAATTCGTGTTGTTCCACTAAAGTGTTCTTGAAGTCTGTGAACTCAATCAAAGTCTGGATATCAGGAACTCCAAAGTCGGGCCAAATTTTATACTCGAGGTGGTGAATGATAGACTCTTCCCCATTCTTCACCAACTTCAAAGTTCTATAGTTGAAATGTTCATGTTTTTCAACAGTGAGCTCAACTACTTCGAAGTTACCTAACTTTTGAGTACCGAAATAATTCAATTGGAAGCTGTTTTGAACATTCAAACACACAATCAATTTGATATTATTGTTCCACACCAACTTCCAGAAATCTTTGTACGTAGAAGGTAAAGGATTTTGAGTTGCGATATACTGCAACTTGGAAATCTTAGGATACTTAATGTAATTTCCATTGAAGTAATCATCAAAGTTCAAGTAGTCTTCCGACTTATAAGTCAATTTGTCATCGAAAGCACTATCCAAAGTTTTGTGATTGTTGCAAATACAAGGTGATTGTATCAACTTAACCCTCGAGTGTTCATAAGGCCAAATGTTATTATATCTGTTCTTAAATCCATACTCAACACCCTTTGGTATTTTATATGTGATATCATCACATTTAGG
Source organism: Yamadazyma dushanensis (assembly GCA_030571835.1). Lineage (NCBI taxonomy): Eukaryota > Fungi > Ascomycota > Pichiomycetes > Serinales > Debaryomycetaceae > Yamadazyma > Yamadazyma dushanensis. Next base: position 557,785 of record JAJLYZ010000008.1, on the reverse strand, counting down.
ACATGGTGTGGTTGGGGAACAATATGCAGAATGGTGATCATCAATATTATTATCAGTGATTGCTAAATTCAATCTAATCTGTTCTATCTTTTCAATCTTATTGAATTTAATATTCAAATGTTTGATAATCTGTTCATTAGGATTGATCTCTTCGGTATCTCCTTTAAGAAGGATAGTCTTAAGCCATTGTGGTAACTTCTTGAGAGACTTGTCTGTAGCAGGAAACTTGAACGTATAATTGTAGTTCTTCACATCTTCATTATCAGTAATGGATTTTAAGTCTAACTTAGGCACATTCTTTTTCAAGGATGAGATGAATTTCTGGTTAGCAGGAGTAGAAGAGGGTAATTGGAATCCCGATAACACAGTAGGAGGGTCAGCCGCTTGGGAAGACTTAGTTTCGACAGACTCGTTAGAAGACATTCCAGACTTAGGACTGGAGATAGGACTTTCGAACTCAACCAACAGACAGTTTTTATCCACACTATCAATACCGTCTTTCAAGTACCAGGCGTCAAATTTGCTATTGTAATTGAGAAACTTCAAAACTGTTTGGTAAAGTGGATAGTTTAACCAATCACCGGAATTAGAGTCGATGAACAACACAGGGGTTTTGTCACCTTCAGGTCCCAATAATACCTGTTTAGTAGGCTCGTCAATATTAAAGGAGGTCAAGATGTTCTGGAGCTTATATGACAGTCTTTTGAGCAAAGTCGACGGGATACAAATATTGATGGAATCTTTAAGTTTAAAACTCAAAAATTGGTTGTAGCATCTGATGTCAACAACCACTGGTTTTTTGGTCATGACAAATGACTCCAAGTCTGTGGCCAGTACCGAATTCACCGGTAAGTCAGCAGTATTGTACCGTTGATTTGTAGGAGATTTGGAAGGCATGGAAGTCTTGTTCACAGGAGATTTCATAAATGAGCATGACAAGTTCAAAGGCGTTAAAAAACTGGGGGTGCTGCTAGTAGTATGAGCTGAGTTTAGGTTCATAGGAGACAAACCTGAGTTGTACGATGATACAGTTGAGGCGGCCGAGTCAGGTACAGTTTCGATAGTTGAAGGTGGTGGATTATTAGGAAATGGAAAGGTATCACTGGTGCTAACGGATATGGACGGACGTGACGTTTTATCAGCGGGTCGTAAGCTGGACGATGAAGTATTGGAAGATAGCGAATACACGGGCCATGATGTGTCTTTATATATCGACATGTCGGTCATGTTTCGAAATGTTGGTCTCAGCAGTTTCTATTTTTGGGCCGAGCAGATTGAGATCTATTTCCGGCACACGAGACACAAATGAGCAGGTGACTAACAACGGGAAGCAAGGCTTGGGAACTGATGGAAAAGTCTGGGTCACCACTTAAACACAAAATCACTTAAACACAAAGTCTGGTGTTGGAGGCAAATAAAATGTATGGCCTAAAATTAGCGCTGGTATACAGTTGAAAAATAAATGGCAACAGTTAGTTGCGACTATGACAGTTGAAAAACCCTAGAAACTCAGGTTTTTAAATACTGATAAAGGCGTCAAACTGCTGCAGGAATTAATAATATAGGTTAGAAGGAACCTGACCAGGGGGACCGTCTAACAACGTCGTGCTATAGGATGAAAAATGGTGTATGACGTAATTGTTGTCACTCGTCTGGCGTCCCCCACCGAAAAAGTTCTAGAAGCCGCCAGGGGTTTGTTCGCTCCTGCCGCAATAGGCTAATTGACTGCATGAGACCGCCAAATATAGATACGTTTGCTGTTTGTTGGGGTTTGTATTTGTGTTTGGCTTTGTGTTTGTTGCCATTGGTTGCGGTTGCTCGAAATCGTGGTCCAGTGTCTGTGGATTGGACTTTCAAGGGTCATTGCAACTGTTAGTCTATACTATTGTCCTGGCAATTTGCAGATTATTTTCTAACGTTCCCTAACCTTGAACGCCAATAACTTTAACCGTTCCAAACTTTATTCTAGATGAAACAGCCCGCCCTCTATTTAAGGTTTCTCGAAAAGTTTCTGTGCTTCCTTATATAATTTCGATTATCCCAGTGCATTTTCTAATGTTTAAAGTTTTTTTTTATGCTTTTTGCTTTAGCCACTCAAGGGTCGGCTTTTAAGCCTTCAATAAACAAGCCGAACATCAGTTGGAGGTTGAACAAGTTCAAGAAGATCTATTCCGAAAAGTGTTCCAGAGCTAATAGTCCAACGTCCAGTTCTTCCATTTTGATAGACGTGGACTTTGTTTGAGCTGTTCCTGCATAGAATTTGAGCGAAGGGTCTTCGGTTAAGTTTAATTTTTTTTATTTCTTCCCATACTTAATAAATACCATATCCTAATGTTCAAGGAGAGTTCAATGAGTCCAATAAATTATGATTTGGATTCCATGCGGCGTCGGGTAATGTTAAGTTCCCGTCCTCATTTTCGAGATCCTCGGCATTACGGGTGATCCGTTCCTCGTACTTACGGTCTCTTTCAAAGTCTCTCCATCTCTTCATGACGATATGTGAAGAGTCAAACACACCATCATTGGCTCCATGGGCTGATTTATCTCCTCCTGTTTTTCTGGTTTCTCCCCATGAGAAATCATCAAATTTCCAGTATGAATAGGTTGGGAGCACAAAGTTCCATACCGGTAATGCTATAAGATAAATAAGGAAGTATAATAAGTACTTCAAGGAGGAGATGGTTATGACAATTAAAAGACCGGGTAACCCAAAGATGATAGCTAATAACACCAATGACAAAACTGGTGTGGGCTTGGATATAATAGCATACACAATCACATAGATCGTGAAACAAAGAGCCGCTGGTAATACCAAAGTTCCCACCAATTCAATGAAAATAACAAACTGCATGGAGAAACAGAACGTACCACACAAATCTTTAACCAAAACCAACTCGAATAAGTTATGCACCGTGGAGTTAATCCATCTTCTTCTCTGTGATAATAAAACCTTAAACTTATCTGGAACAACTGTTTTACAGATAGCTTTAGGCACGAATATTTGCTTACGTTTAGGGAATGTTCTCAACATCAAAGATGATAAGAATCTATCTTCCCCCAATAATAACAAGTTCTTCTTATGCAATGTGTCAACCACATTATCGGAATATCTTTCCACAATATCTGGGTTAGCCAAGATAGGCACCCAGTATCCATCGTTACTCTTTGGAGCTTTGATACGATACATACAGAAACATCCCGGTAAACATGTCACTCCACCAAACACACTTTCAAATGCTTTGGCCTGATGATGTGAGATGTAGTATTCAAACACTTGGATCAATGTAACCCAACTGGTATTTTTATTGGCAATCTTTGTCTCGCCACACAACCCCATAACCGTAGGATCTCTCACCATTTCCGCCACCATGTGTGTAAGACAGTCTGGATACACTTTTGTATCTGCATCCACCATCATCACGATTTCGTAATACTCTGCCATTAGACCAGTAATTTGCCAAATATTCTTGAAGATTTCGAATTCCAATTCGGTCATTCTTTCATCGAACATCACCTTCTGTAAGAATGACATCAAAATGATCTGTGAATCTCTCTTACCTCTGTTACCTGGCTTAGGCAAACTTGCTTCTTCGGCAGTACCACATTTCACAATTGTTACAATTGGAACTCTTTGCTGATTCTCTGGAGGAACACTTGCATCATCGTATTTATAAAACCCACCATAAACTTTAGCCAAATTATGACGCTTGGAACCTTGTGCAACAGCTACATAGGAGAACGCTTCAACTTCCTCAGGTTCAACAACGAAATCAGTCATCAAGCTCAAGGCAATTTCAGGAGTAGTCCTATCGTTACCAGAACCCTTCACAAGACCATCACATATAATGAGAATCAATTTGTGAGAATTTGGAAATCCAGTGGTAGCAAGAGAATTAAGGGTAACTCTTAATTCCTCTTCATTCTCCGAGTAACAAGTGACTAAACAAATGGTATGAGCCAATGGATACCCAAAAGGTTGGTATTCAACAGGAGGTTGAGGAACCACATCAGGATGAATGAGATCTGGCGATAATGTGTTCATGTTTCCTCCCATATCGTCCACCTCGAATGGGTTGGCGACAGATGTGACAGTTTTGGTGTTTAATAAATCAAGGGATGAACCACCATAAGTGTCATTTCCCATGAATGTAGATTGTCTTTTGTTCAAAACCTTTCTTTTGGTTTTAGCACCCATCAAGTAGTTTTGTGTACCCATGGTGGTGTATTTGAAGTTCTTGGACAAATGGTCTGCATTGTTGTAATATTGGGCCATTTCTTGAGGTGCTAAAGACAATCTTTTGTTAAATACAGACTGCCTGCTGGTTTTATAATCGGCTCTAGTCTTTTGAGGGACTTCAGGCAAACCATTGGCACCCAAGTCCTTGATACCAGAATTGAGGCCACTGTCAGCCCATTTTTCCATTTCCTGATCTCTTTCAGTCATGGACTTGTTGTTCAAGTTGGCAACACCCTGGTTGACAGAGACAACCCATTTGAAATAACAAGCCATCAAAAATTTGACAATAACCACTGACAAAATAAAAACCAAAGAAACAATTAAGACGATATTGGATGCAATACAGCCGATAGAATCAGCATCAATCGACCCCACTTTAACAATCTCCGTCAAGCATCTAGCAGCATGTCTTTCTTCGCTATTTGTAAGAACGAGAGAAATATCATGGCCCTTGTAAGTGTCATCATCTCTCAATCTATTGAACAAGTCTGGATATTCCAAATCATCGCTTTGGATCCAGTTGATTAAGTCCAAGTCCAAGACCATTCCAGAGTACACAACCAAATTTCTAGTACTGTTCTTTATATCGTCCCAAGTGAAATACACCTCTCCATTGACCTTCAAGCCATAATAGGCATCTCTTGCAATCGAAGAAGTATGACAAGCCCAACCTTCATAGTAAGAGTTTGTGGTGAAGTTAGGGTGCGAAGAACCATCTTGTTCCATCAACTGACAAGGCATATACCAGGCAACTTCATCATTATTTCTGGGGATGGTACAATTGTCTCTTGGTTTAATCAACCCTTTACAGTTACCATTGACGTTTTGAAACAACAAAGAAGCATCTTTACCACCAGCATTAATTGGTGGATACAAGATATTTGCACCTGGGTCGATACCAGCAGCACCAGGATGTTGAGATCTTGTCAAATCAAAGGCTCTACCATTTATAATCAAATAACCATTATTGACTTCATTGATTCTAGTTCTAACTCTTACACCAGAACAAACAGTTCTAGTGAATCCAAAAGTTAAATAAGCAACAATCCCAGCAATATACAAAATGCACGAGATCAAAGCTATTTTTTCTCTCCATGCAAATTGTCTTTCTTTACCCTTGATCCCGAAAAGACTCAATAATGGAGCAGGTGCCCAGAATGTAATGATATATGCGTAAACCTTCCAAAAATAAATTTTATCTTCTTTCTTACTGACCACCTGCTTCCTTTTGATAGTATTTTTCTTAATGACTTGACTTTTCGAAGGAGAGTAATCGTCAATCTCGTCATTTAAACCATACACTTCAGTTCCTCCACGTTTAGGAGACCCCGTTCCACGACTTGGAGACATACCACGCGTGGGAGATCCACCAACACTTTTCCCACCTCTTTCAGGAGAGTTGAAGTTCATTAGAGGGATCCCTTCTTGATCTTTATTCAAATTCTCCCCACTACGCCTGGGATTATCGTTAGTTCCACTTAACAAAGATTTGTAACTATATTGACTAGTCCTTGGGTAATAACCATCATTAGACACCTGTGGATCCAAACCAGTAGATGAAGGCTGAATCTTCAAATGATCTGCCTCTTGATTGGCCACCTGCGCGTAATGGTACCTTGGATGGTTCTGATCCATCCTTTGTCTTTCAGGCCTAACCAAGGACTTTTTACGACCTAACTCGCCCGATTCAGGGTCGAATTCTTGGTAGTTTTTGGAGCTAGTACTATTTCTGTAAGACATGATGACACAGAAGACAAACGAAGGGAAACTAGCACCTCAACAAACAAACAAAAACTGAACAATCAAACAATCGTAGAACTGGACGGTACAACGGGTTGGAAAATTTTCTTTGGATCGCCTCGTTGATGTTTTTTTTGTTTACAAAAACATTGTCCTGGAATTTGAAACAAATGCGATGGCATCTTCGAGAAGAAGGCGCTAAAGCTGCCAAAAGACAGCTTGAAGTCGATACATATACAGAGGAAGAATTTGACGATTTCTGGGTGGTTGGAATGCAACCTCTACGGTATATATAAAGGTGTCTAAATATAGCTTGCAAACTCAAAATCTATAGAGCCAATGGTGGAATCCTTACACCAAAGTGCTATTTTTACTTACTGCGACACGTCTATTCGGTGGAGACACGACACGACATGACTTAAAGCCTTTAAACGCGGTGCTTGACGAGTCGTTGCAAGGCCAAAGTGGAAAGAAAGAGTAGCGGCTTACAATATGGCATCACGTGAAGCAATTGTTTGTGGTAGGTAGATCGATTCACAGACAAGTCTACTGATCAATTGACTGGGAAGTATAAGAAATTGAGTAAAGTGATCTATCACCTTGGGATTCTTTCTTCTCCGTCTCATCCAGAGATGCACCCATCTGTCTGAGCTTGCTTGTTTGCTATCAAATTATTGCGTACAAGTAAATGCACATCGGAATCCGAGAGTTTTATCCCTAAGGGGCTAAAGTCCGTGTTCCTCCATTTATAATCACCTCAAGCAAGCGGATTGTTATATAAGAGCAAGCCCCCTACTGGATTGTGAATCTTTTCATTACGATCATCTTTTTCTTTCACAATGGGATCTTCAATTTTTCCAAATGGCAGTGGGTCTACCAAGAAAGTCACCGAAACTTTCACAGGTGACGTGTTTGTAGAGTTTATTCATGGCAATTCTGCATGTGGTATGGCCAATGTTACATTCACCCCTTGCGCTAGAACTCATTGGCATACACATGAAAATGGCCAGGTGCTCAAGGTTTTGTCAGGATCTGGATGGGTGTGCGATAAGGGGGAAGCTCCTAAAAAGATTAAAGCTGGTGATGTGATTGTGGCTGCTCCGGGAACAACCCACTGGCATGGTGCCGACGATGGATCTATCATGACACATTTGGCTGTGGCAATTGGAAACAGTGAATGGCATGAACCAGTCACAGACGAGGAGTATAACAAAAAGGGTTTATAATTCATGTAATTACAATTGTGGTTAGAGAATTCAAGGGACTTGAACGACTCAAGGAACTTGAACAACTCAAACAACTTGAACAACTTGAACTCGTGGTATATGCCATTAATATACAGACAAGTCACAAAACAGTAAAATAGAAGTATAAACTAAGTTCCAAGAAAAGCCACAATTAAGTTCTCTTCTCAAATTTGGCCAACACGTCTAAATAAACACCTCTACCGTTAGGTGCATTTTCTAACATGCAAACCCACTCCACATCCCTTTGATAATTCCCAAAATAGAAATTGACGGGAAATATTCGCGATTTATCGATTGTTGCAATTATTTTTAATCTCGTCTAACCCTGTAAAGCGATTTAGCCTTTGCACTTTATTTATGTTTTACTATTTTGGTGTCGTGATGAAGGGGTATATATGAGACACCATTTCCCGCTGTTCTCTTCCTGCTGTTTTGTCATTTCGACCTTTTGTCATTCCAACCAGCCCTATCACACCTTCCTAATCTGTCATGAGATCTAATACCAAAGACTTGTTCCAACAGCTAGACAGTATATCGTTTGACGATATGTTCGAGGAGGCTTTCAATGATCCAACCGACCAAGATCAAATCCAAGACCTTAGCCAAAACAACAGCCGTTTTAAACCCAGGCTGAATTCTGGCGGTTACGATATGGAAGACGATTATTTTGATTATTATTCGGAGAATTCCTCGTCTCACAGCTCCACAAACTCGTTTAGCGATAGTTACACCAGAGCTCTGGAATCAAGCGTGCTGGACGTGCTGTCGCAATTCGACTCCTTCAAGCACCTGCCGGAACCACACGAATCTCCTATGCATCTGCAAGTCAAGCCACCGGTACCACCTCGTGACTCTCCCAAGAACTATAACCACAAAACATTCCAACAGGACTTGAATATCATGCACAGCGGCGTCCTTAACAACACATCCATGTTGGATTGTATCAGCGACATGTTGGTGCAGGAAAACGAATCTATCATAAACGAGCTCAACCAGTTCGTCAACGATATCAACAACAGTGTTGCAAACAACACTTTCATTGTCAAATTAAGAAGATGACTGCAGGCAGCATCATTTCAATTCCATCCCCTTGTTTAATTTTACCCCCTTTTTATGAAGCCTTATGACCTTGTATGTTTTAATAGAGTTTAATATATTTGTATCTGTAAAAGTGAGAAATCCTTGATCATTCGCATATCTAACTATGAGCTATCTGAAAGTAAAGACGCTTTTATCTCAGTTAGAATCGACGTTGGAAGAACGACAACATCTTCTAGAGCTTAAGCTCGACCCATCTGTCAATGATAATTACGATCTTACGAATTTACTTGGTAATATATCCAAAAGTCTTCAATCTCAAATATCGGTTCCTGAGGCAGAACCTCTTATAAAGCGGTACAACCAGTTGGTTTCATCGTTGGATGATGATACCACCATGTCGTTTGAGGAATATAAAGTGAAAGTGCCGGAAACCAAACCAAAAGAGCAGAAATCCGTCAGGTTTACGGATAATGACGACGACGAGGATTTGAGAAACGAACTAATGGGTACAAGGTCGTTCAAACCATACAAAGATAGCCCAAAAGACGAGGGAGACGACGATTTCGAAGGCTTTGGAAACATTGCAAGCATCAGGACCAGTCAGTCTAACGAACCTGACTTGAATAACCATCAGTTATTTGCTCAACACCAACAACAGATCTTGGAGCAAGATGCAGATCTCGATGTATTACATGATTCAGTCAAGGTGCAAAAACTGATGGGAATCAACATCAACCAAGAGTTGGATGAGCATTTGATAATGCTTTCGGATTTGGAAAACGGAGTGGGTGCATCTCAAAGACGGATTGATTCTACAGTGCACCGTCTCAATGATTTCCGGTCAAAAGTGCAAGAGAATGGGTCCTTGGTTACAATTATAATTCTTACGGTTATATTGATATTGTTACTTGTGGTGTTGAATTAGAGTGTGTATTTCTATAGAGTCTTAATTTAGATTACATGAATTGAATTAGGAGAAACACACCCAGAAGGTCTCAGTTGTCACTTACAGACCAACTTCCACCATTTTACACCAGTTTCATCCATTTTTGAACCAGTCTCGTTTTGAACACTAGTTTCATTTCCTCCCCTCTATCTCGTCCAATACCTGGTCCCAACCTGGTCCCCATAACATGGTCCCAACAACCAGGCCCTAATCTCCTAACTCTTAGAAGAAGTTCCTGCCGTCTGTTCCTAGAAGTTGAAATCATCATTCTCTTCCTCCTCCTCGCTAAAGAACCAAATAAAGATGATAATATCCACATAAACAATCAATCCTCCTATAATACTCATAATTAAAGATCCCAACTCAATGATGGAACAATGGAACAAAATCAATGGCAAACTCACCCCACTTACTATCAACACTCCTGTCAAGTATTTGCATATCTCCTGCAACCCCGTTGGGTTATTATTGTGGTCATTGCTGAAGGTCAAGAAATCGTCTCGGGAGTTCTCAATTGAACTAGCCAATATATTGGGCAACGGAGCCATCAAAAAAATGAAAATCACCCATAAAGGCTGGTAATTGTTAAACAATGCACATGACAACAAAATCAACAAGAAACCCGACGCCAAAAATGCTGATAAGAAGATGATTTTGTTCAATGGGTTCATTAAGTTTGAGATTTTTGGTGCGTGCGAGAGAGCTATAAACCATGTCTCATAAACACATTCAATTACTATGTACAGGTCAAAGAGAGAGATGGCGGGTGTATCATAAAGCCACTCGAGGATTTGGGGTGTTAAATTATTTCCAGAACCACCCCTTTTTGTCATCGACTGGGGTTGCACTTGAACTTGGGGTTGAAAGTGAGGATTCATTTCCGGTTTCGAGCTCTGGTTTCTGTTTGGTGATGGTCTTAATAGAAGAAGTTCCATCGTCGTAATATTCCACTTTCACTTCCTTATAGTCCATGTTACCATTGTCAAACGTGTAAGTGGACTCAACACTGGTAGAAATCACCTTTTTACCAGCATCTACCGTTTCTGAAGTAGTATTATCAGTGGCTTCTTGATTATTGGATTTCCATTCTTGTTCTCTCTTTCTAGCATCTTCTTTCTTCTGTTGAACTAATCTGCGTCTTTCATTCTTCATGTTCTTATACATGATTGACTTCCAATTCATTAAATCTTCAAACAGTTTGAAATAGATCCCTTTATCACCAAGATCATATTGATTACTAGTCAAATCAATATTACGGTCCTTGACTTCTTCAACAAAATCCTCTTTGGTAAGGATCTCATTGGGGAACCTTTCCTTCTTCTGTTTCAAAAACCTATTGCTCACTTCAGCATTAGGAAACAAACATCTCCAGTACCCATTGATATCATAAAGCTGTTGACCATTCTTATCCAAACACTCGTTATACTTTCTAACAGAAGGAGCACCAGTACTCACCAAACCAAAAGCTGAGAACAATTTCCGTTTGTAACAATCATTGAATCTGTGGCGAGGTCCAAATCCTCCAAACCAACTACCAAAATCACCGCCGTGGTTGTCGTTGCTCTGGCTCTGATAGAACAGAGGGAACCTCCATTCTTTAGTTTCATCTTTCTCAGATACTTTCCATGATCCGTCCCTGAAATTGTCATTAAATTCATCTCTCCATTTGTTGTTCCATGTATCTCTTAAATTGGTTCTCCAATCATCATTCCAGAAATCCTTAAACCAGTCATCACTAAAAAAGCTCTTTGCAGCCTCATTGAGATCAAGAAGACTCTCATTGGTCAATCCTTGAAGAGAAGACCCCAAAGCTTTAAGATTGGTCTTGACCTCTTCAAGTTGTTTATCAACGTCTCTTTCTCTGTCGTCAGTTCCCATTGCAAAATAAATAAACCTGAAACAAGTAGATTTAAGGGATAATTAATTATCTGCGAAATGATCGGCTTTTTATTTGCAACTTGGGATTTTTCCAGAACCTTTGGTTGGTGCAGGATACTTTTATAAAGTTGGTTTTGGGGGTGTGAGTAACTCGAGATGGGGTTGGGGTGCCAATTGTGACACAAACACAACAGGTATGTGTCATTGTTTTGCGGTTGTCCTTGTACTTCACTTTCTCTATCTTTTTGCAGCCATTGGTGCATGATGCATGAAAAGAATAAAATGCAAATGTGTATTGAGGCTAACCTATGGGATATGAATGAATGCAGTGAGCGGGTCCGGGGAGAACCGTATGAACAGATTGAAATGATCAGATAGAATGCACAGATCGTCAAAGACCTTACATCCCTTACCACTCCTCTCTTGTGTGCATGTGAGAAAGAGTGTTTTTGGGGGTGGGTTTGGGGGTTATCAGGGGAAGAAACTCCATGTCGCTTTGTATATCGAACGATTTATGCAAATAGAACCTTTTGTTGATCATATTCAAGATCTGGTTTCTGGATTCTTCGGTTAAATAAGGCATGGACATGGATGCAGCAAAAAATTGAAACTTTTCTGAAAATGTGTGCAGTCACTTGTTGAGGTGATTTGGGAATGAATGATGTGTTTTATTTGCCGTTTATGGTTTTTGTGGACTTCACTATCACTGTAGTTGAAAAGAGTGAAAGTACTAAAGTGAAAATTTTCGATGCACAATTTCGCAGCTTTATAAGATCTACAGATTGTGATTTGACAGAAAGATTCCATGAATTTTCTACGATTGTACTCGAAGTTCTCTTTCAAACAGACCAAGACTCCAACAAATGTGCCTAGTGTATCGAATTCTGTGAGAAAATCCGTCCATCCACAAACTCCAGCTGTCACTAGATTTGCACCTTCTCCAACTGGATATCTTCATTTAGGATCACTTAGAACTGCTTTGTACAACTACTTACTAGCTAGAAACACCGGCGGTAAGTTCATTTTGAGACTTGAAGACACTGATCGAACGAGATTGGTTGAAGAAGCTGAAACGAATATTTATGAGACCTTGAAATGGTGTGGGATTGATATAGATGAGAGTCCTTTAATTGGCGGTGAACATGCTCCTTACAGGCAATCCGAACGAGGTGATATATACAAGAAGTATGCAGACGAACTTATAGCCAAAGGTTTGGCGTATCGATGCTTTTGCTCTAAAGAAAGATTGAATGAATTAAGAGAATCTGCCATGAAACTAAAGCCTCCAACAACCGTAACATACGATCGGAAATGTTTGAATGATCAGCATGAACACGAACATGAAGACACAATCATACGGTTCAAATCCCCTGAAAAATACGATAGTATTACTGATCTTATCCACGGAACGATAAATTTGCAACCACAATACAATATGCAAGATAGAAGATATGATGATTTTGTGATCATGAAGTCTGACGGTATGCCAACATACCATTTTGCTAATGTGGTTGACGATCATTTGATGAAGATAACTCATGTTATCCGTGGAGAAGAATGGCTCAATTCCACTCCGAAACATGTGGCTCTTTATCAGGCGTTTGGTTGGACTCCACCACAATTCATTCACATTCCGCTCCTCACTTCTTTGAAAGACAAGAAACTCTCTAAGCGAGATGGACTTCGTGGGATCCTTGATATGAGAGACCTGATTTTGCCTGAAGCTTTGGTCAACTTCGTAGCTTTGTTTGGATGGTCTCCCCCAAGACCCAATCCTGGTGAAACTGTTTCAGAGGTGATGAACATGGACGAGCTTATACGGAAGTTTTCCTTAGACAATTTGACCAGAGGAAACGCTAAAGTCAGTGACACCAAATTGCATTACTTCAACAAGCACCATATGAAGCTACTCGTTGAGGATGACGACAAGGTGAAATTAATGGCCGAACGATTTGATGATTTAACGGACGATAAAGACTTGTTGGTAAGAGTTTTAAAGAAGTTGTTGCCCAATGTGACCAATTTAGACGATGTCAGAGAACACACGTACCTTTTTGGTGATTTTGAATTGGATAAGTCAAAAGCCCCAAACAACTGTAAGGATATTTTACAGCAATTCCGTGATTCGGGTTACAACTTAGAAGAACTTCAAAAAAGAGACTTCAAGAAGAAAGAGATCTTCCAATCAATTAGATTTGCATTGAGCAACGGCACTCCTGGTTTAAGTATACCTGAATTGATTGAATTAATCACAGTCCCAGAAGTACAAAAGAGAGTCGATAACTGCATAGAAATATTATAATACCTGTATATACAACCCTAATAGTACATTAATTGTGAAGATTGGTGAAATCCATAAAGTCAATTTGGTTTGGAGAGAATGGATCAATCAATGGCCCGGTGTATATGCAATGAACCTTCATTTTAGGGTGATAGTACAACCCTGTCAAAAGCTTTGGTGTCACCAAGAAATATTGACTATCACTCTTCATACAAGCAGTGTGAACCAAGTATCTATGAGCGGTTTTCTCATTCTTCGGATCCATACCTTGGTTAATTTCATCAACAATTCTGACAGGTGCTTTAGTTAAACCTTGAAGTGCCATCACGAAAAAGATAGTAGAGACAGCTCTTTCTCCTCCAGATTGTGATTGACGGTCCAACACCTTTAATTCAGACTCTTGACGGAACTTGACTAGAATCTCAAGTCTCCATTCTTTGAACTTTGGTGCCTTCTTGAGCTGAACTTCACCATCACTAGCCACCGATCTGAATCTTCTCTTAAAAGCACGGGAAATCTTGAATACTAAATTTACAAGCTCCGGTTCCCATTTCTTTTGTATAACCTCTATCCGACTATCAAGTTTGACTTTAATGCTTTCCAATTGTGGGAGCTGTTCTTGTTTTGTAGAAATTTGTTCTTCCACGTATTTCAACCTTTCGACGGAAGTTCTGTCTGTATTCATCATCAGCAATTGGTCCTCCATCAGCCTGATTCTCTCTGTCACATACGTTGGAGTCAAGAGACCGTTATCAAGATACTCTTTTGCAAGATTGGCTAAAATTTCCTCATCTTGGTCTGTATACTCTTTTTGTTGTTCTTTAATCTGCTTTCCTGCTCCACTGTCTTTTGCATTTTGATAATTGTTCTTGGCAGTAATATACTCGTCTTCTAGACGGTTTCTTATACCTTCAACTTCTTGTAACACTCGTGAAATCATGTCCTTTCTATTTTCCAATTCAACTTGTTTGACAGCTTGCATACCTTCTTTAATCTTCAAATCCACAATAAAGTCACTGGCTTCTTGGATTGGATCTATCAGTCTTGATAGATCAAAATGATCTTTCATCAACCTCCTCTGTAGCTGTGCGATTTTGACTGTATCATCCGCTTGTAGCTGTGCAGTCTTTCTTCTGACCGACTCCTGCCTATTAGAAAGATTAGTTTGGTGCATTTCCCTCTTGGCGATATTGGGAATAATGACATCTAACTCCCGCTGCAAATCATCCAATTCACTCTCGAGGGATTTTCTTTCTTCGATACTTTCAGTACGAACCTGTCTTAATTTAGTAAGCTTTGTTGTCTGCCTCTCGATTTGTAATTTGAGATTGTCAATTTTCGTGGCCAAGTCTCTTCTACTTTCTTGAACGTATGATGTATCTTTCCCAAAGAACCTCGAAAAGGTGATTCTTTCAGTAGAGTGCACAACTTGCCTTGACCCATATCTCGATACCGAAAGATTGAATAAATCAGTTCCCACAACAAATCTCAAGAAAGGAACTCTTCCGTCACGGCCTGGAGTCAAAACCTTCTCGATTTGATTAACTGACAACTCACGAGCGTACGGTATCATATTCAATTTAGAATTGACGTTCAACATGTTGAGCACTTCAGCAGGTCCTTGGAAGCATTCTGTAAGGTAACCATCAAAACCATATTCACTTTTGAGCCTGTCGGAAGAGATTGGTGACCGTGGAGCCAGTGATTTGACAATTCTCGTTGCACTGTTGAATTTATTGAAAACGGTACTTGGAATCTTATTGAAATCATTTTCACTCGTGAAAGTTAATGCAACAAGATTGTTCATACCAATGATTCTCTCTACAACACCAGCCAAATTTCTGAATTGAGGTTTTATTTCACAAGTGACAATTGGACACTCGAAGTATTGTACCGAACTATAATTGGATTTGAGCTCCCTGTGCAATGCGTATGCTATATTAACTGGGTTATTCGAGCCAGTATTCAAAGTTCTGAGTCTTTGTAATTTATCTTTAGAATTGAACATAGCTTCTTCGGCCTTTAATGAATATTGGTGTCTATTCCTTATATCTTCCTGTCTTTTGATATCTTGTTCTGTTTCTTCGATCCTGTCGTCAAGAGTCCTCACACGCAGATTCGTCTCACGCACACGATCCTTGAAGTCGGTTCTTGTTTCTTTTAGTGCTTCCAAATCCATGTCCATGACCGGATCATTGGTCAACCTTTGGACTTCTGCTTCGAGAATGTTAAGCTCTTTTCTCAAGGTTTCCTTATTAACTTTCATTCTATCCAATCTGACTTTCAGCTCCTCCAAGGCACTCGACCTTTTTTCGAAATCTTTAGTCAATTGCGAGGTTTCAGACTCTTTATTTCTTATCTGGTTGCGAATGTCTGAAAGGATTCTAGTACTTATCTCCAATTGGTTAGAATTGATCTCCTGTTCTTCGAATATGACTTTGCTATTGGCACTCAAAGCATTTAATTCCTTCTTAGCATTGTCTCGAGCAGCCTTCAACTTCTTTCGAGTATCCTTCTCATCTTGAGCAATAGCGTAAGGTAATAAGTATTTGTGGTACTGTAACTCCTTTTTCTTCTCATTAAATTGATGAACCTTCTGCACTGCTTCTCCCAACAGCTTCTGTTCATTTATAAGCTTCTCCAAAGATTCAACCACAATCTTCAAGTTTACTTCAGCTGAGTCCCTATCTTCCTCCAACTGTATAAGATTTTGATGCATCAGAAACAAAGCACCAGACCCTAAAGTTTTCTGAGTTTCAAGAAGTAGTTTCTCAGGAGTGAGACCAGCAAACTCAGCTACTCGTTCTTGAGGTAAGAAATGGCACAAACTATCCAATTGAATATTCAACAGTTTGACCTTCGCGATAACTGCTTTCTCAGTAGTCTTCTTATCATCTATTTTCCAATTGCTTGAAGACTCATCAAAGTCCCTAGTGATGGTAAAAGGTTTACCAGTATCATCCATAAGAGTTATTTCCACCTTACTTGCATTCTCACCAGATTTGATCATAGACTTAAGCAGTTTCCTCTTTATCAAATCCAATTTTCCTCCTAATCCCATACATATAGCGGAAACCAAAGTACTTTTCCCAGTCCCATTTGGACCTATAATCATGTTCAACTTAGGAGACAATGAAAATTCTGCATAACTGTAAGTAGTGAAGTTGGTGATGGCCACACGAAGAATATTACCAGGTTTAAAGTCTTCAATAGTGTGGTCCTTAGCTACATGTACCAGCCGCACACTGAAATCACCGTTCACAACAGATCCTGTCCCCGACCCCTCGTTCATAACCGCATGGGTCCTCTTGCCGCTGCGTCGATCATTCCCATTGACATACAGACTTAAATCACCAAGATGACCAACGTCCATGTTGAAGCGTTGTGTCAAAGTGATCTCAAATTCGCGTTTTAAATGGCAGCGTCGTGCATCGTCAACGAGTCGCATTTTGTTTACATTTCTCAGATCAGAAAAAACACATCAGTGAAATGGTACGTAAAAGACAGAAACACAAACACAGACACATTGCCATTGGCCCTGTTGTCCTTGTGTAGTCAGTGAATTCATATACACTGTAACTCCGCACCCTCCATACTAACGTCAGTCTCAAAACACTAAAACTTATAAAGATGCGTTTGCCCTTTTCGACAAGAAAGGCACAGGTAAAATTCCCGTCGAACACTTAGGCGACTTATTAAGAGCTGTGGGCCAAAACCCAACTTTAGCTGAGATCTCTGAATTACAAAGTGGCCTTGGATCTAGTGAGTTCGATTTCGACAGCTATAAGAAGATCATCGAGAGACCAGATGGTTTCAAACCTTTAGGATTACCAGAAGATTACATAAAAGGATTCCAAGTATTTGACAAAGACCAAACCGGATACATTGGTGTGGGTGAATTGAGATACATATTGACCTCCATTGGTGAGAAATTGACCGACAGTGAAGTCGATGATTTATTGAAGGGAGTTAATGTCACGTCTGACGGAAACGTCGATTATGTTGAGTTTGTTAAGTCGATTTTAGACCAATAGATATGTTTGCTAGTTTTGACATGAGCGAGTTGGTTTTAATCACATGGTCCTTTCCTGGTCCTTTCTTGGTGCTTCCCTGGTCCATTCGTGGCCCGTTACTCGTTCCATCATGTCGCGATTCTCTGTATTTTCTCTCTATTCTTCCCATGGATCTCGATACTACAGACATCAGACGAAATGAACGGTTTCATATGTTCCCCAAAGAAAGAGTTTACGGGGTTAGTTTTCTAGCTGGAGGTGTGGGTTTCTTTTCGGGGATGTACGAAGGTATAAAACTCAGCTCTTTAAGATATCTCACAGAAAATAGTCATCGGCTTCCGAGAAATGTAGGCGGTTGGTACTTTTACCACAAAAAGAAGAACTATGTGATGCTCTCCTCGGGGTTGAACCAAGGACTCAGACAAGGTGTGAAATATTCGTTGTTGGTGTCGCTTTTCTTTGCCACAGAAGCTGTGTTGGATAGAGCTAGAGGAACCATTGATCTATTCAACACCATCGCCAATTCAACTCTTTTTTTCACAGGTTACGGATTCTATAAGAGACTAAGCAAGATACAGACGCTCACTTATGGGAAACGAGGGTTCTTGTTTGGTACTAGTTTGGGAATATGTCAGGATTTGATGATTTGGACAAGAGGTGGAAGTGTATGGTATCTTGACAAAATGGGAATAAAGAACCCAAGAGTGGAAAATAGATTGTAAATAGAATGTACAGAAGTGTAAAGTATATATATATGAATAGTACATAGTCATTAATTCGGATTATTCCTCTTCGTCCAAATCGGGAACTGGATAGTTCAATACACAAGCAATACCTGTCAAAGCATCCAATTGTTCACCAGATTCGTGCAAGCTGGAGAAAATAAACACTTCCCCGTTAGTGTATTTGACTCTTTCTGTCAACTCGATGTAGAATTTTCGAAGTGGGATATCATCACTTCTGAATAAAGAGTCTGTGATCAATAAATATTTGACTGCTCCTAAATCTATGGCTTTTTCACACTCTTTAACACCATACCAAGACTTGTCGTTGTCTTCGTTCAAGTTCTTTTCAAACTCTTCAAACACCACCATTTCTTTGGCAAATTTGGTATCTGCAAGCTGTTTCTGTAATGCAGGGTCCAGTAACGACTCTTGTAATCCCTGCAAATACCCGGTTGAGCATTTGGAAACAATGAACTTGGACTTGTTCTTGAAAAGGAGCTTATCATCATTCTTTTGTGCATAGTTGTTGATCTCACTCAATAAATTAGATGCTAAGAACCCAGGAGATGTTAATATAACAACCTTCAACTTATCCAAGTCGAAATTTCTCAACATCGTAGTAATTATAGTTTGATAGAACTTTAAAAGTCCCTTGTCATGATTAGAATTATCACCCCTACGTTTCTTAGGAATCGTCTTCTCTATCTTTGTCT
Organism: Yamadazyma dushanensis; assembly: GCA_030571835.1. NCBI lineage: Eukaryota > Fungi > Ascomycota > Pichiomycetes > Serinales > Debaryomycetaceae > Yamadazyma > Yamadazyma dushanensis. The sequence continues at coordinate 538,964 of JAJLYZ010000008.1, read as the reverse complement.
TTAACACCGTCATATTATCTGTGATAAGACAGAGATGTGCAATTCCTTCCTCAAACACAATTGCTCCAACTTCTGCCTTGGATTCAATAGAGCATGCTTGTACAACAATATCGTAGTTTATCTGGTCCCAATCACTCTTGTACACAGTGATTGGTTTGTTTAATTGAATCTCTCCAGTGTGGTAACTTTGAACAGGAACGTGTTCGTTTGGTTCTGTGGTTTTCCCTCTTATTCTCATAACTTCATCAGATGGATTATATTCAACATCTTCCACCGCTATTTTCAACGTAACCATCTTCCTTTCGGATTTGCCCTTGTCTTTTCCTCCAGCAGCTGACACTCCTGACTTCTTAGACACATTTCTAAACGTCTGGATCTTTATCTCGTCTCCTTTTTGCACCAAATTATAAAGCTGCCATAAGTCTTCTTTGTCCTGCGGCACCACTGTCGTATACCCACTAGAGTCTTTCTGGAATGCCTGATTCACGAGCTTCATGATATATAAAAGTAGTAAATTTTTGCGAAGAGGAAAAGATTATATAAGCAGAACAATATATGACTCGAAGTATATGACTCGAAGTATGATATGATTCAGATTATATAAGCAGAGATTAAGATAACTAAATCAGTTCAGTGTTTCGATATATTGATCTATTTGACATCAGCTTTCACTAAAGTGGAATTTCTACAGAAATCACCCTTTTCATTAACCAATCTCTTTGGTTCTTTACCTTCTTCAGTGTAAGTAACTTCAAAAGTTTCAGTGGTGGAGAACAAAGGTTGAACAGTCTCAAAGATCTTCTTTTTTGGGTTCATTACCTTTTCAGGAGTACCATTGAAGTCTTCAAAGAACAATTTGTCACCAGGCTTGGAACCTTCTGGTGGATTAACGAATTCAACTGTGGTTTCATTAGAAGCACATAACACCATACCATTGGATTTAATACCTCTCATAGCCACAGGTTTCAAGTTAGCAATAACCACAACGTATCTTTCTTGCATTTGTTCCAATGGGATGTATTTCACTAAACCAGAACAGATAGTTCTTGGTTCTTCTTCACCCACATCGATAGTAGAAACATATAAAGAGTCAGCATTTGGATGTTTAATAGCTTTCTGAATAAACCCAACTCTGAAATCAACCAAAGATGGACTTGGTGGTTGTTGAGTAGCCTTTTGAGCAGCTGCCTTTTCAGCATTAGCTTTGGCCTTAGCAGCTTTAGCAGCTTTCTTAGCCTCAGCAGCTGCCTTCTTTTCTTCTTCTGTCATTTCTTTCTTTTGTCCTTTAGGTTTATCTTGTGGCTTAGCTTCGGTTTCAGCAACAGCAGGTTTGGGTTCTTCTTTCTTGTCTTCTTTCTTCTTCTTTTCCTTAACTTCTCTAGCCACTGCTGCATCGTAATCTACAGAGAACTTGTTTGGTGAATCGGTCAAATGTTGAATTAAGTCCCCCCATCTGATGATGTGTCTATAAGTAGCGAAATCTTCACTCTTGAAAGATTTAATAGTTGGCAAAATAGAATCGAACAAACTCAAGTCTACTTTATTGATCTCATTACCTAACAAATAAGTAGACGATCTCAAGGAGTTATTTATGGTGGATAAAGAAGCAGCATCGTCTAATCTCAAAGACAAGGTGGAGAATTGGGATTCTAAGGCCTTTTGTTCGGCGGTTAAATCTTTGGAGGAATTGACCAAGTTAGACATGTTATATTTGACTTTGAACTTGGATAATAATCTGTTCATGAAGATGAGAAAATTTTGAAAATTGGACTTTGCACACTTTTTCACTGGGGGAGAAGAGACACATAGGAGACACATAGCAAGGGGATTTGACACAAACACAAAAAGAAGATTGGTCACAAACACACAAACAAGATGTCACACAAACAGGATGCTCTTGGAACTCAACACTAGAGATTGAGGCAAACAAGGGGAAAATACGTTCAATCAAGGTTTTAACGTCTTGGACGCAGCTCTTTGGCCCAAATCTTCATCTTTTGTGTTCATTCGATACATCACATTAACCGAACCTCGTCCTTTTTTTTCTTGGTTTTTCTTGTCTTTTTGTTCCTTTTCTTCTCTAATTGTTCTCCTTCAAGCAATCGGTAAATATTTTGCAACAATCGCAGTAAAAATTCATTTAGACTATCTTCATCTCAACTCATATTTCACATCTGATGAACTTTATAAGGCGATACACGTCTCAGTCTCTCAAACCCGCCACTCATATAGGTGAGGAGTTTAAGCAGTCGATGTCTCGAGTGTCCAGTCAAGCAATGATTTTAACGGCCGGGTTCAAAAATGTTCACGTCCCGAAAATCAAAGCTCTTCACGGAATGACTCTTAGTTCAGTGTGTTCGTTGTCTGTGTATCCAGTGCCGATGTTACTGTTCAATTTGCATTTACCAAGCTATACGTCTAAAACATTGCACGAGAATGAAGGAGTTATTGCTATACACTTGCTTGATTCATCTGAAAGATCCGGACATTTGGGTAGAATCTTCGCCAGTGGTGTCAAGAACAACACCCAAGAAGATGGTGAACCATTCCATGAAATGGCTACTCCTTTCAAGAAATTGGATCCGAACTCTTGGTCTTTCTTAGATTATGAGGATTATAAGATTCCCATTCTCAAAGATAGTGAGAGGATCTTTATATGCAATAAAAAGACCGTATTGGAAATAGACAACCATGAAATATGGGTGGTGAATGTTTTGAATATTTTGGGAGACCAACAAGAAAAGTCAGGGGGTCTTCTTTATTTCGATCGTTCGTTCCATAAGATTGGTGATATCATAGAGTAAAGTAATCGTTACGTCAATTCATGTAAATAATTTTATACTAGCATTTAATCATAAGCTCAAAGGCTCTAGGGCTTTGAAGCTCTAGGGCTCAATAGATTCAAACGTTATGGCTCTTGATTTCGTTGACTTCTTTTTCCAACTCCAAGGTTTCGAATTTGATTTTAGGAAGAATGGTATCAAAGTTGTCATTAATGATCTTTAATCTCTTTTGGATCTTGCTGATGAATGAAGATTTGAGATGTTCAATGTCACTCATGTAGTTTTGGATCTCAAGTTCGAAATCTTTGGTCTTGGTGCCGAGTTTCTCTAATTTGTTGGTCATTTGTAGCTTTGCGTCAGTGACTTCTCTGAGTTCTCCATTGATCTTGCTACATGAAGCTTCGTATGTGGAAATAAAGCTTTGGAGGTCACTAATTTGGTTCATAATACTGACTTCCTCACTGCTGATATCGTTTCTACTTGAAGCATCGATTTCTTCTCTCAATAGTTCAATGTCTGCTTCAAACTGTTTGATAGATTGTTGCAAACCTTTAATTTTCTTGGTGTTCTGTTCATCATTGTTGGAGATCTTCAGGATTTTATCTAGCAACAATTCGTTATGTTTCTTGACTTCACCATGTTTCTTGGTTTCGTCTTTTTTGAATTCCTTCAAATCGATTCTGATCTTTTCCAAGCTTTCAATAGTGGCTATTAAACTTGCTTGTAAAGTTTCAAGGGGCGAAACAGTTGTTGATTCTCTTAATACTTCATCGCTGGAGATAGTGTTGACTAGAATAGTCTTTCCCAGTTTGCCACTGTTGATTTCTATTTCATACTGTGTTATTGGTGACAATGCATACACCAACAAGTATTCACCCGAAATCTTACAATACTCCCATTCCAATCCGTTGACTATGATCTGGGCATTTTTAGGTGTGTCCTTCAAGAATTTGAGTAGAACTTTGGTATCATCGATGAGTTCAACTGACAATAGTAAATCAGTGACATATTTGGCATTTTGCTCCGGTAATGGGTAACTAGTCTTATCGTTTGATGGCTTACCTTGAAATAAATTAGAATCTTTGAAAATCAACTTTAGCACTGCTAACAAAGACCAAAATGGTTGAATTATAGACACATTTCTGTCTATTATCAACGTAGCATTTGAGTTCTTGTTGAGTTTGACATTGGTCGAGGGACCCTGTTGTGGTTTTCGGTTGGTGAATAACCTCAATACAAAACTTTCGAAGTTCTTGACAGAAATAGAATTATTCTTTTGGAAACTGGCTTTGGCACTCAGAACCGACGAAGGTAAGGAGATATCCACCATCTTTTTGGAATTGTCATTATCTTTCAATGAAATCACTGGAACGTTGACTGAACCAACATCGCTGAGTACAACTGGATCATCTTTTAATATGGTTTTGTTCCGTTTGAAATCTATTGGTATATTAGGATTAATGTTGTTCAACTGATCGAGATTATTCGTGATCTTTTTGAGCCCTATTATTGAGAATACCGGGTTGAATTTGGTTATGATAACTGTAATGCATAGTTCATAGTACAAGTAGGATAGGAATTTGATTAATTGGAGATTCTCTAGAAACGGTAGTCTCAAAGAATCAAGACTTATATCCAGAATGCTCATTCTTGTACCAGTATCTCTTGTCAAGGCATTTAACACTTTACTGGAAAATATAGACTCGAAGTCGCTTTGTTTTAAGAAGTCGAGTATCAAAGGAAAGTTGAAACTGCTGTGGACAGAATTAATGGTCAAGATGATCACATAACAATAAAATGTTTTAATAGTATTACCATCGAAAAGCAGTCCCTTTTGGCCATCTATGTAATGACTGTTACCATTTGAAGTCGAAACTGTAGTGGGAAGCGATGACATGTTGCCATTAGAACCAGGTTTTGTAATATGACTGTGACTATGTCTGTGAGTATGTGGTTGGCCCTGATTCAGATTGCGACTAGATATGTATGTCAATGTGTCGGTCGAACCAATTAGCTCGGCCGCTATTATCGTCTTGGCCAATATATCAAGGTCGTTGTATATGAATGAAGGAAACATGAAATTTATCACAGCCAAAAGAACCGAGTTGATAAATAACACTTGAAACACACTGGATATCAATTTGTGATAGTTGATGGAGGAATTCCCATAGAAATAAGAATCATCGATTTGCTTTGTCTTGAACTCGAAATATTTCAAGAATAGTTTACCTCCTATAAATTTAGTAGATCCCGACAAGATGTACAAAACAAAAACAATACTATTAACCCAAGGAGGCAAAAAATTCAAAATTAATATCAATGACACAATATCCCTCAATGAACTTGGAGGTAGTATGCTCAACAGATTGAAATCAACGTTATTCATATTGACATAGTATTTGACACTTTTAGCGTTTTTTTTTTCCACTCAAAAATTTGCGTCGTACCAAAAACGCAAATCGCATCTGTTCTACCAGTTTGGGCGAGCCACGATCTTAGTTCTTGCATGGACCCCTGGCAGATCAATAACAAAAGGCTAAGGACTTGATGATGTCTTCTGTAAGGTTAAGAGTTTGAGCAAACCGATCTCCAGATTCTGAAATAATTTCTCCGTTGGAAATGTCGAATTTGGTGTCTATCAATTGGTCGTTGTATTCTCCTTTGATTGCAATTGAGACATTGAAATTTGCCAGGTCAAATGAGATGCTGGAAATGGTGATACTTAAATTTTCAGGTTGTGCTTCATAAGGTGGGGAAGACTCTTTCATGAACTCATCAAGACTGATGAATTCGTCGTCTAGTTTAGTTTTGTTTAATGCTTGGAGACTCAAAACTTTGTCGTCCACCAACTGAAGCGAGTCTTTAAGTTTGTCTTTAATTTTGGAGTCAACTTTCACTTCTTCTCCTGCTTCCATCTCGTTACAATATCCATCTATAAGTTGAACAAGAAGGTTTGAAAGTACGATCTGGTTCCTGAACACCTTGATGAATAACGGGAGATCTGTGACTTTCTTCATGGTGATTGAGTCAATACATACGAATCTCGAGTGTATTTCGTTTTTGACCGATATCCTATAGTTTTCGTTTTTGACGTTCAATAGTACCTCTTTATCATCATTGAGAGTATTGAAGAACGAACTGGCACATTCAACTTCTCTGAAATGATCAACCCCAATGAACTCAAGAAGATGTATAGGCACAAACACTGGATGATTTAGAGTCCATGCCAAATTCCAATCAGATGTAAACTTACTCTTGTCAGAAGAGCTTGTTCCAGAAATCGAGGAGCCTCTGGTTGGAATAAGATGGCTATCATCTGAAAATTGGAACTGGTAAGTCTTGCCATTGATGTCCCAAGTATGATCTCTTATCTCTGCCAAGTAATCAAAGGACCCTGCGAAATTATCGGAATCCACGTTCATCAAGAGGTTATACTCCTTCCCCATAAGTAACAGATCTGAACTATAACTAGTGTTGTACTCATGATTCACATATCTGAAATCTTTCCAAAAGTCTAAGAAGAAACCCACTTGGTTAGTCTTCTTTTTATTCACGCTCAATTTACCAATGAGCGAAGTATACCCTTCTTTCAAAAGCCAGTTGTCTGAGTCCGAAAACTCGATCTGATTCACCGTATGTAAAACCAACCCCAAATTGTCCAAATAGCTAAACAAATCAATCTCTGTGGTCGATAGCCTATCAAGATTAGTCAAATATTCAAGATTTCCAGGGAAAGAATCTAACTTCTTGTTCTTCAAACTAGCCAATAAGATCTGTTCAATGTTACTGTCACTGCTCTTACTGATTATAGAATCATTCAAATCTGTCTCGAAGTTAAGTTTTACCGTGTAAATATTATCCTGTTGGAGGATAGTAGGAGTGTGGGTCTCCCTATCAAACTTCTTATCTTCCAACTGACTAGCAGAAGAAAACGACACTCGATATATAATTGAGTCCACAAAGTCGAATTCTATCAATATCAACGACCCTGCGATGCTCAACCTTTGAAACTTTATGATATTACCTGCCTCATCTTTTAACGGTTGATCAATTGTGTGAGAATAAGCATCTGTGTCAATAAACGTATCTAATTTTAATTGTTGCGACAACCTTTGCACCAATTCGATCGACAAGTTGAAGTTCTTGGAGTATTGGAAGAGAAGACCCAAGGATCTGTCCAAATTACTCGTAAATTCTGTCATTCACCTTTGTGGCTGTATGTTAAACAAGGCTGTTAAAAATGCGAAATTGGTTTTTCATTTTTTTCTTATTTGAAGTTACAAGATGCCAGAACCCGAATTAAAGCCGGAGATTGTGGCACTTTTGGACTCCATAGTGGAGAAGTTGAAGAGAGGTCAGATCACAGAAGATAAAGCGGTGGCGTTGGAAACTGCTCAGTTCTTGAGAAGAGTTATAAGCGCTGCTAGATGGTCTGATCCTTTGGAGCTCATTCAACTCATCAGAAGAGTAGGAGTCATAATGCAGAAAGCTTTACCTAAGCTGTTCATTACAGACAATATAGTGAGACGTGTGTTGTATATTATAAGAGAAGAAATGGAGGATGGCGAAGGAGAAGAAGGTCAAACATCCAATAGTGATGCTATGATGAGCTCTATATTCAGTTTACTTTCTACCAGTAACAACACCAACAAACAAGGGTCAGTGGATCAGCTGAAGAAACAAAGCAGTGATATGAGGTCCAGAATAATTCAAAGCATAAAAGATCTCCTCGATGAGATCGCTAATGTCAACGATGAGTTAGAAGGAATGTCTGTTGATTTGATTCATGATAATGAAATCTTACTCACACCTACGCCAAACTCCGAAACAGTTTTACAGTTTTTGATCAAGGCCAGATCCAAGAGAAAATTCACGGTTTTGGTGACAGAAAACTATCCTAACGAAATCGAACAAGCTCATAAATTCGTCAAGACATTGGCTGATCATAAGATCGAAACCATATTGATTCCAGATTCCACTACTTTTGCTCTTATGTCAAGAGTGGGTAAAGTTATCATAGGTTCAAGTACTGTGTTTGCCAATGGTGGGTGTCTCTCTAATTCAGGTGTTTCTAATGTGGTCGAGTGTGCTAAAGAAAATAAAACTCCAGTGTTTGCTGTGGCTGGATTGTACAAATTGTCTCCCTTGTATCCTTTCAATAGAGACGATTTGATAGAGGTGGGGAACTCTGGTAAAGTGTTGAATTATAGTGACTTCAAGTTGCTTGATAATGTGGATTTAATCACCAACCCTTTGACAGACTATATACCCCCAGAAAACATCGATATCTACATCACGAACATTGGTGGATTTTCTCCTTCGTTTATTTATAGAATCGTCATGGATAATTACAAGCCAGAGGATAATAGTCTTGAATAGGATATATAATCATAGATACCTGCATCAGCCACAGTTACCTGTAGTCCATAGGAAAGAAAGCTTTTTGTGTTTGTTCGTGTCTTGTACGACTAGGCTTTGGAGGTTGTGGATCTTCAAACACGAAGAAATTCTTGAAGGGGTTGGTTCTGTGGGTTCTATTGAAAGATTTGGTTCTGGGGGTGGTGCTAGGGCTCGATTTGAAGGTGTTGAGCGAGGTGGTGACGAGGGTAGATGTATCACAAGGGCCATTCTCATGGAAGGTGTTCTCATGAAAGGTGTTCTCATGAAGATCTACCACTGGTAACACAATCTTCTTCTTGGTTCTGAATGGTGTAAAAGGTGTTAATCTCTTGAGTGTTCCTTTCTTTGGTTTCTGTACCTTTGTTGGTGTTAGGGTCAAACGTGGGTCAGGGTCTACATTTTCCTTATTCCAATCCAAATCGTCCACTTCTTCTCGTTCCAAGATCATCTGATCGATACGAAGAAGTAAAAGCTTCGTCCTTTCTTGTGCTGAATGTACCAATAAATCATCAATGTCAATTGAAGGAAGTCTCACAGGAGCATTTTCAAAGTCAAATAATCGACTTCTCAGACCACCAAATAACCTACTTGTCAGACTATTGAACGACACGTCAAGAACATCTCTTCCATGATCACGTCCTAACTTGAACGCTTTGACAGTTCTGACGGTTTTTGTGAACAAGTCCATTTGGGTGCAAAAAAAAGATCTTACTTTTAGGGTTTTATACAGGAGGAAAAATCGTATATCTATCTATCTAATTTTTTTTGAAGTTCTCAACTGATGTATTCTTCAATTGCATATTTAACACTGAATCAGAGTCCTTGTGTACTTTTGGAATGATGATAGACACATTGCCATTATTGATCTCTGGCAAAATATCATCGAATTTCACAGCCTTGTCGAATTTGACATTGCTTTCATAATGACTAACATAATATTCTTCACCCTCTTCATTATTTGATTTCTCGTAGATTTCCAACTTCAACTCATTCTCCTCTTTATTCACATCCAACTTCAATTCTTTCTTATTGATATTGTCATCTTTGAAGTGGATCACATACTTGTCTGTTTCTTCTCTTAAGTTAACATCATCGAACTCGTTGTATAAGTTTTCCTTAAAAACCATATCTTCGTTAAGGATCTCCTTGTATAAATGTGCTTTGGGTAATAAGTCATCACTGCTGAAATTATTGGGGTTACCAGCTTTTCTGATCTGGGGGTTCTCCCACCCTGAGTGGTCGAATATGCTTTGACCGTTGTACTCCTTCAATGGCTTGTCGTCTTTTAAACTATACATCACAATTAATTAACTGAAAAAAATTAATTTGGTTGGGCAACAATAGCTTTTATAGTCCTGCATTTCTAATCAGTGAAAAACTTTAATCTTGGGGAATCCATTTAAGCCGCAAATGCTATTTTCTGGGTCTGATCAATTGCTTCAAATTTTGCTTTTGTGTGCAACAAAACACATAATCGGTATATATGCAAGACCATGGTCACAATTGATGAGTTATTTTGTTTTGTGATGTATCAATTTGTTGTGTCTACGTCCATTGCTCGTGGGATCGCTTAATAGTTGCGAAATTTGGATGACTTAAACTGCGTGTTGGCGCTTCAAACCATCTTAGTCATGTGTTTGTCATGTTTAGTGCAACACATGCAACAGGGGCTGTTTGTGATTCTAGAGACTTCTACATTCCTGTAATTCTATTTACGGGCAACTCGTTTCATTTGGTCGTCAATTGGTGTGGAATGTTGAAGAAAAAAAATAATGAAGGAAGCGAGGTTCGAACTCGCGCGGTGAACCCACCAACAGATCTTAAGTCTGCCGCCTTAGACCACTCGGCCATCCCTCCATTTGATGATGGGATAAATGCGATAAAACACGTGAATACGAGTATTAATACTGGACATTACATTGGTATAAAGTAGACCTGGAGACTTTTTAGAGTAGAAAGAGAAGTCTGAAACGAAGCTGAAACATAAATTCAGTCAAAAACAACACTATTAAGCCTCTTTTGAAACCTATTTGGACCACTGTATCATATAGTCATGTATTACTTATTATTTAATTGTGAACATAAGTGGCATCGATCTTGGCCAAAGAAGGTCCTAGATGAAGCCTCAATTTCCGTCTGTAAGCAGTAGGATTACTTGTTTGGATAGGGTTACCTTCGAAGTAAACCGTGTCCAACACTGGTAATTTACCCAACTCCTTTTGGATCTCATTGAAATCACTAATTAAGTTGTAAGAACACCAGAAATCGGTCAATTGAGTTAAATGGCTCAATCCGCTCAAACTGGCCAATCTGTTTGATGTGACATCCAATACTTGTAATTTAGTATTACTCTCTAAGTTTTCAATCTTGGAGATCTTATTATGAGACAAGTATAACTCTTCCAAATTGACAAGTTTATCCAACCCTTCGATTTTATCTATCTTGTTACTTTGAATAGAAAGAATCCTCAAGTTGGTCAAGTTGTTCAAGTTTTGGAGTCGGGAGATTTTATTCTTTCCTAACCATAATTGTTCGATTTTAGTCAACTTCAACATCATTTCACTGATCTCCTCTATTCTATTACCACCCAACTCCAAGTTCTTCAAATTCAAATTATTATCCAAGTTCTGGATGTCTCTGATCTTATTCTGCACAAAGTACAAGTTTTCCAACTTCGTAAGCTTGTCCAAGTTCTTGATGTTCTTGATTTTATTGAACGACAAGTCCAAGTTCTTCAAATTGTTCAACTTTCCAATATTACTAGATATATGGTTGATTCTGTTATCATATAAATCCAATTCTTCAACCAGATCACTCAAGTCTTTCACATCAACAATCGAGGTTATTAAGTTCTGACGAAGGCAAACTGCTTCTAATTTAGTGAACCTCGAAAGGTTCAAATCTTTGATCGATGCAATTTTGAGGTGAATAAGTTCCAAATAATCAGCGTTTGAGTCAAAACCAGCTGTCAATTCACTATCTGCTTCGATTTCTTGTACATCTGGATCTGGTATTATAGTACCTCTGTATTCTACAGGTAAAGGTTCATTTTCGTGTTGGTGTTCACCTGCTTCTTCCACTTCTTCTTCTTCATCGGTCTCAGAGAGGACCACATTGTCGAGGTCTTCACTGAGCTTTTGTGTCTCTTTAATCTCTTCTTCGTTAGATGGCATGGTGATTATTTTTCGCATTGAGATTATTGAAGGGAAAGGCAATAAAGGACACAATAAAGGCACACAAAGAAAGGGACACAAAGAAAGAGACACAAAGAGAAACACACAGAGAAACACACACAGAGACACAAACAGAAACGGACAAACACAACTTAAACAGAGACGAATACACAGAAATCAAATAGATACAACAGTATATTGTCTCAGTTACGGTTAACAATATCATTGAAATGTGATATTTTTCAATAAATAGCATATGTACATGGTCATTCCTAAAGGTTTTGTTCTTCTTGGTAAATGTAGTCGATGGCTTCACCAACAGTCTTGATTTCATCAGAGATCTTGTCAGGGATTTCCAAGTCGAATTCTTCTTCTAAAGCAACCAAAGCTTCAACGGTGTCTAAAGAGTCCAAACCCAAGTCCTTGGTGAAAGAAGCATCGGCCGACAATTTACTTTCTTGTAAAGCAGCAACGGTTTTCAAGGCTTCAAAAGCTCTCTTGGTAACTTCTTCTTTGGTGATTGGAGCCACAGCGTAAAAACGGACTGGGGTCACAAATTTACTGGCCAAAGGAGCTTGAGCCAATGGGAATCTGGTGGAACGGGCAGCACGAGTCACAAATCTGAACATTGTTTCAAGGTTTCGATGTATCTAACAACTGTAAAGATTCAAGTTTTGGAATTTTTTAATCGAAAATGCGAAAGGAGAATTTTTCAGAGCCAGAGCCAATTATTTGAGGGTATATGGGGTCGTGTCCCAACCAATAAAACAGATGCTTAATAATGGCTGCAAATATATAGTCTAAGATCTATTGACCATGTTTCTCCAGTTCAAAGCGGTTCTCTTGTGGTGGTAAGAAGAGTTGCTGATGCTCGAGTTGTTGGTGTATGAGTTTTTGTCAGAAGAAAGACCAGAAACACCAGAGTTACTGGAGGCAGACGAAGTTCTGGAGGCAGTTCTAGTGATTTTAGATCCATTGGCACTTGTACCGTTGGAGTAACCTGAGTTGGCAGAGATCGATCTCTTGTCAGAACTGGTTTGATGCGATGGTGGTTGTTGGTGATGTTGTTGGAACTGGCTGACATTATGGTTGTAAGCAGTGGAGTCGTAATCGGTGGAGATCTTTAAAGCTTCAATCTCGTCTTTGAAGTTCTTCTTGTAGAGTTGAACCAAAGCATTGTGACTCAATTTCATGCTTTGAGCCACTAACTTACCATGTAAGTGAAGACATCTGCTCAAAATCATTGTTAAATCATTGAAAGCATTCTTCAATAATCTAACGTCTGCAGTATATTCATCGTTTTCAAGATACTTTGGATCATTGAAGAAAGCACGGTATTGACCAACTCCCCCATTGACTGGAGAATCAACAGTTCCTGCCAATTGTCTAGATAAATCATTAAACAAGGAGTTATAATCGGCTTTCTCTTTGAAAGCTACATTGATTAAACTCTCGAGTTGCACCAAATCATTATTCTTGTGGATAATGGTTCTGATGGCATTGTCTAATGGGGACAACTTGACGGTTTTAGTGGTTTTGATTTCACTACGATTCATCAAAGTTGGGAACGAAAGGAACGTTTCGTAGGTGGTTTCTTCAGTCCATAAATCAAACAAAGTGGTAGATCCTGGTATTTTCTTCATAGAAGTAAAGAATCTCAAATCCTTATTTCTAGCATACTGTCTGACACCAATAGAAGTATTGAACAATTTATCACTGATTTCACTGATTGGTTCCACAGTACTGACGTACAAGTATCTACCAGTTTGCAACTTCTCTCTCAATTTCTGAGCTTCTGAATCATCACTGATGATTCTAGCACCCGGATACAATCTCAATAACCGTTCATGGATAGAAGTGATGTGCTCAAATGGTAAACCTTCGTAGATTTGTTCTTTTCCTCTGATATTGCTTGGGAAACCTGCACCAATAAATGCCACCCGGAAGAAAGAAGGTGTGAGTTTATCAGAGCTTTCCAAATCCAAGTACAACTTGGCCAACTTGTTGTGCACATAAGCGAAACTCTTCAAATCGTAAGTGTGTTGGTTGTAAGAGTCCAACAATTCGTTATAAGTGTCCGTAGCTCTCTCTAAACTGTTACCCTTGATATAGTTTTGGGCAATCAACTTGTACAAAGTCTCTTTTCTTTCGAACGATGGTTGTTCTGGAAACTTAGGTCTGAAACTTGGCGGAACAATGGTGTGATGTTCCCAAGAGTAAGTAGAAGCCAAAAGTTCCAAACTCAAAGCTGCTTGAATGAAGTCATTCTTCTTCAAGTTCTCTTCGTACATCTGGTTGATAAAAGAATGGAAAAGCTCTGGCTTATTGGCATTCTTGAGATAAGCGTTAATGTTCAACTTGTGGAAGGTCCTATCATCATCGAATTCTGGTCCAACTGGGACACTGTTCAAATCGTTCAACACCAAGAGGAAACCTTTCAAGGTCTCAATGAAATCGTAGATCAAGTTGAAAGCTTCATCTTCACGATCCAACCTAATGGTCGACTTCATTCTATTGATGAAAGACGTCTGTTCCTCAGTACTTGGTTTATAAGCACTTCTATTGTAAACTTCGTGCAAACCAACCAAGCATTCTCTCTCGATGTCAATAATACTATCACTCAAGATGTATTCAGACACCATAATAGACCACAAAATCTTAACTGCTACAGTTTGACAATCAGTGTTCTTCTGCAAAGCGAATAACATCAAATCTTGCAAAATACAGTAATCATTACTGATGAATTCCACTTGATAACCACCAAACTTGTTCAAGTTGAATCTAATGACATCTTCTTCAACTGCTTCCCAAGCCAAAGCGTCCCATGCTTCATTAATCATGAATGCAATTCTATTTCTCATAGTACCAATGATTTTAGTACATGCCTTTCTAGGAACGTCTGATAAGTGTTCAGTTGAAACAGGTTGAATTGTACTCAATTTTAACAAGTTCTTCAAGTACGTACCCCACAATACTCTGTCAAAGTTTTCAGATTGATCAATTGGTGGGATATAATGAGAAATAAGTAATGGTCTAACAAGTTCTAAAGCCACCAATGAGCCTTCAGCTAACGAAGCATATAACGTGAGCCATTTGTCTTCTGGGAAGTACTTCCCTTGCCTGATTATTCTGACACCCGTCATCAACGTCAAAATGTCTTCAGATTGGAAGTTATTGGCCAAGTACAAAGTTGGATCAAAGAAATCTCTTTCGATCTTAGTGGATAAGATTTCGGCAAATCCTTCATTTCCCGCAAGAGCCTTACCGATTCTTGCAATACAACAGAACACAGAAGAAAGTTCAAGCATGAGCTCAACAGTCACTTCATCATTGACAATTGGATCAATTGAATTTTCTTTGAAGGGATACTCATTGGGGAACAATGCATGGAATGTTCTTTTAGACTTGTAATAATCATGTCCTCTAGTGAACTTGTTGTATTTGACCAAAGTTCTAGCAATTGCAGGTAATAATTTGGTCAAAGAATAAGCCAAACTGTGAGTATCTTCTTCACCTTGAACAATAAATCTGGTTCTTATAACAGTGCACACTTCATTCAATATAGAACATGCCAATCTACATGCATCGATATCAGTTGGACCCAAGAATACCTGCATAACCCAACCAACAGATTTAGCAATCAAAGTAGGCATGGTTTCTAAGCTCTTCACCAATGGACTTCCAAATACTCTATAAATTAAGAGTAATTTGCTGACAATGACTTTGTGATCTTTTGGAACAACAACTGGTTTCTTGTTAATGATAACGTCTTCATTAGCACCCAATCCCCTGATACCAATGGCATCAACAAATCCAATAACGAAATTCAAGCATTGAACATCTCCTAATCTATCACTGAAAGTCAAAAGGTAATCAATAACTTCTAAAATCAGAACTTGATCGTTGATGAGAGTAGGTGATTGAATGGTGAAGAAGTGTGAAACAGCCTTGAACATTCCTGCCATAGCAGTCATACATTCTTTAGCAGCAATATCGGAACATTCCTTGGTAGCATTGATGATGAGTTTAAGAAGCACAGCAAAAACTCTACACAAAGATCTGGAAACAGAGTTCCAATTAGATTCAGCAGTATGGAAAACACCAGCAGATCTGTTTAATAAGAAGACTGCAATTGCTGGTTTTCCAGGATACTTAGCCACAAAAGCATCAAGTAGGTATCCATATTGATCTTGCTTACCAAAAATGGTGTCCAGCAAGTGGATAATAGCTTTAAAGACGTTGTCTTGTAAGATTTCGATACTAGCACTAGGTGGTTGTCTCATGGAAGTCTCAACAATGTTGAACAACGAATTTAAAAGCTCAGGGAAGTACTTGACTAACTGATTAATATCAAGTTTGGTGAACAACACCAAAGAATTGGCCAACTCGTCAATACCTTTCGAACCAATCTTGAAGAACCTATCGAATTGAAACACACTATCAATTGAAGAATCGGAGTTGTAAACTTTTCCAATATATTCAGTGGAAACTTCAACCTGAGCCATTGGTAATTTATGAGATGTTGAAGCAATCTCGATAGTATGGTTCTTTTTCTTGTTGAATTCAACCAATCTGTTTCCACTCTTGTACAATAATTTACCTTCACCAGCTAAATTTCCATTGATGTACAACGATAAGATAATATGGTCATCTTTAGGCAACTTCTTCGAAGGATTCTTCAATGAAATACCATTGACTTTGACAATTTCTCCCACCACTTCGTCAGGATAAACAGAAACAAATTGCCAAGTTCTCTTTTCCTGCTGGTTAGAAGCTTTGGCAAAGGTGACCAAATCATTGTTTGGAGTACTAACTTCAAAAGTCAACAAATCGTCTTTGGTAATTGAATTAAGTAAGCTAACTTTACCAATTTTCAAGTAAATACGTTCATAATTCTCAGCCAAAGGGTCGAAGAAAATAGGTTTGATTCTGGCAATTGGAGTAGTACCATTGATAATAGCATTGGAAACTCCATTGACAGTTTCGTCTCCATTCACATACACTTCAGTAGTCTTTGTGAATTGATGTTTGAATTCTTTGACAGAAACAATCAACTTTTCAGCTCTAGGATTAACAGCTATACCATGACTCGAACCAGCAATGATTCTATCGACTGTTTCACCCCATCCATTGTTGACAACACCATCATTATCTTTTAAGTTCCGCTTCTGATTAACATAAGAACCAAATAATCTGATAACGAATTGGTGAGATTCACCAGAGTTTAAAGATCCTTGGTTCTTGCTGAAAATTCTGGTGATATCAGTAACACCAGCAGCTACACCTTTTTTGACTCTTCTGACTTGAGGAGTGTTACTAGACTCTTTCAAATTCAAGTCAATTTCTTCCGTTAAAACTGCAACCAAATAGATTCTGGTATTTTCAGTTTCACTTGGGGGAATGTTTCTGAATAAAGCAGCACTGATTTTTTCAACGTGAACCAAATCATTAACAGAATCAGTATGAACAGCGAAAGCTTCTGTCAATCTCTTTCTATTGTTTCTGATGTATAAATAAGCAATCATACCAGCAAATCCTGGAGGTTGATAAGCAGAAGAACCATCAACTGATTTGAAATCCACTAAAATATGAGATGGTGGTTCTTGGTACAATCTGCTATTCTCTTTGGGTCCAATCTCAAACTCTTTCTTATTGTAATGATAATTGATGGGGAAGTTTGGTTGCAAAGCACATAAAACTTGCAGTGAAGCAATAATTGAAGGAGTCGAATTGTCATGATCTAAAAGAGCTCCAGTTTCACCATCTCTTGCCAAAATAGCTTTGTAACCAGAGATATCACTTCCTTCATTATCCAAATCATAAGAGTTATCATTCAATCTAGCAGATTTAGAAGCCAATTTCTTAGGAATCTTATTCAAAAGAAAAGTAACAGTTTCTCTTGTAACTTGAACCTCGTCAACTGTCAACAATTTATGTGTCAATTTGATTCTAGCTTCATCTAAATCAAAGTAATTGGAACATAATCTGTTAAACAACTTAAACTCTCCTATAGAATAGAGAGCAAAGATATGCGCTGTCAACAAGTTCAAAGTGTACTTCAATTCATCAAGCAAGTCGGTATTCTCATGCTCAAACGATCTAAGCGGCAACAATGGCACTGGGATCTGGTTTTTTGTACCGTCTTCAAAAACAGCCTGTCCATCCAAAGCGAATTGGTGTTCTCTTTCGGCATCTTGAATAGTTGGAATAAGGTCCATTTCAGCGATGTTATTAAAGTCTTTATCGACTTCAATTGTCTTGATTGGTACCTTATTCAACACCTTAACGAAGTTCAAAGGGAAAATGACAATTTTAATCTTCGTTGTTGGCAATTCGTCTAAGTTGACCGAAGTGATGGTGAAATCATTGGGAAAAGGACTGGTGATAGAGTACCCTCTGGCCCATTTATCGTTCTTAGTCTCGAAGATGTATACTTCGTCTCCCGGATACAAGTTCTGCAAGCTATCATTGTTCAAATTTGGATGTTTTTCAAATGGTAAAAATGGCTTTACAATCTTTCCTCTAAGAAAAGAATCAGTAGGTGTCCAACTCATAACACACAAAAGTTGATCAATTCAAAAACCACACCACAAAAACCAAAGAAGTTCAATTGTTTCGTTTGTAAACCACTGTTTCACACTAGTTATGTTCCACAAACACGTAAAAAGTTATTTTTTGTAGTCAATTGAACGAACCTGAAAAATGTCGAGACGAGAATAATCGTTTTATACAATTAGTCCTAATCGGGAAATGTAATGAACAAAAAATAATAAGCTTAAATTCGGTAATAATACATTTAGACTATAGAAGTGAAATTTTACACAGGAACAAATTATGCAAGAAAAGAAACCCATTTGTGAAACACTTCTTTTAAGCTTCTTTGGTTATAATCCTTGTTACCATCCCAAATGAATCTATCCATTTCTCTTCTTCCGGAGTCGAAATCTAACGTTTCGAGACTGGGAATTCGGCTGCCGTACATAAATTTGTAGACAACGTAACAAACGGCGAAGATGATAAGGGTTCCATAACTAGCAAAAAATGCTAATGTATCCCAATATCCTTTAAGGAACACCGTATAGCCCATAATTAGAATGATGATGGCAGAGCCAATCATTCCTAAGAATGCGGAGTATGGTTGGCAAAATGATTTATAGGGGTAGGAAGGGTCGTCTCTGCTGATGATGTCAGGTCTCTTTTTGAGCCCGTAGTAGAATCTGATGAACGATAAGCACATGGCAAACCACACTATAATTCCTGAACTGGCAATGATACTGGATAAGTTCAGGAACACGACTGTAGCTTCTTCTGAAACACAGATGAATGCCAATAATCCAAATGAAGCAGCAAATGCCACTGAATAGTATGGTATGCCGTGTCTGTTACAAACACTGAAAATTTTAGGGGCTTTCCCTTGAAGGGATAAGGAGTACATTGTTCTGGAACTCACATAAAGTTGGGCATTTCCACAACTAACGGCAAAGAACACCAAGAATGCATTGGTTACGGAGCTTAGCTCACAGATATTAGCACTTTGAAACGCCACAATCCATGGACTTTGTGATCCACTTGAATATCCTGCAAAAACAGCTGATTTACTATTACAATGTGCTCCACCAACGTATTGGATTGCATAATTAGTGTCGAAATCACCGATCGAAACACCGGTTGATCCTGTCAAAAACCGTAACAATCTGGGGTCCCCGGCGTACAAATTCAAAGACACCACAAATGCTGACAAACAGTAGAAAATAACGATTCTCCAGAACACTCTTTTGGTAGCACTAGGTAAAGCTTTTCTGGGATCTTTAGCTTCACAAGCTGCTATACAAACGATTTCTGTACCACTATAAGCGAAAGAAACAACCGATATAGCAACCAACAAAGACATAAACCTCCCCAAATTTCCACCTATACCCTCACTAGGATCACTGGTGCCAGTGTCGTTCAAATTGAACGAAGGTCTGAACAAACCAAATATTAGATTGTGCTCAAACTCTGATTTGGAGTAATTCCAGTACTTGAAACCTAGCACATCGCCTCCAAAACCTCCTCTGTTCAACACGATCATACAAATGATCATAATCAAAATAAAGATCAATTTAATGAAACTGGAAATATACTCAATTTCACCAAACACCTGAACATTAATAGAATTACTTATGACCACCGAAAGAAGGAAGAGACACACAAACCCAGCCACAGATCCTTTACTTTCCAAGATCTTAAGCTCTGGATAGTATGTTAGCATAATAACACTAGCAACAATTTCCCCTGCTAAACCAAATGCAAAACTAATAAAGTACAACCACCCCACCGCAAAACCAAAAGCATCATCTACGAATCTGGAAGATAACCCAGAAACACCATCAACTATAGAAACAAAAGTTACCATCTCACAGAAAGAGATAATTGTAGCTAGCACTATCACTCCACATATTATGAAAGAAAGCAAAGTTCCAAACCCTCCCGCAATGGTGATAGCCTTTCCACTATTCAAGAAAAGCCCCACACCCAAAGTTCCACCAAAAGAAATCATTTGTAGATTCCTTACCTTTAATTTTCTAGATAAATATCTATTAGTTCTCTGATTGAAATCTGAAGAAGACGAAGAAGCGGGCGACTCATCTCCAAGATAAACATCCGTGTTCTTAACAGCAGAAGATTCTGCGTTAGCACCTCCTATCTTCCAATCAATATTAAACCATTTTTTATTACCATTAATGCTACTATTCATATTAGTAGCAGCTTTTGACCTCATATCTACAGCAGATTCATCGTTATTTTCCACATAGAAATTCTGCTCTAACTCCGTGGACCGTATCACATCCAACAAGTTATCTTCAGCTGGTTTTCTTTGTTCATATTTCCTGTAGATACTATCATTAATCTCAGTCATCTTCACAAACTTATTGAAATCGTCAAGTTTACTAACATTGAACACAGAAGTGTTTGAGTTGAGTGTCTGTAATGGAATATCATTACTGGTTCCTTCTCCATGTAACACAGCCTGCTGTTTCTTCTTTAAATTCTTAGATTTGACAATATTTCTATAAGTAGTAAGAAACTTGAATCTGTCACCAGAATCGACTCCATTGACTTTAGAATCGGTCATTTCGTCTATTACCGAGGACCTTATGGAATATCCGTCGTTGGTTATCTCATTCTCCGAGTCAGTGTCGAAATTCGATTTGAAATGGTTCTGACGAGTAATGTCCACCTCTTCCAGGCTCCTCTCATCCGTGCTCCTCTCATCCACACCATCCATTTTATCATACGTGGTGTCCCTCAACAAAGACCGCCTCTTGAAGATGTTATCGTCGTAGTCATCGTTGAGTGTATCGTAATTAATGCTCTTATCGTCCTCAGCGTCATGGGCAAAAGGATTGGGAAAAAGCTCATTGTTCGCTATATCTGAGTCCACAGTGTACCCCAGGAGATATTTACTAGCCCTGTGGGCCATTTTGTGTATATAAATAAAGGATGTGATGTATCACAAACAAGTAATGTGAAAAATTTGGTCCTTAGTAAGATCAGTTTAATTTTACCTGATCGAGAACAATAGAAAAACTTATTGTTGGAATTGAACTTACAACGGAGAGAATGCTTGAGAAAAGTACACAACAAAATCGGTGGATGTTGGTACAAAGAGGAATGCAGTACAAAGGAGTACTAGTGGTACAAATAGAGATGATTTTAGTGGTACAAGTGCTATAAGTGATATATAAGCAAAGGTCATATCAACTTTCGCAGTTAACTTTGGCAGTTATTTTCTCAGGTCTTACTTTACATTTCCCTCTCTTTTACACTCACAACATGACCTCACGTTGAAAACCTAAAAGATGCGTCAGAAGCCGGTATATGGTAAACCACTGTGCAATGGCAGCGACACTTATACAACTAGGACGTGAGCAAGCCCAACGAATCCCAGCCATAAAGGGGGTTCCAAAAATGTAAAGTAACAAGTAACGTCATCAGTGATGACATTTCAGCTGTTACACTGAAAAGAACAGATACTACACTTGATCTAAGCCAAAAGGCAAAGAGATTTAAAGAAGAAAAAAAGGGATTCCTAAGGGACCGCATCTCCTTATATACTTTTTTTTTAAAGTCGTGTGACTACCACCCCACTCCTGTGTATCGTCTCATCTCATCTCTCTCTGAAAAAATTTACTACGTGCATATAAGTGTTATAAATACTTTTATTGCCCCTCGAATTTTTCAACTCAACACATTATGGGTCCTTACAAAAGATACAACAGAAAGTCTTCTAGAAGACAAGAACCTGCCTACAAAAGCTACAGGGATGCTCCTGCCAGAAAATACAGAAGATACTACGAAAGACAGCCTTCTGCTGTGGCTTATGTTGAAGAACCAACCGATGATTACGACAGTTCTAGCGAAAGCGAAAGCCAAAGTTCTTCCAGTGAAAGCTCTTCTGAAGAAGAAGAAGAGGTATACGAGTTCGGTTTGGAAAGCGCCTCGGACGACGAGATAGTGGACTTGAACGATGAGTTAGAGAACGAAGCTGTTAACTACATGGACGACCAAGGAAGAATTCACGACTTGAACGATGAAATTCTCGCTTACTACGATGACAGTGACAGTTCTAGTGAAGAAGAATTGTACGAACCAGTGGACATTTTGGATGTGGTGGATATGAATGATCAGTTACAGGCTGAAGCCATGAGACAAATTGCTAACGAGTCCAGCGACAGTGAAAGTGACAGTGACAGTGACAGCTCCAGTTCCAGCTCCAGTTCCAGTTCCAGTTCTAGTTCTAGTGACTCCAGCGACTCTGATAGTGGATCTTGTGATTCTGACTGTGAATGTTACGAACAATGTGATTCACAATGTGAGTGTGACTCTGAATCCGAAGAAAGTTCCATCACCGACTTGGACATCGACTACTCTTCTGACGAAAACAACTTAGCTGACCAATTGCAATTGGAAAACATCAGACAAACTTTCCAAGAAGAGTTGGAAAGTGAAAGTGAAGTTGACTTAGAATCTGATGATTCTCTTGAATTCATTGAAGTTCTCGGAGAAAGCGACTTCAGCGACATGGAAATCGACTCCGACTACTCCAGTTCTTCTTCTGAAGACGAAGGTATCACCATCTACAGACACAGATTCGATTTACCAAATGGAGAATCCGAAGACGACTCTACTGATGAAGAATTAATGGACTATGCCCACGAACAAGATGATTTATTATTAGCTAACGACTCAGACGACTACAGTGACGATGAAGAACACATTATTGACTTATCCAAGGATTTGGAAAATAGCAAAGACTTTGAATTGGTCAAGGTTGACGACAACTTGCACAAATTGATCTTAAGAATTCCTGCTTTGATTAACGACGACTTGAAATTGAAATTCAACAAGATCGAAAACAAATTGATTATCAACGGAAAGTTGCAAATCATTGATGAAGCTGAAGATAACGAAAGTGATGATGAATCTGAATCAGATGACGAATTTGTGGACACCAATGAGATTGTCGAAGAAGAAGAAGACAGTTCCAGCTCTGAGTCTGAATCCAGCTCTAGTTCTGAATCAAGCAGTGAATCTAGTGAAAGTACTGAATCCACTTCTAGTTCTTCTGGTTCTTCTGAATCTTCTGAATCCAGCTCTGCTGAATCTGAAGAAGAAGTTGAAAAGATCGAAGAAATCAAAGAATCTGAAAACGAAAAGGAAGCTGAAACTAACGAAACTGAGATCAACGAAACTGAAGCCAACGAAGAACAGCCAGAAGACTCCGATGAAGAGTCTGTAGACGAAGAAATGGTCGAAGACACAAAAGAATTGATAAAGGATTACTTAAACAACGAAATCAGATTCGAAAAAGTGTTCACCTTCAGTAAGCTCATCAAGTTTGACGAAATTAAAGCTAAAAAAATCAACGACAGTGAATTAGAAATCACCATTCCAAACACTGACGAAGAAGTGTCTAGTGGTGACATAGATATTGAAATTGAATTTTAAACAAAGGTTGGGTTAAACAGTATATATGTACATTATTTGAATTATAAATAATTACTCATAGATTTATTCTCTCCATTCAGCTCTCCATTGAAGCTCTTCTCCTGCCTTGAAAGGAACAACAGTGATATCTTTACTGCTGATAGCTTCCGGTACGATAAACTTATCCTTGACTAAAAAGCACTTATCAGAGTTTTTGACGTTTTTGATACCGTAAAATTTCATACCGTTTTCACTGACAAATTTACGTATGTTGTCCAATTTTCCCTCTTTGTCAAAGACTTCGGCAACGTAACTCAACACATACTTTTGGGTATATATACCAGCACATACCCCAGTGTGTCTGGCTTTGCTCTCTACTGGATGAGGAGCCGAGTCAGACCCAAAGAAAAAGTATGGTTTGCCTGAAGTAGCGGCTCTGACCAAATAGTCTCTATCGGTCGGGAACTTAGCAACCGGTTTACAGAAATTGATTGGATTACCAGCCCAACTATCAATAGTTAAAGATAAATGGTGAGCAGTGATAGTTCCAGCAACCATTACTTCATCTCCTTCTTTGTAGTTAGCATTCAATTTCTCGATGGCTTGTACTGCATCTTGACTGGTACAATGCTCTAAGATAATTTTCAATTTGGGGAAAGCTAAATGTAACTTCTCCAAGATAGGCAAGAATTTAGATTCAGCATTCATGATATGAATTTCATCGTCGTCTTTCTTTGGAGGACTTTCACCATGGATGTTCAACACCAAATTATTGGCTTGTAAAGCTTCGAAAATTGGGTAAAACACTGTGAAATCATTAGGATCAACTCCGTGAGCAGAATTCGTTGTAACTCCCGCAGGGTAACATTTTACCCCATGAATAGCGCCAATCTTAGCAGCTTCATTGATGAGTTCTGGAGTAAGATCTTTACTCAAGTAGAAAGACATCAAAAACGTCGTTTTTGGAGACAAAGCTTCAAGATCTTTCTTATACGCAACAACTCTGTCGAGAGTAGTGATTGGAGGCACTAAATTTGGCATTATGTAAGCAACAGAAACACCACCTTCTCTTACAGTTGGAGTGATCAACTCCATCATCTTTCCGTCCCGTAAATGGACGTGCATGTCGGCAGTGATGCCCAAATCTATTTCTTGAACTGAAGACATTGGTGAAAAATTTGTTATCTCGAATTCTCACTTTTTGGGTATTTGCAGCCAAGGTTGCAAAGAAGGGTGCCACATAAAGATAAGCAGAACGGCGGTGTTCAAGACGGTTATTGCATGTGCTGATGAGGTTGTGATGGTGTTTTCGACTTGTCAATTTCAGGTGAAAAAGTTGCAAAATTCACAATTGTAATCTTGTTATCAATTCACTCTTGTTTTCAACCAAAATTGAATGACTTATGCATGAATCGTAATCGAAAGGAACATGTAATTGAATATACTGGACAAGTTCAATCACAAGTTTCGGGTCAAACACATACTCACTATTGAACCTCTCTTTCGGTGGGAAAAGATATAGAGAGATAATAAACTTGGACTTCTTCTGAAACTTCACCCCGCAAACTGCCACTAAAACAGTTAATATAAAGCCAAAAGGGGAACGATGTGATACATACAATTAATCTCAGGCCCATATAATGACCCATCCACCACCAAACTCAATATGACTTTGAACAAATCAAGGGCCAAATCTTCATCTGGTTGAAAGTCGATAGTGGCACTATCAACGTGTTGTTCATGGCTTCGCTTTGGAATCAAACCTTCTTGAAACACTGCGATAGAATGCTCTTTATAGATTTTTTTGATGAGCCTAAAAGCCCCTTTAACATCAAGATAGTTATCTAGATTCGAATGAGTTTCTAGATTCTTACCATTAGAAGTCCATAAAACCCATTTAAAATAAAGTGGGAAATCATTGATTCTTGTCTTTAACAATTGCATCTCAAAATTGAAAGCTGAAATTTGATTAAAGTCCAATAATCCCAAACGAGAACATGGTTTGTGATACGTCAATTTCTCACCACCACCATCTTGTACACTGAGTCTACTCAAATCAAAGACGTTTTCACTATTTCCCAGGTAATCATCGTCATCTTCCACCCATCTAAATAGACTAGAAAGACTTCTTCTGATCCTCGACCGACTTTTGGATTTTCTAGGTCTAACGTCAATTTTCTCTTTCAACTGATAGCTTCTTCCTCTATCAACCACAGTTTCTACCAATTCTTGTTCGCTCTCAGACAGACTTGGTCTTGATACCAATTGCAGTTTTTGTAACGACACTTCCAAATCCTCAATGATAGACTCGGTTTCTAATTCGTTTAGTCTATAAGAACTCAGAGATCGACTCCCAGATATACTACCACACGGACTGCTCTGGTCTAAAGGACCATCTACACAAACAGAACCAGACAAAACAGAACCAGACAAAACACTTTCTTCCTGGATCACAGAAAGAACCATTTTTGTGGTTGCAAATAAATGGATGCAAAAAAGATGAAGATGCTGCGAAGTGTTTTTTTTTCATCTTTCAAAAGTGATACATAATGGGTTCAGTGTTTCTCCCACATCTCCATTCAGGTTGGCATGTGGACCAAGCAATCTTGTCCGAAGACGATAGACTAGTGGTTTTGCGTTTTGGAAGAGACCACGATAGAGAGTGTATGATAATGGATGAGATATTGTATGGTATAGCGGAAAAAGTCAGAAACTTTGCAGTGATCTATCTTTGTGACATCGATGAAGTGCCTGATTTCAACGAGATGTACGAATTATATGATCCGTGTACGGTGATGTTTTTCTGGCAGAATAAACACATGCTCTGTGATTTTGGCACAGGGAATAATAATAAGCTCAATTTCCGAATAACTGACAAACAAGAAATGATAGATATCCTTGAAGTAATTTACCGAGGGGCCCTGAAAGGAAAGGGGCTTGTTCTAAGTCCGAAAGATTATAACGCCGTTCGACGCACCTAGAACCTATTTAGGTAAAGAAAATGGTAGATCCCGGCATACACACTAAATTAGCAATGTAATTAAAAAGGGGAAGGCTAAACCCCAAACTATAAAGGGGCCTGAAAAATCACAATAATTGTCCAGCATGTTTTATATTACTACTGAAAACAGCGTCCAAATCTTCTACAAAGACTGGGGTCCTCGAGATGCTCCAGTTATTTTTTTCCACCACGGTTGGCCCTTGAGTTCTGACGATTGGGATGCTCAATTGATGTTTTTTTTGCTGAAAGGGTACCGAGTGGTGGCCCACGATCGTCGTGGACACGGACGTAGTACTCAGGTTTCTGAAGGGCATGATATGGACCATTATGCAGACGATGTGGCAGCGTTGGTGAAAAGCCTTGGAATTAAAAAAGCCATACATATAGGTCATAGTACGGGAGGAGGTGAAGTTGCCCATTATATTGCCCGTCATGGAGAGCAACATGTCGAAAAAGCCGTGTTGATCAGTTCAGTGCCTCCTATAATGGTTCAGACCACTAATAATCCTGAAGGTATCCCAAAATCAGTTTTCGATGCTATGCAGGCAATGTTGGCTGCAAATCGGTCTGAATTTTTCTATGAAACGGCTGCAACTATTTTTTATGGGTACAATAGACCCGACAGAAAACCTAGTCAACCGGTAATTTTAAACTGGTGGAGACAGGGTATGATGGGAGGAGCCAAAGCTCATTACGATGGTATTGTCGCTTTCTCTCAGACGGATTTCACTCTGGACTTGAAGAAGATCACCGTTCCAGTATTGGTGATGCATGGAGAAGATGACCAGGTGGTTCCACACAAGATCACGGGACTTTTGACTGCTGATATTGTTAAGAATAGTACCTTAATCACATACCCCGGATTTCCTCATGGGATGCCAACTACTGAGGCAGAAACTATCAATCAAGACATTTTGAAGTTTATAAGTAAATGAACTGTTGATTTTATAAGAGACTTATTTACCCTATTGTATTTATTGCACTTCGTTTTGGGCATAAAAGAAGTTTATAGCTAGTAACTTGGACCCACCGTTTTTCTTAATCCAATCTCTTACACCAGAACCTGCCACCCCAGTTCCCCAATTTGGTCTATCAGGAGGAGCTGTCAACCTCACAGAAGGATCTTGTTTATAGAAAAGGAACACATATCTGTGCTTACCAGTTTTTTCAGGAGGGGCAGGACCCAAGTATTTAACTAATTCGGTTCCATTTGAAAAGTCCAATTTAGTACTTAAAGACTCAGGAGATTCCGATTTACTAACGTTAAGAGACAAATCCGAAATAACCCAATGGCAATATTCCGACCACTTATTATCTTTATGAGAAGGAGCATCAGGATCGGTTAATACCAAGGTAAACTTGTCGTTTTCAGTGATTTCAAACTGTTCCTCATTTGGAGCATTCAAAGTGAATTGTATTTCAGGAACGTGTTGAGTATTAGCTACTTTCAAAGTGTTCCCCAAAGTCACCTTATCCTTGTCACTATACTCAATTGTCAACAACCCTTGAGTTTCAAACTTATCAACTACCAGAGGGACTATTTCGTGCTTGGTGAAACTTTCATGTAAACTCTGAGATATGGTCATTAAATTCATTCTTGAGTAATGCAAAGTGATTGATTTGTTAAGAAGTGATCTATTACAAAATCTAATCATAATTTCATTTGAAATTGGGGAATTTGTTCCTGTTTAAATAGTCAGGTGTTTGAGGTTATAATTGCTTTAGTTAATTTTTCACCCCATGATTTCTCGGGTTTTGAATCTTGGTGTATGGGTCTGGTGTCTGGGTCTGAGGGTTGTGGTGTGTGGCAATCCCGTTTGGTTCCGAATGGCTGCAACTTTTAAATATACATTACTAATATACATTTTCAGAGGTTCTGACTATAATACGTTGGGACATTAGGTATGTCGGTTTTATTGGTACTCATATTGGTTGTAACCATCAAACCGGTACCCTTCCTCGGTTTTGATGGCGTCTTTATTTTGAGGTGTTTGAGACCTCGATTGGTCCTGCAGGGGAATTGGTGGTTGTTGGGACATACTGACCAAGCCATTACCATTCAATTGTTTAGGACCGGCTTTCTTGGGTTTTTCCTCTTCTCTGGGGACAATATCGATCAAAAAATCAAACATATCACTCTTGGTCAATGCTGCTGCAATATCTGACCTTTGAAGAGTTCTTCTTTTATTCTCCTCTGCATGGATCCATGCTCTCATAGTGAGTTCGGTGATAAAAATATCACATCCTTTGGCAAACAATATAGGTGCTTCTGCACTGATCATCTTGACATCTTCGTCGGTTTTCATTACTTTCTTAATTCTAGCTAATGGTAGCTGGTGGTTCTTGAAATCATGTTCGTCATTCTCGATAGAATCGATAGTTTCTTGCCAATATTGTATCATAGCGTCTCTGTGTTGTGCAACCAACCCTTGTCCAACGTTACTAAACGCATTCCCTGGTTGCAGTTGTTGTTCGGCAGCAGCAGCTTCTGCAGCCGCTTGTGCTGCTAATAATTCGGCCTCATCGACAATATTTTGGTGTGATGTACCTAAAACCTCTTCTTCTTCAACGTTCTCTTGCTGCATCGCCAATTCTCCTTCGTCCATGTATCCTTCGCTGTACCTGTCCATAATAATTAATAGTGTGTGAAAAGAATGAAAAAACCGTTGACGTTTAAATCAACAACCACAAACCCGTTTGGCAATTTTTTAACACTTTGTAATCTACAGCTAGTCCTGCTCTGTACACAAACGCAACTGTTTTATTGAATTATCAACTCCTTAAGCGTTTATTTCCACAGTGTTCTGATGTTCTTCAAACCGTTGAAATTTTCAAGAAAAATAATTCAATGCGAAACCGGACTTGTCCATTTCCGGAAGTGCTTATATTAAAAATGGCTGCAAACTACTAAATCATCCAACTAGGTAAAAGTCTTAAATGATTGTACATTTTAGCAGTACCTGTCATTCCCAAAGACAAGGGCCTCAAATACCAAAAGGTACCCACGGTGATAATGTACGATACTAGGAAAACTAACCAGAGTAGAATGGGGTACCTTTTCAACGGTTCATACACCATTGTTTCCATAACAAAGCCTGCTACCAACGTGGCGAAATATTGTGCTGGAACATAGTGGTGAACATAGGTGACTCTACCCATTACAATGAAGGGCAAGAAATGGAGAATCCACCCTAAAAGTGGAAGCACTGACCGACTAATGAGATTATTGAACTTGATATCAAACACTGAGTTGAACACCAATTTTTGTCTTTGCCAAAGCCACAAAACAACCATATAATAAATGAACAACACCCCGATGCTGAAGGTACTGAACCACGTGACTGCTGGATTTCCTATCAAGAAATACTTACACTGATTGGCAGACCAAGAACCCATTCTTAACCCAACTTTCAAAGTGGGCCATTCCCACCATTCACTTGACAATGTATCGAACTTGTTAGGATCGGGAACTAATGCATTGTTACTGGCCATCATTCCATAATTGATGAGAATGAACTCTTTCCAGAACCGTGGCTTTGGTGGCACATACTTCTTTTCTGGTTGTGGTAAATACTCGTTGTCGTGATCTTCTACATTCCACCAAGTATTTTTGTCTTGTTGAAAGAATGATTTCTTACAGATCACTTCTCCCTGCTGGAACCCCCAAGCAGGATACGACTTACCTGTAGTTGCCAAATAACATCCCAACACTTTATGTCTAAGTCTGAAATTGGTGGAAATAGGATGTATCTCATCATCTGCTTCATTTTGGAAATCTGGCGATGGTGATTTCTCATGACTTTGAATTTCAATCACCCATTCATCTTTCTTGTCACTGTTAGCTAAACTGGCGTAACAAGACGCTTCATAATGAGACTTACTGATGAACGCAGGGATATTATGAGAATGCAAAAGACATCCTCCATTAGCATGAACCAATCTTACTGTATCTCCATTCTTTATCACTCTATCATACTCCACAGTAGTGTTTTCATCGGGTTCTAAAGATGCAAAATGGTCTCTTAATCCAGTTTCTAAATCAAATTCAAAAGTGAACTCATTATTGTTATCTTTGAATCCATAAGTCGTGATTTGACGTTGCTGTGAACCCTCTGGATAATTATGAGCATGTGAATGAAGAAGATTAGGGGAAAGTCCTTGGGATCTCAAAGTAACAGTAGACCCATATCCCACAGATCTTGGTCCTGCTTTGATAGAACTATCTTCCAAAGAAGCTTGTAATAAAGTAGAAATAGACCCGTCCCCAGGACCTGATCTTGTCAAAACGCCAAAATGGATCTTGAAAAATGACAAGTATAACACAAAAGGCACAATAATCAAAGTGATAATCCTTATAACCCAATGAGCCAAATACTTGCCCACTCCCATTGGAAATTTGGTGCTTGTCAATTGATAAGTTTTGATCAAAAGATCATAAATAGTATAAAGACCAATCAAAGCAGTAACAAACATCCCCACCCATTTGACAGAACACACAAAACCAATTGAAAACCCCGTGAGAGTCAACCACTTGATCCCTTCGTAGCTTAGTAGCTTGTTCTTGAGTCTTAAATTATGCACATTCACCAAACAGTAGAAACACAATGTAGTGAAGAACAACAAGAAAGAGTCCAACAAAATGAATTTCGACAACGTCAACGACATCATTTCAAAAATAACTTGTAATGAAATGAACCATACAGTGAATTGACTGTATCCCAAAGCCACAGACGTCTTATAAGCCAAAGGAGTACATAAGATCCCAAACATACAATTGAAAGCTCTCATTATAATATAATTGACCTCCTGAGGATACTTAGAACCACTTCCAAACTTGAATTCTCCATTAAAACCTGCAATTACACCGGATAATGCCACTAATAGCTTACCTAATGGAGGATGCACATCGAAATAAAACTCATGTTTGATGTAATAAGAACCAAATTTCCCAAAATGAGCCTCATCCCAAACCACTCCTGGGGTACCATCTATCTTATATAGACGGAAGTACGCAGATATCGCCGTTAGAACAATGGGGTTTATATACTTGATGAAAACCCTTGACAAATCATCATTCTTAGATTGAGAACTAAGTTGAAGGTTAGATGTCTTATTTATTATGTCATCTAGGTCGTCTTTTTCGGTCAAATCTCCACTTGCCATATGCTTAGAAGTGCCCCTGTGCCTTTGCGACACACTTGAACCATCCAAGTGCCTGTTGGAACCTGTTTGTGACGCTTCGTTGGCACTCATTCAACAAGTGAAACTTTTCAAGTTCGCGTCAAATTGGCACTCTGGGGAAGTAGCCGGTGTGGGGAGTGCATATAAACCAAAACACAAAAAGAGAACAGGTGCATATAATACACATCATACTGCATATAACCTTTTTATATACCAAACCCTCCATGACTCAAACAAGGACCCTTATTGAATATCAAGTACCACAAACAACATCCATACTCACATACACAAACTCCCAATCCACAAAACCACAGCAACGTTCTTCGTATTTAAACCACACCACCCCAATCAAAGTTTCTCGAACGCGAACTGAAAAATTTAAAAACATCAGATTAGACGAAGACCTCAAAACAGACCTTTAAAACAGAATGGGCCAGGACAAAGACAAGCCGTCTCACGATATCCGTGGCCAACTTTCCGACATTCAAAATAGGCTTTTCAATTCGTCGAAAGAACCTGTGAAATCCCCCAAGAAAAAGACTTCTTCTAATGATCTTAGATCCAAGAAGCATGAAACCGGGTTGATCTCGGCGCCAACTCCTTCTTTGGGGCCTGAATCCAAGGGAAATGATATGAATTATGTGGTGGGGTTGAGTCAGAACCTTGTTCAAGAATGCAGAAGATTGAACGCTGAAAACCAGAAGTTGAAAGCTAGATTGAAATCCAATGCTGAAGAACTTGATAGCTTTAAGGAGCAAGTTGTTAGCTTAAGAACCAGAAGAGAAGCTCAGAACTCCAATGAGATTAGTCTCAAGGACAGAAATTGGGAATTGGAGTCCCAGGTATTGAGTTTACAGGAATCAATTAATGAATTGTCTGTTGTGAGAGAACAGTTATTAAAGAACTCTAAAGAGCTGGATAATAAGTTGAATGCTCTACAAAAACTCAACGAGGACTTACAGATCAAGTACAACACGTACTATCAAACAGCAGAGAAAACCAAGGCCAATCATAATAAAGAACTTGCATTATTGAACGATCGTATTCAAGAATTGAATGACGAAAATGATCAATTGACGGTGAAATTAAACACAAAAGACACAATCCCTGCTTCTAAAGACATTGCAACCGAAGAAATGAATATATTACCTCCTCCACAAGTTTTGGATGTTCTTTCAGACGATGATTCTATGGACTTTGACTCCCTTATGGTCGATACTAATCCCCATGAATTACCTGAAATTGATCATAATAATCCTGCGTTAGAAATAGAGACCTTGAGAGCTTCCTTGAGTCATTCAAACAGAATGATTGCCAAGTTGAGATCAACATTATTGAAATACAGATCGGATTCCGCTAAAGAGTCTTCAATCTCACCAAATAAAATCCCCATTTTAAAGAAGTTCAAATCAAGAACTGATGTGATATCTCCTAGCAGAAACGCTTATTCTATATCACCATCGAAAAGGAACTCAAAATTTATGGTTCTTGAACCGGAAACTACCACTTCCAGTGAATTTCCTACTGAAGAAGGAAAATGGGAAGACTTTATTGGGGATGATTTGGATGCAACAAAGCCTAAACGGTTTTCCATGCTTAATAGCACCACTATTATGGATTCAGAAGGTAGTTCCCCAAAGGCAGAATCAAAAGGTATGAATATGGTGGCTGCTACTGGTGATTACAATATGCCATACTTAGTAGACTCCGATACCGATGAATCTGTCCAAGAAGACACGAAATCCATTTTATCAAAGGACTTGTTGAATGCCGATGTTCAACCTAAGAAGCAAATCGAAGATTATGCTAGAGAACACAACTTAATTTTGATTCCTTTTGAAAAGTATGAGGAGTTGTTGGCTCATGATATCACTTCTGTAAGTAACGAGAAGTTGAAGGAATTCTCCGAAGAGAAAGGGTTCGTTCCTTTGACCAGAGAAGAATATGATGAATTAGTTAATGAAGACCAAATGCAGAAGAAATTAGCTGCTAAAGGGTTGGTAGTTATTCCGGGAACAGAGTTTAAAGAGCTCAAAGATGCAAAGGAGTCATATTTCAACCCTTCAGTGGAATACATCACTTCCAATGCAGAAATAAAGGGATTTAAAACTATTCAACCAGCTCAATTAGAAGTGCTTGAAAAGTCTGTTGCTGAACTCCAAAATCCTTCCGAAGCTTACTTAATCGATAAGTGTAAAGAAAGAAAGATGGTTCCAATCTCCCAAGAAGTGTACGAGACATACCAAAAGCTTGAAATAGATCACGAGAAGCCAAATAAGGAATACTTGAAAGCTAAAGCCAACGATCTAGGTTTAATTCTCTCTTCATCTAAACTTTATGACCAGTTAGAAGAGAATGCCAATAGACCATCACCAGAACATTTAACATCCAAAGCTAAAGATTTGAATTTGGTGTTGGTTGATGCTGATGTGCATCAAAAACTCACAACTCCAGATTTGGAAGCTGTTACTAAAAGAGCGTCTGAGTTGGAAATGAGTGTCATACCGAACTCACAACACAAGGAATTGACAGATTTAGCATACAGTCCCTCGCTCGATCATATGAAAGCCAAGCTACTTGAACAAAATCATACTTATCTCCCTATAGAAGAACACACCAAACTTGTGGAATTGGCAGAAAGACCTTCCATTGACGCCATAACAACTCGTGCACAAACTTTGGGGTACTCTACCATCAAGTCAAAAGAACTTGAAGAGTTAACAAAGTCAGCTAAAGAACCAAGTCTCAACCAGGTTAAGGTTCATGCCGAAAACCACGGACTTATCACCTTACAAAAGAAGGAATACACTGATTTGTACAGAGCTGCTAATGACCCTACTGTAGAGGAATTACTGACAAAAGCTGAGGCTTTAGATCAAGTTTTGGTACCTGCCAATGAGATCAAGAGGTTACGGGACTTGGAAGCCACACCATCGTTGGTATTCTTAAGTTCCAATGCTGGAAAACATGGCCATTCCATCATACCAACCAAAGACTTGGAGAACATTCAGTCTGTTGCTGAAAACCCATCACTCGAACATTTGAAGGATAAGGCAACCGCCCAAGATCATGTTTTGATTCCTTCAAAGGAGTTGGATGACATGGAAAACAGATATCAAAATCCGGAACTAGATCATATTGTGAAGGTGGCTGCTCTCAGAGGACATAAGGCTATTTCTAATGAAGAATACGAATCACTTAATAAATCCATTGACTCGCTCAACAAGTCCATTAATGAACCTTCACTTGAATACTTGACAGAGAAGTCGGATGGCTTAGGTTATTCCACTATCAACAAAGAAGAGCTTTCTAAACTTAAAGATACCCTTGCAGAGATCAGAAAGTCCATTGAGCATCCGTCTGAGGATTATCTTCACACTAAAGCCAAGGATTTCGAGTCCTTGGTAGTTAGGAAAGATGTCCACGAGGAACTTGTTCGTAAAGCTGAAAATCCAACCACTGAAGAAGTATCAAAACTGGCCAGTAGTCTTGGTCTCACTGTTATCAAACCTGAAGACTTGAAAGAACTTGAAACGCTTGCTCATACTCCTTCCATCGAACATATAGCTGAAAAGTCCAAGAACTTCAACATGGTCCCAGTGGATGTAAAGGATTACGAACAATTGAGGGCCTTAGCTCACGAACCTCCAGAAGATCATATCCATAAAATAGCCAAACAAGCTGGTTTGGTGGCTTTGGGTGTTTCTGCACACGAAATATTATCTTCGAAGGCAGAAAATCCATCCCTTGAAAAGGTCAAAGAATCTGCTGATAAGTATGGTTTAGTGACTGTTCCAAAGGAAGAGCACGAGAATATCACCAAATTGGCCTATTCTCCACCAATAGAGCACTTGCGAACCAAAGCCAATGATGCAGATCATATAATATTGACAAACGACGAACATGCTTCTTTGACCGAACAAGTGGAATCTCCTTCTATGGAACACTTGAAAGAAAAGTCCAGCAATTTAGGATTTTTATTGGTACCTACTGAAGAGTATGCAACTTTGAAGAAGAAAGCAGAACAACCAGAATTGGATGAAATCAAAGCCCATGCTCAGAACAAAGACCATGTGTTACTTTCTTCTGAAGACCATAGTGATTTGGAATCAAAGGCTTACAAACCAGATTCAAATCACTTATCTAAGGTTGCGGGTGCAGTGGGTTTGAGTTTAGTAGCCAATGAGGAATTAAAGAGCTTGAAAACTCGTGCCGATGATCCAGATTTGGATCACATCAAGTCCAAGGCAGAAGAAAAGGGCCATTCTGTGATTGAGAAGGACGATTTGACGAAGTTGAACGATTTAATATCTGATCCACCTCTTGATCATGTGGAAAATGCTGCTAAGAAGTTGGATATGAGAGTGGTACCTGAAAGAGACTTCTTAGCTCTTGAACAACTTGCTCATAAGCCAACTAAGGAACACATTGCGGAAAAGGCTGGTGTGCTTGGTTTTTTGGCTGTGGATAAAGATGAATATAATCACACTGTCAAACTCAGTAATGAGCCACCACTTGAACACATTGTTAAAAAGGCATCCAGTCACGGCCATACTGTGATCAGTGATGACGTTCACAAACAGTTATTGAACCCTGATAGGGCACAAGTTGAAGCTTATGCTGATCGGTACGATTGTGATTTGGTAAACAAGAAAGAACTTGAGCTCATGAAAGACACTCTTGACAGCCCCGACAAGGATTTCATTGAAAAGAAGGCCAAAGCCAGGGGAATCATAACAATGTCAGAAGAAGAACACAACAAACTCGTTTCAGAAGCCAACGACTTTTCCAAGGAAAAAGTACTTGAAAAAGCTGCATTGTTGGACATGACGGCAATTGCTAACTACAAATATAAGCAAATGCAAGACCAGATCGAAAGCCCAACGCAAGATTACCTTGCCAACAAGGCAGTGCAATTCCACAGTTCGGTTATTAAGACGGACGACTTGGACAAGATGAAACAGAGCATAGACAAGCCTACAATAGAATACTTGAAAGAGAAGTCTTCATTGTACGACATGCTTGTAATTCCAGAGAAAGAATATAACGATTTGACGAAACAAGTTAAATCACCTTCTAAAGACTTCCTCACCAAGCATGCGGGAGCTTTGGGACTTTCATTAATGGGAGTCACTGCTTTGAAGGAACTCACTACAAGAGCAGAAACTCCTTCATTGGATCTCATTACCAAACATGCCGAAAAGAACGGCAATTTGGTGGTTCCAAAGAAAGAGTATACTGATTTGAAGGCAATTGTCGAAAACCCTTCATTGGACTTC
The DNA here is from genome assembly GCA_030571835.1 of Yamadazyma dushanensis. Lineage (NCBI taxonomy): Eukaryota > Fungi > Ascomycota > Pichiomycetes > Serinales > Debaryomycetaceae > Yamadazyma > Yamadazyma dushanensis. The sequence goes on along the minus strand of JAJLYZ010000008.1, from coordinate 502,177 downwards.
TTGAAACAGAATGCCAAACCACTTGGTTTCACTCTTGTGTCAATGTCAGAATATGAGAAGTTATCTTCTATTATTTCTTCCCCAACCAGAGAACATTTGGAACAGAAGGCTGAAAGTGCTGGTTTGGTTGTGGTGTCGAAGGACGATTACACTTACTTGAAAGATGTGGTTTCTAATCCATCAACTGACTTTATTGACTCTTCTGCTAAGAAATTGGGTCTTGTGGTGCTTAAGGATAGTAGTCACAAAGAATTGCTTTCCTCCATTGAGAACCCAACGTTACAGTACTTAGAAAAGAAATCAGAAGGTCTTGGATATGTTACTGTCAAAGATGAGAAGTACAAGCAATTACTCGACACTTTTGAACACCCATCTGAGGAGTTCCTTACCGAAAAGGCTAAGACGTTTAACTATGTGTTGGTGACTCCAGAAAAAATCAACGAACTTGAGTCTCAAATAGCAGAGCCATCTTTGCAATACTTAGAAGAAAAGGCAGGCTCAAAGGGTCTTTTGCTCATTGAGAAAACCAACTATGAAACTATATTGGCTAAATCTGATTCGCCAGACCTCGATCATATCAAATCAAAGGCTTCGCTCCACAAATCTGTTGTTATTGGAGAAGAAGACTATGATAAGTTGTTGCAACCTTCTAAAGAAGACATTGAATCGCACGCTCAACGTTACAATTTGGTGGCTATTGAGAAATCTAAGTTGGATTCTCTTAATAGAAACATCCAGGAACCTTCTTTGGACTATTTGACCGAGAAAGCTGACTCCCTTGGCTACAAGATTGTACCAGAAAAGACATACAAGAAATTGGACTCATTAGCCAATTCTCCTACTGTTGAAGATGTTACTAAACTCGGTAGTGTTTTGGGATTAGCTGTTATTGCCAAAGAAGTCCATGCAAAACTTCACAAGGAGGCTTCTGAACCCGATTTGGACCACATCAAGTCTAAAGCTGCCTTGCATGATTCTGTTGTGTTACATAAGGCAGACCACGAGGATTTGCAAAAAGAAGCTGCTAAGACATTTGACGAAAGAGTTAAGGAAAACAAGATGGTTGCAGTTCCTGAAAATGATTTTGAGTTGTTGAAGAGAAGGTCAGAAGACCCTACAATTGATGAATTAAAATCATTCGCCAAGATAAAGAACTTCGAGCTTGTTAGTGATGAAGATTTGAAGAGTTTGAAAGCTAAGGCCGAAGAGACTATTGAAGAAGCTGCTAAGAAGCAGGGACTTACATTGTTACCTGTTAAAGACTACGAAGAACTTGTTGATATGGCAGAAAATCCTTCTCACGAAAGATTGGCTGGAAAAGCAGCTGGCTTGGGATTCGGTTTATTAGCTGCTAAAGAATTGAAAGATTTGCAAGACTACAAAGCCACTTCTCTCGACGAACATGCTAAATCTCAGGACAAGGTTTTGGTGACTAGGGATGAATTCAACCAATTGAAATCAGTTGTAGAATCTCCGGATTTAACACACCTTCAATCCAAGGCAGCTGGTCACGATCATGTTGTATTCCCAGCCAAAGATTTGGAAGTTTTGAACAATTTAGCTAAAGATCCTCCTGTTGACCATATCAAAAGTATGGCTTCCGCAAAGGATCATATGGTTCTTCCACAAGCAGATTTCGAGTCCTTACAAGCTAAAGCGAGTGAAACACTTGAATCTAAAGCTAAGGATTCCAATAAAGTCGTACTTGATACTAAAGAGCACGAAGACTTGTTAGGTAAGGTAGCTGCTTTATCTGTTGCAGTTGAAACACCAGATTTTGATTACATTAAGAAGAAGGCAGCTGAACAGAATCATTCTCTTGTAGAGAATAGAGAATTGGAAGATCTTACCACCAAAGCAGGTAAATCGATCGATGATCTTGCAACGGAAGCAGGAGCTGTTGTTGTCAAGAGTGAAGACTTGGAAGAGATGAAACGGACTATTGGCGAACCTTTGGAAGAAAAGGCTAAAGCAGCAGGCAAGGTATTGATAAAGAGTCACGAACTCGAAGATCTTAAGATAAGAGCCAACACCCCTACGTTGGATATGCTTACAACCCATGCAAAGAACTTAGATCATGTCATTATTCCATCTGCCAAACTAGACGAGATGACTGCGTTAGCCAAAGAAACTCCAGAAGATAAAGCTGCTAAGGAGGACAAGAGAATTCTTTCTAATGCCGAATATGAAAGGCTCTCAGTCCCAACCAGGGATGATATCGAGAAACATGCTGGTGGAATTGGGTTTACCTTGGTCGCTATTGACGAATTGAAGGGTCTTCAAGCTTCCCAAGAAGAATCTCTTGAAGATAAAGCAAAGAAGACAAATATGGTCGTATTGTCCCAAGAAGATTTCACTTCATTGACTGAAAGAGCAGAAAACCCATCAATTGATCATATTAAAGATAAAGCTAAGGGACATTCATTTGCAGTATTACCAGTTTCTGATCATAATTCCTTATTGGCTGAATCCACCAAATCATTAGAAACTAGAGCCAGGGAAGCTGAAATGAAGGTGTTATCTAACAAAGAGTACGAAGATTTGATCTTCGAAGCCAATATGCCTTCAATTGACATGATCAAATCAAAGGCTTCTGAGAATGGATTAGAAGTGGTTCCATTTGAAGAAATCAAAGCTTTGAGAGAAGCTGCTGAAAAGCCTCTCGAACAGAGAGCCGCAGAAGAAGGCCTTGTTGCTATTAGTAAGGACGAATATGAAGCTCCTTCGTTACAATACTTATTGGACAAGGCTGAAAAGCAGCATATGTCAGTGATCCCAATTGGAGAGTTCAACCAAATAAAACGTTCGGCAGATGAACCAATGGAAGCAAAGGCAAAACGTATGAACAAGAAGTTGGTAGACGTGAACGAGTTTGAGAGCCTTGCAGCTGCAGCACTGTTAATGACTATTGAAAGTCTTTTCAAAGGTTCGGAAGACCAAAAGGCCAAAGCCCAAAAAGCTATTTCAGACGAAGGCTTCACTATCGTTCCGACAGTGGACTACGATAAGTTGAGCACTCAATTAGAAGAGTCTAAGAAAAGAGTTGCACCATCTTCAAGTGTTGCCAACTCCATTATGGAAGCCAGAGCCAACAGAAGAAGTTCCAGAGATATTTCTCTCTATAGTGATGATATGAATAACTTTGTTGATGCAGAAGACTCATTCAGATTGGATGAAGAAGAATTGTCGTTGAGTGCAGCCAGAATCGGAATGGTGGTGATCAAACAAGATGAATATATCATGTTATTGAACAAGTCTGTTGAAGAAGCGGATGTTCAAGAATATGCCACAGCCAATGGACTTGTATTGGTTCCAGATGCTCAATTGGTCAAATTCAAACAAGATATAGCCGAACGTGATTCGAAAATCCATGAATTGTCACAACAAGATAATACCATCACCAAAGAGATGTTAATGGAAAGGCTGGGAGAACTTGGTTTGATTGCATTAACTAGAGAAGAATACGAACAGTTAAAGAAATCTCATGTCGACAATGTCACAGGAGACCAAATCACTTCCATTGCTTCGAAATTCGGCTTGGTTCCTGTTTCTGCATCGGAGTATGACAACCTCAAGTCAGCTAAAGATACAATGACCGATAAGGTGAAGTATATGGAGCAGGGCAAAAAGCATGGATTCCTTGTATTACCAAATGCAGCATTCGTTCCTACCACATCTTTGAGAGACCCAGAACCACTGAAAATCTCAGCTATTCCTACTTCTTACTACAGCAAGTTGCTCAGAAATGAAGGAATGAATATTGAAAAAGTCAGTGATGAAGTGTTCAAGAAACATGCAGAAAAACGTGGATTTGTTCATGAAGATGATATACTTGTTCCACCAACCATCACGAGTGACATGGAATCGGAAGCAGCTTCTCAACAGCCAAGTCCGGAATTGGCACTGGTGGCTAGATACACTCCCCCAGTTCACGTGAGAAGCTCTGTCACATCTACGCCGAACTCCAGACCTCCAACCATGACCAGGTCTAACTTGTCTATTCATTCTAATGTTCACAGTATTAGTGAATCACTCAATACAACAGGAATGCTTTCTATGGCCACCAATGTGTCACTTACAGACAAATCAATGATCCCAGCCATTACTCAAGTGGTTATTGGGGAATTCGTGTGGAAATACCACAGAAAACTAGGTCCTTTTACTTCAATCAGTGAAAGTCGTCACGAAAGGTATTTCTGGGTCCATCCTTATTCTTTGACACTTTATTGGTCTACCACCAATCCTTCGTTCTCCAATCCTAATGATTCAAAGCTTAAGTGTGCTGCTATTGTAAGCGTGGAGAGTGTTGACGATAATAATCCGCTTCCAACCGGCTTATATCACAAGAGTATTATTGTTCATTCTCAAAGTAAGAGCATCAAGTTCACATGTGCAAACAGAAAAAGACATAACGTGTGGTTCAATGCCTTAAGGTACATGATCAACAGAGACGTCAACGAAGTGTCTTTCGAACAAGAAAGTGCTATTTTCGAAGAAGATGAAGATAAAGATCAAAGTGAAAGTCTTTATCAAAGTAATGAGAGAAGAGCTTATCCTAGTAAAAGAGTTTCTTCTACGCCATCAGGTGTTTTCAGACAAAGATCCAGTGCTAGATTAAGCAGATTTGGATCCTTCAAGAGATAGTTCAAGAGATAGTTTATAGACAAATGAATAAATTGACACCTATTAACAATCAACCTATTAACAATCAACCTATGTCTAGATTAAAAAAAAAACAACTCGTTAACCTACTTATTTGGCAGCTAATAATTTAGTAAATTCTTGGATATCAATTTCACCATCATTGTTGGTGTCAGCTTCTCTTATCATTTGATCAACATCAGCATCAGTTAATTTCTCGCCAATGGATGTTAAAACATGTCTCAATTCAGCAGCAGAGATCTTACCATCTCCATTTCTGTCAAACACTTTGAAAGCTTCGGCAATTTCTGCTTCAGAATCAGTGTCTTTCATTTTTCTAGCCATCATAGTCAAAAATTCCGGGAAATCAATGGATCCATCACTATTTATATCCACTTCGTTCACCATATCAGTCAATTCACTTTCTGATGGGTTTTGGCCCAAAGATCTCATAACAGTTCCTAACTCCTTGGTGGTGATCTTCCCGTCACTGTCTTTGTCGAATAAAGAGAAAGCCTCTTTGAATTCGGCTATTTGTTGTTCTGATAATTTGTCGGCCTACATGGTTAGTAACGTGTCACAGACATCAATTGGCGATATCGGCACCATTGGAACGAGGAAAACACGCAGACCAAGTATATATCACTTTTTCTTACGTGTTTGTGGTCGTTTATCACATTTTCACATACCATTGTGTGTTAAACTCCTAGTTAATTTGTTGTTGATTTTCAAAATTGTGAGCAAGTTAAATTTTCACTTCGCGACTGATTCAAGTCACGTTTTGGGGTCTGTAAAGACTTAGCTGCAAATGGTACAAAAATGGAAACACAAACACAAACACAAACCGATGCTGAAGGTATAGATAATGACCAAAAGGGAAACTACAGAAGCTTTTTGCAGTCGTTGGATAACAGTCAATTTTTGAGCCACCTCACGTCGTTTGAAGACCGCTCGCGTGATAAACACGTCTTGAATGGAGACGAAGAGGGAGTTGAAAGTGCACAGAAAGAGTACGATGGAGTGCTAGGGAACTCTACACCAGTTGCTACGAAGATTAGGTCGACTCGAGACTTTTCTCAGGTTTCTTCTGACCCTTTTGATGATTCTTTCAATGAGGTTTTGCTCAGGGAGAAAACGGGAAGAGATGGCGCGGCTGTCGCGGTGGGTCTAGAACCAGACCCAGACGCAGGGCAAGAGGTACTATATTCAGCCCCCAAACAAGGGGTAGATCGAGAGGGACCAGAAGAGTTAGATCAAGAAGGATCAGAATATCAAGAGGTAGACCAATATGTGGCTGGAGATGCTGGAGATGCTGGAGATGTTGCAGATGTTGCAGATGTTGCAGATGCAAATGCAGACTTGATCGGACCTCGTCATAACTTTGGAGAGTATGACGTTTATTTCCGAAACAAGCAGCTCAAACAACAGCTTAACGATAAGGAATACGCTCAGTGGGATGAAGAACGTAGACGTGTACAAGGAGAAGATGTGTACAAAGAGCCGATTTTCAAAGGATGCATTATTCATGTTAATGGGCACACCGTACCGTCTCTTACTGAAATCCATCGGTTGGTTATTATTCATGGAGGTAAGTTCTTGGGTTTCCTCAACAACAAGTCTGCCGCAACCCATATTATATGTGATAGGCTTACCCCTCGTAAAAGAAACCAGTTTAAGCACTGCAGAGTGGTGAAAGCCAAATGGATAGCAGACTGTGTGGAAGCAAAAGAACTTCTTGATTGGAAAGAGTACAGACTATTCAAGGAAGTGGCTTATGACCAGCAGCGTCTCGAGCTCAAACAAGGTGAATTCGAGGTTGGCCAGTTCAATCATGAAGATTTGGTCGAAGAGGAAGAAGAAAACCTCTTAGAAGAAGACATCAATGACTTTGAAGAAGAGTTTAGTCAAGAAGAGGAGCAAGAAAAAGCCGTAGCATTCTCAAATGATAGAAAAGATGTGAATGGGGTACCTTTCAAAAGAGGTCAAGTAATGGATGCAAAAAACCCTGCGTTTTTACAACATTTCTTTGCCAATTCTCGATTACACCATCTTAGTTCCTGGAAAGCAGAAGTGAAGATGACGTTCATGAAGAGAATATTTGATGCTGTTAGAAGTAAACCAAAGCTCCCAACCAACAAAGACCGTCGGACTATTCTACATATGGATTTCGATTGTTTCTTTGCTTCAGCTTCATGCCAAATGCATGACAACTTGGATATTAACAAAGTCCCCATAGCTGTATCTCACGGGAACAATACCTCGGACGTTGCTAGTTGCAATTATGTGGCCAGACTGTACGGGGTCAAGAATGGAATGTGGATCCGTTCAGCAAAAAGATTATGTAAAGACTTGATCACCATTGATTACGAGTTTGATTTGTACGAGAAGTACGCGTCAGAGTTGTACAATTATTTGATATCCATGTCTGGAGAGTTCGATACCATATTTCCTGTTCTGATAGACGAAGCTTTGATAGATATTTCTTCTTTCGTGAACAAGTTAGACGAATCACAAATACAAGAGGAAGTTGCAAAACTATGTGAAACTATGAGGACTACGATCTTCAATAAAACGAAGTGCCCCATTAGTATAGGTGTAGGATCAAATATCCTTTTGGCAAAGCTTTCTCTTAGGCAAGCAAAACCCAACGGATTCTTTCATCTTCACAACGACGTTGAACAGTTTCTTGATCCCGTTTTGATCAAAGATTTGCCTGGAGTTGGTTACTCTCTTGTTGACAAGTTCAAGAGAGAATTCGAAACAAAATCAGAACCAACATTACTCGAGCTAAGACAGATCCCAAAGGACCGATTGATGAATGTTTTCGGACCCAAAACTGGTGATAAGTTGTACAATTACTCTCGGGGAATTGATAATTCCACTCTAGAAGTTGATACTTCACTCAGTCCAGCATTAATGGGACGAAAGTCAGTTTCTGTGGATGTCAATTATGGTATAAGATTTGATACACCCATAGAAGTGGAGCAGTTCATGCTTGAAATGGGAAAGGAAGTGAGCAAGAGACTCAAAAAGTTGGGTTTGATAGGGTCTCAAGTAACATTGAAGCTAGCACAAAGGGCCAAAGATGCTCCATTCAACCCTCCCAAATATCTTGGGATGGGTCATTGTGATTTTTTCAATAAAACAGCCAAACTAGGAGTTCCTTCAAACGAGTGGGGGGTAATAGCAGCTGAAATGAAGTCACTCACCCGGATTTTGAACGTTCCACCGAAGGAATTGAGAGGTGTTGCTGTGACGATCTCCAAACTTGAAGATGCCGAACAATTCAAGAAGGATAAACAGCAGAAATTACCGTTTGGTTCTTTATCAAGAGCCAATGCAAAGGTGGCCATGGTTATTGGAGACACATCCCACTTCCAAGATCCTATGGAAGGTGTAACAGCTGAAGGTGTGGCCGGTATAGATTGGGAAGTGTTTGAAGCTCTCCCATGGGATATACGAAGGGAACTCAAAGACGAGATGGTCAGACGTGGAATGTTATCGAGAGGAACCAGTCCTAGTAAAGATGGTATGAAAATTTACAGACAACAGCTTCTACCATCAGGCAATGGACATGAGCCTAAATATGTGAGGGTTATAGAGTCACCAAAGAAGCCTAAGGTGAAGTCAAGAACTGGACTGCCCCAGAAAGGCAAGTCAGTGACTCCTGGTCCAGATTATGAGGAGGTTTCTTATGATAGTTCCGTGCTTAAAGAGCTTCCTTCTTCGATTCGTAACGAGTATATTGAAGACATGGAACAACGGAAGAAACAGAAGCTAGAACCGATCTCGTTGAAAGGTAAGTTCATAGACATTTATGAGAAGAGTAAAGATGTGGATGTTCCTATAAATGAGAATTGGCTAAGAGAACAAGAGACAATGTTTAAACCACCTTTGTTCTTGGACACAGAATTCTCATACGCAGATATGAAGAATATGATCAGTGAATGGGTTGGTGACTCTTTGCAACAAGACGGGCCACATGAAGACGATGTCGACGCGTTCATGCAGTATTTAAAACAGTTGCGGCTGCAAAACCAAGTTGCCAGATGTCTACGTTTGGTGAATTGTATATCCAAAGAGATAGAGTACCACAGGGCAGTGCAGAATGCTTTGGATATGGAATCGTCTCCTTCTTTGGCTTATGATGAATGGGAAACGGTGTTGAATGGTAAATTGAAAGAGGTGATTATGTCTTAACAGACGCGAGTCGAATTTTTCAACGGCTTTTTCAACAATTTTTCAACAACCACTTTTCAATAGATCATAGCTATGCTCTGTTCTGAACGAGAAGTATGGATGACTTCTTCTTTGAATGCTTCAAAGGTATGTGATCTCCTTCCTTCGAATCTTGGAAGACAAACGTTAGTGGATTCTTTAATTCTGGCTTATAGCTTAGATGTGAAATGTGCAGGAACTGTCCCCATATTTCGAGCTGGGCCCAAAGATCTTTGTATGTTTCATACCAAGGAGTACGTAGACGAAGTATTGAAGAAGAGAGGGAAAGGAGTGACAGAAACCTTTGAGTCAAGTGATGATGAAGTTGATGGGGGTATAGACGAGGTTGACGAAGATGTACACCATCTTCAAAAGTACGGCTTGATTCATGATTGTTTTACATTTAAAGGCATGGATGAGTATGTTAGAATAGTGGCAGGGTCCACTATATCTGCATGTAAGAAACTCATTGAAAGAAGTCACAAGGCCCCAATTTGTATTAATTGGTACGGCGGAAGGCATCATTGCTCCAAGAATAAAGCTTCTGGGTTCTGTTACGTGAATGACATTGTGCTAGGAATCAATGTCCTTCGAAGTAGATTCAAAAAGGTGTTTTATCTAGACTTAGACTTGCATCATGGTGATGGTATTGAGAATGCTTTCAAATACTCAAAGAATGTCATAACCTGCTCCATACACCGTAAAGATATTGGCTTCTTCCCAGGAACAGGTGGTCTTAGTTCGGAAGATGCAATCAATATCCCCACAAGAAAAGGAATGAGTGATGTGACTTTGATGAAGTTCATTGAAATAGTTGTACAAGTGATGGCTGTAAAAAAACCAGATGCTTTGGCCATCCAATGTGGTACAGATGGTCTTTCTACAGACAGCCACAAAGAATGGAACCTTACAATTATTGGGTTAAGTAATGCTATCAGAGAGATCTTGAATCACTTTGAAGGCCCAACATTATTCTTAGGTGGTGGTGGATATAATCACCCGGAGACAGCCAAGTGTTGGACCTATATCACCAATATGGTTTTAGGAAACCCAGAAATCGATGACGAGATCCCAGATCACACTTTAATCGATGAGTATGCTTACAGTGGGTACCAGTTCTGGTACGAAGGGAATGTCAAACCAAGTAAAATGAGAGATGAAAACTCCGAACAGTATATAGAGGAAATCAAAAGGGTAATATTAGGGTAGGTATATTTATAAGTATAATGGATTAATTGAAAATATCAGCAATAGCATGGTTCCAATTAGCCCTCCATCTAAGTGCAGTTTCTTTCATAGCCCCTGCTTTGATTTTAGACATAGTATCTTTGTCCAACAACGCCGATTTCAAAAGTCTATAAAGTTCCATGGCGTTATCAGACTTCTCTGAAGGGTGGCAAACCAAGCCATTGACGTTATCTTTCACCAATTCAGAGATGCTTGGGAAATCAAGGGATATTACCGGGATACCACAACCAAAGAAGTCGAGAATCTTCATTGGGAGATCTAAACCGCTAGATGAAGTATGTAAAGACACACCCACATCAGCAACAGCGAGAATAATCGGGTAATCCTCTATTGCCAACCAAGCAGTTTTTACTACTACTTTGTCCAGATAATTGTGTTTCTCAACCGTTTGTAAGAACTGTTCTTTAAGAGGACCTTTTCCCGTCACCATTAACAAAAGCGGTTGAATATTCTCTGAATCATCATAGAGCTTCAAAGCATCAAGTAGCACATTGAAATCTTCATCTGGTGTGAAGGACGTTGAACTCACTATGATTTTACGGTTTTTCATATCAATGTCTTTGAACACTTGGTGCAGTTTAATTTCCTCACCAGTGTATTCCAAATCTTCTAAAGGTGCAAATTGGTTTCCTGGTCTGTCATACAACACCACAACTTTCTTTTGTTCAAAACCAAAATCTTTCACCAAGAACTTCTTCATATTCTTCGTCACAGTTAAGTGCATATCAGCAAATCTGCCCAAATACTTTTCATATAACTTTGTTGCCACCACCAAAGGATGTTTTTCGTTGTTGAATCGTAAGTTGAGAATCGTATAGTTCAAATTGTGCCAATCAATGATCAACTTGCTGTTACTGAAAAGTCTAGTGAAAATAATGCAAATCGCCAATATAGGAATCGATGGAGGGTTTTGTATCATAATATAATGAGTTCCTCTCACTTCGAAAAGGATTTGAAACAAGTACCAGACCTGTAACAAGATCTTTTGAGCAGCAAATAACACAAACGGCAAATTATGACTGTTTTTGATCACTGGGATAGGAGAAATATCGATATCTGGATGATCAATCAAATCATAAGGAAGATCCGATTCCAAGTATCCACACAAATTGACAGAATAGTCAAGATTGGAAAATGATCTAGCATGATAACACATTCTTGGAGAGTGCCCAAGATCGCCTAGCACAAATATAGCCACCGATTTCTTATTACTTCTTCCTCCACGATTGAATATGAAAGGAAGAATTACATAGCCAATTAGTGGCAAACTGAGGTAAAGTCCGATGACATACCAAACCCAAGGACCCCAAAGGTTCAAGGAGTCAAAATCCTGAGATGTGATGTATTCTTTTAGATCAATCATGAAGAAAAAGATGAATGTAAGATGCAAAAAAAGATGATATAAGTAAAGTTTGAGACACGCAAAAAGATAACGACAACTGCAGGACTCGAACCTGCGCGGGCAGAGCCCAAAAGATTTCAAGTCTTTCTCCTTAACCACTCGGACAAGTTGCCGACCTGCAGAGAAGGTGAATCCAGAAAAGTCTTGATTGTAGACTTGGTGTCGTAGACACATCAGAAGTCGATCTCGAAAAATGGTTGCAAAAACAAGATCAGTTGGGAATCCATTAGTGACGCAAACAAAACAACGCAATGTATATACAGTACTGGGTTATATAATCTTTTAGGCACTTCAAGAATTGGGCATTTCTAACCATTGAAATTTCGATTTACTGGTGGAAAATGTGGTTTTCTTTAAAGAGTAGGTGTTTTGAGGACTGCTTTGGAGGAGAAGAACCTGTATTTAAATTGACGGGAGGGATGATAAACTTCATTTGTGACTATTATAGTGAGGATAATTACATCAAAATTGGGTACGGCGAGATTGTAGACCGTAGAGCAGAGAAGATTACCAAAGTTGATGAAAGAGCACAGAACAGTGAAACAAGAACCGTGAAACAAGAACAGAAACAAGAACAGTGAAAGCAAGAGTAATTGAAAACAAGAGTAACTGAAAACAACAGTAAATGATCTATCACTTGAAAATTAGATACACATCATTCTACTCTACAATATTCTTTATATGCAGGCGATTCGCCAACGTGATTCAGAGTCAATTACATCTATTGATCGCTCTATCACTCTTTGATCTCCGATCGCTTCTCTCCTCCAAACGTCCACAAACCACAAAAACCACTCATCTCACTCCCCTTCTCTTCCTTTGCACACTAACGCTTCTAAATACCCGCCAAGCATTCTCTACCGCCAATGATTCCATCTGAGACATCTTCGCTATAATCCCAATTGGGACACTGCAAAAAACTATTTAATGAAAAAAATTTTCAGATTTTTTTTTCATCAATTATCTCCATTAGCAAAGATGGCACAAGAATTAACTCACCCTTCCATCAAAGATGGATGGTTCGCTGAAATCTCCAACACTATGTGGCCTGGTCAAGCCATGTCTTTGAGAGTCGAAAAAGTTTTGCACGTTGAGCAATCCAAGTACCAAGACGTCTTGGTATTCAAATCTACTGATTATGGTAATGTTTTGGTGTTGGACAATTGTATCCAAGTCACTGAAAGAGATGAGTTCGCTTACCAAGAAATGATCGCTCACTTGGCTTTAAACTCCCACCCAAACCCAAAGAAGGCTTTGGTTATCGGCGGTGGTGATGGTGGTGTTTTGAGAGAAATCTTAAAGCACTCTTCAATTGAAGAAGCTTGGTTATGTGACATTGACGAAACTGTCATTGAGGTGTCTAAGAAGTACTTGCCAGAAATGTCCAAGTCTTACGAAGACCCAAGAGTTAAGGTCCATATTGGAGATGGGTTCAAGTTCTTGGCTGAATACACCAACCAATTCGATGTTATCATCACTGATTCTTCTGATCCAGAAGGTCCTGCTGAATCTTTGTTCCAAAAGCCTTACTTTGAGCTTTTGAAGGGTGCTTTGACTGAAAAAGGTGTTATTACTACTCAAGCTGAAAACATCTTCTTACATATGCCAATCATTACTCAATTGAAGAAGGACTGTAAGCAAATCTTCCCAGTTGCTGAATACGCTTACACTTTGATCCCAACTTACCCATCTGGATCCATTGGATTCATGGTATGTTCCAAAGATCCAAATGCTAACGTTAGAAAACCAGCTAGATTTGAATGGTCCGACGATTTCGTTAAGAAGAACTTGAAGTACTACACCAAAGAAATCCACGAAGCTTCGTTTGTGTTACCAAACTTTGCTGACCAAGCCTTGAACAAAGATTGACATCCTTGAATTCTCAGAGAAGATGATTTAATGATGTTAATGATTTAATGAGGTTAAGGATCCATATGTCTATATTATATATATAAAAGTCTTTGTTCAATAACTGTTAATGGGCGAACCTGAAGTCCAATCTCTTGTTTCCAGCTTCCTTGTTTTCAATAAGGTACGTTTCTTTCTCTTCAGGAGACATGGCATTCCAAATTCTTTCTTTGGACTTGTTTCTCCAGATATAATAACCTTTGGTGGCTAAGACAATTGGAATGAAAGCGATAGACAAAATGAACAATGTTCTGTTTCCTCTTCTGTAAATAGGAGCATCATCTGTTCTATAGATGTTGTTGGAGTAGATACTTCCCAATTGAACAAACATATTGTAGATGGCAGCAGAAAGTGATCTTGTTCTGATACTATTGGAGTTTCTTGATACCCAAGAAACACAAATAGCATGAATATATGGTTGCCCGAGTAAAACCGTGTAAATGGCCCAAGTACCCCACACATCTTTGTTGGTGCCTTTCCAGAAAGCAATCACACCCATTGTTGGAATAGTCCAAAGTGGAACAAATAAACTGATCAAGGATCTATCGTTAATCCTTTCACTTGCCCAAGTAATGAGAAGTAAAAGGATGATATGGATAACTTCTGCTGGGATTGTCAACAAGTTAACATTAAAGGTGGAGAATCCCACTTGCCTAAGAGTCAAAGTTAAGTATGGTGCAACAGTGTTGTAAGAAACATAAGCAGTGAGACCAATGGCATAGATAGGCCATAAATCATAATCCATAATGGACTTCTTAAAACCAGACCAACTAACAGCTTGACGATTGTTCATATCACCTTTAGAAGGATCATCTCTCAAGACCCTGTTAACTACAATTTTAACCTCATGGTCTGTGAACCATCCTTTAGGATGAAGTCTGTTCTTAGTTTGAACGGCTGAAGGAACCATCAAGTAGAAAGCTGCAATTCCAATAAGGAAAGTGAAAAGACCTTCAATCAAGAACAACCATCTCCAACCAGCATAACCATGAACACCTCTCATTCTCAAAAGACCGAAAGCTAACAACGAAGTACCAATCTTCACTAGAGACAAGGTTGTCCAGAACCAAGATAATCTAGTGGGTAACTCCGAAGATTTATAGAAATACGACAACCAAATAACCAAATCTGCAATCAAGGAACCTTCAACCCAACCCAAAAGAACTCTACAAACCAAGAAACCAGCCTTATTAGTCATGAAGAATTGGAAGGCTGCAATCAAACTGAACCCAAGAATTTGGAATGGGATGAAAATATCAGGACCAAGTTTCTTTGATATCAAAGACATGGGGATTTCTGCTGCTAAAAATGATACCAAAAACAATGTATTACCCAAGTTATAATCATTAGTTGTCATATTCAAATCTTGAAGAAGATTATCTGAAGCAGCTTGCGACAAGTTACCTCTGTCGACTTGTAAGGCCACAAACAAAATACAAGACGTTAAGGCTACTCTATAGTCCAACTTCTTTATGATTTTCTTTTCTTCTTCAGGAGTCCATGTGTAAGTAGGGTCAAATACCTCTCTACACTCATATTGACAATCATCGTAAATTCCTTTATAGTATTCCGCTACTTTAGGGTCCAAGAACGGGTTCTTTTCGTTCAAGGTCTCATCAGAAGAACTTTCAGAACCAAGGGAGTTCACCTCGAATGAGAGCTTTGTCTTTGAATCTTTTTGCAGCAGTTGTTCGGTTTCGGTGTGCGATTGCACCCTTTCTTCTATGCTTCTATTCGACATGCTTTGATATTGATATTGAAGATAATTCGGCAATTATTTATATGTGTTTCCCATGATTTCTATATCACCATGGATTATGCAATTCTGCAAGACCTTAACAGTTTGCCCTGCACAGAGCCTGTGGTGGCTGCAAATTGCTCATTTTTGGTGAGAATAACACACCTTGCATATCCGGATTTTTCACTAGGGCCTGAACCGGACATTGCACCCTGGTGGGCCCGGTGGAAGAGGTACATGGGTCTGGGGTCGTAAACCTCTGGAAACGAGTACCATCTCTGTCTTCAAAGACAACTTTTTGAACAGGTCGATACATCAACTCACTGAACAGATGGTTCTACCTCATCAAAGGAGACGAGCTATTACACTAGAAACCCACTGTGAATCTCGGCCGGTCCGCTTCCTCCTTTGACATGTCGATCTTGCAATGCTGTGGAGCCATTCATCGAGTGCCAAATGGAAATGACATCCTGATAAGAAAGGTCAACTCTCGTTCAACCTTCCTTTTCAAACTTTCTTGGTTCCTAATCTCCAACCACTAGACCCACAGTGGTGGTGGCTTTGTCTATTGAGTGATTCAACAACAGTATGGCAAAACTGATACCGGAAAGTTTGGCTTTCTCAAACAATAGCACAGCGGGTACTAACAGTTAAAACGGTCAGATCCATGCACCCCACTTGAACATGAAAGTGCACAGCGTCTAATCAACACAAGTAAGCCTCCATTGATCAATCTTCAATCTTTTTTTATAACTGGCGTACGGGTTCTATTTTATACTGTGGTGATATTTGCAACACAAAATCTTCGCGCTGAAAATTGATAAGCAATGTCATTTGTAAAAGGTACCTTATCTGACTCACAAAGACAACGAATAGTATGTGCCACAAAGACAGATCCTCATGCTAATACTAACCCCAAAAAGGAACAGAACAGGCAAAAGGCGCTTGAAAGATTACAAAAGCGAGGCTTACGCGATCCACCTGCAGCTGAGAAGAGATCGTTACCTGTGGCTGAAACAGGGCCAAGCAATCAACCAGGATCGAATACCGCCTCAGTACCTAAGAGGCGTGAATTGACACCTGAACAAAGAAAGCGGATTGAAGAAAATAGGCAAAAAGCATTGGAAATCAGGAAAAGACTTGAACAGACTAATAGAGATGCCTCAAACCATAAGCAAGAATATATTCCAGTGCCGAAAGGTATACAGGAACAAGAAGCAAAGAAGAAAGATGCGAAGGTTGAGCCCATGTATAAGAAGAAAGACTATATAGACTATGATTTTTCTGCCATGAAAGATACTTATGGTGGGTTTATGGATGATCCACCAGACATAGATGCCAATGAAAATAAGGCGTTGGAAGAATGGAAAGAAAAACAGAAGAGAGAACATGTGGTTAGGGATCTTGCTCCTCCCATAGACGTTTCTCAGGCTCCCAAGTGCTTCGAGTGTGATTCTTTAGAGATAGATCCCAATCTTTACCTGAATTTCAGACAAACAAGAGTGTGTCGACGGTGTGCTAAAGAGAAGCCTGAAAAGTATTCTCTACTCACGAAAACCGAATGCAAAGAGGATTATTTGCTCACGGATCCAGAGCTTCAAGATACTAGTCTACTTGCTCGTATTGAAAAGCCCAATCCCCATGGATTTTCTAGAATGCAATTGTTCCTTCGATACCAAGTTGAAGAGTTTGCAGCCAAGAAATGGGGATCCCTAGACAACTTGGACAAGGAGTGGGAGAAGCGAGAAGAAATGCGACTCAAAAGAAAGGATAAAAAGTATAAGGATAAGCTTAAACAAATGAGAAGAAAGACCAGAGCAGAAGAGTATACTCGAAAGCTTAGGGGAAGGTCTTTGAATGACAAACATGTGCACGACTGGCATGAAACGAGTACAGTTGAAAAGGACGATATGGCATTTGTGATTAAAAGGTGTGTAGATTGTGGCATAGAAGTGGAAGAAATGAAGCTTTAATTTTTTTTGCACCCAGTCGCCGACAAGTTACCGCGACATTTCACTAAACTGTCAGTAGAAGTTTTGTGGGGCGCGATGGGATCGTGCGCCACACAATAGAATTTAATGGAAAATTCTGCGTTTTGGTCGACGAATTTTGCAACTATTTAAAACGGAATATAAATGAGATAAAATTTCCAACTTTTAATTCATCAAATAATTAACAATGCCTGCCAAAGTTGAGACTCATGAGTTCACCGCTGAGATCACTCAGTTGATGTCCTTGATCATTAACACTGTTTACTCTAACAAGGAAATTTTCTTAAGAGAATTGATCTCCAATGCTTCTGATGCCTTAGATAAAATCAGATACGAAGCTTTGTCTGATCCTTCTAAGTTAGAAACTGAACCTGAATTGTTCATTAGAATCACTCCAAGACCAGAAGAAAAGGTTTTGGAAATCAGAGATTCTGGTATTGGTTTGACCAAAGCTGATTTGATTAACAACTTGGGTACTATTGCTAAGTCTGGTACCAAAGCTTTCATGGAAGCTTTATCCGCTGGTGCTGATGTTACTATGATCGGTCAATTCGGTGTGGGTTTCTACTCTTTGTTCTTGGTTGCTGATCACGTTCAAGTTATCACCAAGCACAATGATGACGAACAATACATTTGGGAATCCAATGCTGGTGGTAAATTTACCGTTACCGAAGATGATTCTGGTGAAAAAATCACTAGAGGTACCGTCATCAGATTATTCTTAAAAGATGATCAATTGGAATACTTGGAAGAAAAGAGAATCAAAGAAGTTGTCAAGAGACACTCTGAATTCGTTTCTTACCCAATCCAATTAGTTGTCACTAAGGAAGTTGAGAAGGAAGTTCCAGAAGACGAAGAAGAAGAAACCAAGGATGAAGACGACAAGAAACCAAAATTAGAAGAAGTTGATGAAGACGAAAAGAAGGAAGAAAAGAAGAAGACCGTCAAGGAACAAGTCACTGAAACTGAAGAATTGAACAAGACTAAACCTTTATGGACTAGAAACCCAAGTGATGTCACTCAAGAAGAATACAATGCTTTCTACAAGTCTATTTCTAACGACTGGGAAGATCCATTGGCTGTCAAGCACTTCTCTGTTGAAGGTCAATTAGAATTCAAAGCTATTTTGTTCATTCCAAAGAGACCACCTTTCGATGCTTTTGAAACTAAGAAAAAGAAGAACAACATCAAGTTATACGTTAGACGTGTTTTCATCACTGATGATGCTGAAGAATTAATCCCAGAATGGTTAAGTTTCGTTAAAGGGGTTGTCGACTCTGAAGATTTACCATTGAACTTGTCCAGAGAAGTCTTGCAACAAAACAAGATTTTGAAAGTTATCAAAAAGAACATTGTCAAGAAATTGATCGAAACCTTCAATGAAATCGCTGAAGATTCTGAACAATTCGACAAATTCTACAGTGCTTTCTCCAAGAACCTTAAATTAGGTATCCACGAAGATCAACAAAACAGACCAGCTTTGTCTAAATTGTTGAGATACAACTCTACCAAGTCTGCTGAAGAATTGACTTCTTTGACTGACTACGTCACCAGAATGCCAGAACACCAAAAGAACATCTACTACATCACTGGTGAATCTATCAAGGCTGTTGAAAAGTCTCCATTCTTGGATGCTTTGAAGGCTAAGGATTTCGAAGTTTTGTTCTTGGTTGACCCAATTGATGAATACGCCATGACTCAATTGAAAGAATTCGAAGACAAGAAATTGGTTGATATCACCAAGGATTTCGAATTAGAAGAAACCGAAGAAGAAAAGGAAATTAGAGAAAAGGAAATCAAGGAATTCGAACCATTAACCAAGGCTTTGAAAGATGTTTTGGGTGAACAAGTCGAAAAGGTTGTGGTGTCTCACAAATTGGTAGATGCTCCAGCTGCTATCAGAACTGGTCAATTCGGTTGGTCCGCTAACATGGAAAGAATCATGAAGGCTCAAGCTTTGAGAGACACCTCTATGTCTTCTTACATGTCTTCTAAGAAGACTTTCGAAATCTCTCCAAGATCTCCAATCATCAAAGAATTGAGAAAGAAGGTCGAAGCTGATGGTGCCGAAGACAAGACCGTCAAGGACTTGACCACTTTGTTATACGAAACCGCTTTATTGACCTCTGGTTTCTCATTAGAAGAACCAGCATCTTTCGCTTCTAGAATCAACAGATTGATCTCCTTAGGTTTAAACATCGATGAAGATGAAGAAGTTGAAGCTGAAGTTGGTGGTACTTCTACTAGTTCCACCGCTGATGCCCCAGTTGAATCTGCTATGGAAGAAGTTGATTAAGGGTGTTGGTAACCATTCTTGTTTATATTCTAAATTAATATAAGGGTAAATGTATTTATATTACAAATTTATTACTTTGGTTCTCTTCAACTGCTTCAAAAGCTAGAGATGCCAATTCTTGTATATCATCTAACACAATTTGTGCTTGTTCTCTGGTCAATAAGTCTTCATCTGTTTCCACAATGTAGTTCAAAGTGTTTACGACCTTGGTTTGATATTCACGAGGAAATGGAATATCTTCAGTGTTAGAAGTTCCAATGATCAAATCATGAATCAATACTACTGCTGCACGTCTCATGATATTCTGATCTTCCGCTTTTTCCAATTGAAGAACTCCCAATCCACATTCGATGATATCTTCCAAATAATCGTACACTCCTATTGGGTTGGTCTTGCAACAAGCACCAAGAAGAGACATGGAAGACATTCTTATTCTCGTATCTTGATCCTTAGAAGTGTCTCCATGTCGTCTTATCATGGATATAGTAGCATTAACAACCAAATCAGATAACTTCCCAGTGAATAGCTCGTTAGAACCTTGAATAAATCTCAAAAGAACCTCTCCGATTCTGAGTCTTTCATCAACTTCGTGTTTGTTCTCTTCATTGACGTAAATCTTCACTAGAATAGCCACAACTTCATCTCTGTCCAACTCGATCAAACTCTCAAGACCTTTGATCACATTAAGATATATGAAAGGTTCCGGATCTTTCAATTGGATCAAATGCAAATCAATAACAAAATCCAAAGAGATCACTTCACTGTGACTTTCAATCAATTGTCTTAAAAGAAACAATCCATGAGCTCTTATTGGCACAAGCGGATCGTTTAAACTCGTTATAGCACGCTCTAATGTCTTCTTATGCAAGTCCTTTTCTGACGTTGGTTTCTGTTGACCATTTAATATATCTTTGATCCTTGAATGTAAGGATTTGATAGCAGGGATGTTCTTGATAATTATAGGGTCTTGTTTCTTAGACAATTTCTCTAGGCTTACCACTACCTTCTTTAACAAGACCGATGTGTCTTCAGATGTAACGGTTGAGGTAGAATCTGTAAGCACGGCTGAAAGAAGCTCTAGAAGCACAGGTAATGCTTCAGAATTGATATTATCAAAGTCTTCTTCGTCATCAGAATCATCAGAGTCTTCAACCACGTTGAGCTGATTAGTATTGCTTGAGAAAGACCATTGATTCAGCAAGAACTCATCAACAATCTCCAACATATCGTTTGGAGTCTTTGCAATATCTTGCTTAAACTCATTGACAATGGATTCAATAAGCCTTAAATCAACCAATACTAAAAACGGATTCTCTGAGTCGATTCGAGTCTCATTAGTTCCAATGTTTAGCCAACGTCTCAAAAGAACTTTCACAATCTTCAGCAAGTAAGAATCATCAAGATTCTTTAACAACTCCAAGAATGAGCTTGTAGCTGAGTCCAATGCTGAAAGATAATCACTGATCTTCTTCTCCTTCGAGTCAGACAATCCAGTAGAAGCCAAAACTATCTGAGGCAAATCATTGGGACCTGACTGGAATTCAAAACTTTGATTGGCCAATAAATTCTTACTGATGAAGTCCAATCCATGTATGTCGTTGGCAGTGTCTTCTAAACCTTCAACTGTGACGAAGTAGGAAATAAGGATGTTGAGGATCACTTCAAACGGTTTTTCCAGCTTCTTCAAGAATACGAAATAAACCCATAATGTATGTAAGATGGGTTTGAACATATACTGTGTAAGTTCAGGCGATAAACCTTTCTTCGTCAATGATATCAACACATTCACTACATTATTCAAGTCTTTCTCAGATGTAATAACTCCGTCTGTAGCTCTCTGAGAATCAGTGTCAAGAACATCCCAAATCCTCTTCAAGAAGAAATCGTTCATCACTAATTTATTCTTCTGCCAAAGCCTTTCCAAAATATGACCCACACAACTCGTCACATACGGACGATTAATATTTACAAGAAGCTCAAAGAACTGTGAGCCCATTTTGGTGAAGTAGTCAGCAGTAGAAACAGATGCAGGTTTGGCCAATACCACATTAGCCACATGATCGAACTTTTCGATGTTTATCTCTTCGCTGTCTCGTAATCCCAACACAAACTCAATCAAAGTGAGTAAGCCATCTTCTCTTGGTGCATTATAATGTAATAATTGGAGATTTTTCATGACAAATTGTTTGAAATAAGTCGGTGATGGTGAAGAAATGTACAAGGAAAACGTTTGGAAAAGCTCATATGTTCCAGGAAGTTGAACCACAAAGTCATTGTACTCTTTAAGGAACCTCTGTTTGTTGTCCTGGTGAAAATAAGGACATGTGATCAAAGTTATGGATATAGTAAGAAAATCAGAGTATCCAGTTCCTTTCACCAACAAGTCTCGAACATCACTTTCTCCTGTGAACACCAGCTTCAATTGATCGTATAATAGTATCAAGAGCTTTTCGTTCGATGCATAACGCTCGACATAGCTCTTTGCAGCCATATTTTGTGAAATGGTAGCCACTTTCACAGGTTTTTTTGTCTTTGTAAAATCATTTAATCTTCTCTTCCCCAACGGTATACCAATTTTGAATGTGTTCAAAGCCGGATAGACTCCATGTATGACTATAAGATTCACCAATTTGCTGAAAGTTTTGATATCATGCAACGAAATGGAAATCAAGTTCTTATCGTGATGATTCTCATTCAAAGAAAGGTCTTTGATTTGAATAAGATACTGTAAAAGAGTTGACACAACCTCATACCTTCTCTCAAAATCATCCACAGAAGTGACGTTCATCCTTTCTTGAAGCATCTCTATGCTTATTTCATCAATAGTTCCATCTATCACTTTCTGTAACTCCAAAAACACTTTGTCAAGAGGAGTGCCTTTGGAGTATTGTGGCTCATTCAATCCTTTTCGCAACTGATCTGTTTTGTAAACATCTTTAGCGTCTCTTCGTATAGTAGTTTTCTTTTTCGTCAAGAACGGATTCTTGGTTTTAGAGGGTACTTCCTCTATCTTGGGTGGCATAGACTGAAAAATTAATAAGCTGCGAAAGATCAAATAGATAAGGGATGGGATAGGAATTGTGAGAGGTGCAATTGTGGTTGTGGTTAAGGATTGTGGTTGAGGATTGTGTTTGTGTTTGTGGTTCTTGTGTTTGTGTTTGTGTTTATGTTTGCATTTGTGTTTGTATTTGTGTCTGTGTTTGTGGTCCTTCTTGCACTCTTGATTCAATTTCGCATCTCATCTCAAATTTTTTAGATAGTTGCAACTTTGGTTTCTGTGAAACAAATCGATTAATAAAGCTTTTTGTGGCCTTGGAATACACACACAAACACTGTAATATCAAACATGTCGGGAACTGAAATTGTGGACCTCACACAAGAGGAAATGGACGCCGTTATATACGACACAAGAGAAGGTGATTTGGAGACGTTAAAAGAAGTGTTTGATGAAATATCTCCAAGTTTGCTCTTGAAAATCAAAGACGATATCACATTGAGTACTCCAATTCATATGGCGGCGGCTAATGGGAACGTGGAAGTGTTGGACTACTTGTTGTCGATAGTGTCTAAAGAAGACGCCAAAACGCTAGTGAATGCTGTAAATGACAGTGGAAATACTCCATTACACTGGGCTGCCTTCAATGGACATTTGGAAGTGCTCAAGCTCTTAACTGAGAAGTACGAAGGGGATGTGTTCCTCAAAAATGCTGCAGGACGTGACGTTATGTTTGAAGCTGAGAATAATGATAAAGAAGAAATAGAGCAGTGGTTCTTGAAGAAATACTCAGTAGAAGACGATTTCAAGATTGAGGAAGGAGAAGAAGAGTCCAAGATCAGTTACACACCGGGAAAAGAAAGTAGAGAGGCAGAAGAAAGAGCCAAAGAAGCTCAAGAACAAGAACAAGAACAAGACGATCTTGAAGAGAAGACTGAAAAGTTGTCTGTATAGAGAAATAATGCATGTATAATACGGTCAAGGTTTGTGAAAGGACTTGGTACTATCATTTTGTGACATGTACAACTCTTTTTGTGTCACCCTTTACTTCACTGTCCCTTTAACTCTCTGTACCTTTTGACGTCTCTTGACCTTAACACTGTCTGTACCCTTGTCGTGCGTCGACCGCATAAATTTTTTTCTCATAAATGGCCATTGACTAATTATTCAATAATTTTAACTATGAGTGATTTAGGATTTGACCCTAGTTTAAAGAAGAAAAAGAAGGTTAAGAAGCCCGAAGAACCAGTGGTGGAGTCTGTAGAAGGACTGCCAGCCCCAAGCGACAGCATGGATGACATGTTTTCCGGGTTAAAAAAGAAGAAAAAGACTAAGAAACCACTTGAAAGTGAAAGCGAAAGCTCACCAGTTCCAGACGATTTAGCCGATCAGTTAGGCGATTTGACATTGAAAAAGAAGAAAAAGAAGTCGGTGAAACCTGTTGATGTGCTTGATTTCGAACAAGAATTGGAAAAAGCTGGTATTGAAGAAAATCAACCTTCTGAAGAACCAGAAGAATCAGTTTCTGCTCAAGAACTAGGTGGATTACCTTATGAACTGTTATTGTCGAGATTCTTCGACATCTTAAGAGAAAATAACCCTGAGCTTGCGGGTGCTAGAACAGGAAGTAAATTCAGAATTCCACCTCCAATATGTCAAAGAGAAGGTTCCAAGAAGACCTTATTTGCCAATGTGCAAGAAATTGCTACTGTTTTACAAAGAAACCCAGAACATTTAATCCAATACTTATTTGCTGAATTGGGTACTTCTGGGTCTATCGATGGTGAAAAAAGATTGGTTTTAAGAGGAAAGTTTCAACCTAAACAAATGGAGTCTATTTTGAGAAGGTATATTATTGAATATGTCACTTGTAAGACTTGTAAGTCTATGAACACAGTGTTGAAGAGAGAATCTACTAACAGATTGCATTTCTTAAGTTGTAATGCTTGTGGATCCACCAGATCGGTTTCTTCTATTAAAACCGGTTTCCAAGCCCAAATCGGAAGGAGAAAGAAGATGTAAAGATAATCCCATTCATTATACACATTCTATGTATCATAATAAATATTTTACTTTAAAGATTACTTGAAATTAGAAACCAAAGTCTTGAGAGGTGAACACCATGGTGTTACTCCTTCATTGGTCATCATGTAGTCCACTATCTGATTTTTGACGTCTGCAACTTCAGAACCTGCTTGAATTTGCTGCAAAATAGCCGCCACAAACTGTTTTTGCTCGACAGAAAGACGTTCTACACTCCCTAGAAGCTTTTGTTTGATCTGTAGTATCATTCTTTCGGGTGCTTTAGTGGGGATGCTAGTTAATTGGTCTATGACACTTACCACATCGATTTCAGCGTCTGAATCACCAGAAATTGCGCTGGAACTCACAACGCTCACAGAACTGACATTTTTAAGCATGAATGTCGGACAATCATTCCATCCTTCCATAAGATCACCCCTCTGGTACTTGGTTAATGTCATGGTTTAAACCACGTAAATGCACTTTTTTTGATTTTTCACACCGCGATCAAATGATTTATCTCTGCTTACATAAGCATCATGCTCTCCTGGTCATCTCAAGGGCTTGTTCCAACAACTGATCAATTGTTGGTCTTTGTTTACTTTCTAGCACCAAACACGATTTGATCAAGTCGAGGAGTTCTGGTGAATACCCTTTGGTGTCGTTGGGGAACGTGTATCTGGCACTGGAGATGGCTACTGTAAGATTAGCACCTTGTTCGATTTCCATCTTTTCAAAGGGGGAGAACCCGAAACAACAGGCGTACAAAACACATCCCAAAGACCAGATATCTGTCAGTTCTGTAATCTCGGCGTTTGTTTCCACGTCGATAAGCTCCGGTGCTCTATATGGCAAAGTACAATGTTCCAGGGCATAATCTGTCAAAGTCAAAGCTTGTTGACGAGATTTAACAGAGATTCGAGCTCTTGAACAAGATCCTAAATCCACCAACACTGGCAATCCTTCGGCCGAGAGCATCACATTCGCAGGTTTAATATCTCTGTGTGCATAAGGAACCAATTCTTCCATTTCCAAAGCAGTTCCAGCGCTTAGTCCATCTTCTTCTTCATCGCTCTCCACTGGTAAAAGCAAATCAGCCTCTTCTTCCAGCTCCGGAGTTTGGGCTTCGTTTCCCGTGCCTCGAGTCCGTTTTTTGAACTTATGCATACCTTGAAGGCCTCTACACACTCCAATGAATATCCTGAGGATTTCTTCCTCTTCAAACGCCTCATTGCTTAACACTTTATAATTGATTATATCTTGGAGCGACTTCTCAAAATAAGGTAATAAAATATTGATGGTTTTAGACCCATCTTTTTCCTGCACCACCGTCTCGTCAATCGATTGGATGATATACGGCGTCTTACTAGAACCAAACCTATGGTAGTTCTTGATCTCTTTCATGGCATTCTTGAAAGCTTCATCATTAGACCCGAAAGGACATCTAATCCGTTTTAAAGCATAGAGCGAATTGCTATTGGATTTCTGACTGACTAAATACACATAAGAAAAGCCTCCTTCTCCAAGCAATCGAATTATCTTGTATTTGTTATTGTTTATCGACAAGTACGGCGTCAGAAGTCCTGGAATACAAGGCAAACAGCTGCCAATTAATGAAACACAATCCATGATTTGAAAATAAACGGTGCGAATAGATTTTTCAGTTTCAACTAACTGTTTATAGCTTCAATGTCTCAGGTTCAAAAGAGTCAAAGTCCAAGTAAGTCGCCTAAGAGAGGTGCTGTTCAACCCAGTATGCGGTCAGGGGCACAGTCACCTGATTTGATGGACGTTGACGCACCTGAAGATCCTTTAGATAAGCTACATAGACAAGAATTGGTTCCTGAATTATTCAGTCTTCTCCAAGATTTGAAAACAGACAAAATCAAAGCAAAAAACTTCGATAATCAAGTTGGTGGTATACGACTTAAATTGAACAATATCAAGCAGTATTTGGCGGAAATTCCTGATATAACTGAAAGCGTAAAGGATAGAGAGAAGAGAATCGAGGACTTGCAGAAGAGTAATGCTAAGAAGTTGGAGTTGTTGCACAAGTTTAAGGAGAAGATTGAAACGGGGAAGAGTTGATTGGAGGGACAGCATCTGGGGGTAATTGATGTTGTTAAAGTTCGTATGGGTTTGGTGTAAGGGTCTGGTGTAAGGATCTATCACCCTCACACCATTTGACGCATTTATGTCAAAAATTCTACTTTTTTACCATGAGTTCCTTCCAGCTTCCGTCAATCAGAGATTTCCCATTGAAAGAGTATCCTGCTCTTACCGTAGGTCTTGTGCCCTTTACTTTCGTACTACTCATAGTCGATGGATTGACCGGTGGATGGCTCGCTCATAAATTCAGCTTGTACCCTTTGGCTCCCTTCAAGTTTGATTTGAACCGCGTTTCGTTTTATGTGCTTTACCATCAGGGTTTCCTCCATTGGTTGTTCAATATCCTTGCCTTGGTGACTCCCTTACATCATTTTGAAAGAAGTCACGGAACCGTCAATACTGGTGTTACCTTGAACTTGTTGGCTGTGACTGCAGCTATCCAATACTGTTTGGTAGGTCTTCTTTTTTATAGAAACACCCATGTTATTGGTTTGTCTGGGATTGTGTTTTCCTTCTTCACGTACTTCTCACTCAAGGAGCACGAGTTTCGCCCGGTGGCATTTGCTTCAGGTAATGTGACAATTCCAACCAAGTACAGTCCATTTATTACCTTGGCTATTGTGACTATCATTATGCCAGGATCTTCGTTCTTTGGTCACTTGGCAGGTATCTCCAGTGGGTATCTTTTGGCGTATGATAAGTTGAAGATCCTTTACCCTCCACTGAGTATCATAATAACCATCGAAAGCAAATTGGCTAGATTGATAGGGTTATTGGATGGAGTGGTGACCTTTATTGGAGAAGAAGATGCTGTCAACATAAGAACCGTTGCTTACAAGCCAATTTTCAGCGTCGACGCAGAAGCCGGGGGTATCGCTTTCACCACTGCTACCGATACCGCAACCGCCAATAATTTTAGAGGTGAAGGTCAAGTGCTTGGAGCCTAAGGTTCCTTACATTGTCCGAGTGTGTACACATGAACACTTCTATCCATACTCTTACTTCTTCTCTATTATGTAAGCCCCCACATGAGCCATCACAGGATAATGAAAAATCGCGATATAAACAAAAATCAACCTTAATGGCTTTTAACAGTAAAGTTTACATTCTTTAATTGTGGTTTTTTTCTAGTGTTTTCAGCATCTTAGAATGGCAGATACGTCAATTCCTAGTAACACAAAGGAAATGAGCGAACGAACGAAACTGAACAAGGCCGTCAAGAAGAAGAAAAGACGCAATAACAAGAAGAGGGAAAAGGTTGCAGAAGTGACAGAAATGAACGAAGAGCCGCCAAAGAAACTGCAACAACAAACGGAAATGAAACACAAGCAAGACGATGTGCCTGAAACGCTAAAGAGTCCGGAAACAGCGCTTGAGATCAAACCTGTTGTTTCTAACACAACAGTGTCCAGTCCTATAATGAGTCCTCGGAAGCAAGCCATAATGAGGTATAAAAAGAGTGATGAAGCTATGAACAGTGGACTATTCATCAATGAGATCAAGGGAAGCTTAAAGCATACGGAAAAGACTTTGAAACCTGAAAGAGCAGTGGTTTGTGGTAGTTCAAAATCATCTACCCCAACTGCTGAACCGATTACCCAATTAAGAAAATCCCATATGCATGTGGATGAGAAGGTGACGCTATTTAACCATAAAAGTGCCAGAATATTGGTTTTTGATGAAGAACGCAATACTCCTAGTGATCTGCCAAGTACTGGAAGATTGCTAGGTCATGGAGAGTTTGAAATATTTCAATTGCATAATGGAGATGTCACATATTTATCGTGTGGACCTTCGTTCATTTACCCGTTGCTTCCCAAACTAAAGGTTCTTCGGATCGAGTTCAATCAGTTTATTCTTCCTTTGGTGAATCCTGAGCGGTATTGGAAGATATTTATCAATACTGATGAAGTGGAAGTGGTGGAAAAACTAGAAACAGTTCTTGAATCAACTGTTCAGTATAGGAATTTAGCTATTGGAGCAAAACCACCAACTGTGTCAACAACTCCTGAACAGATTGAAACTTTCAATGTAATGAAGCTCAATCTTGATGGTCTAAATGAGATTCCTGATAGTCCACCTTCAGCGCCACTTTCTCCCCACCAAAACTCCAACGTTATATCGACCTTCCAATTGGGTTCACCTCTCCGTCCTCCAGTGATTCCATTAGAAATACAACGGATGAATGGGTTACCCAGAGAAAATTCTAGTAAATCAATCACTAGTGCTGTAGCTAGTTTTGAACTTCCTGGTCCTAGTTCTACCCCAGGAACTGATTTGCCAAAGTTTCATATATCCAAACGTGAAAAGGTGGTGGGATATATGCAATCAAAACCGGCACAAGATACGAAATCTGAATCGTCAATGGACTCGCTTCTAGATGAGTATGAAGAGTCTATGTCAGTTTCTAAATCGTTTACCTATTCAAAATCCAGACCAATGTCTAGGTCATCATCATTTATTCAACCTCAAACAATACATTACACTCCATCTACTGGACACAGTCCTCGAGTGGCTGTTGATACTTATAGGAATCCACATCCTCCAGTTTTCGATCGTGATGAGTTCCCTACAACTTCATTATCTGAGTATAATCGATTACACAACACCCAATCAAGAAGATCGTCTCGAAGTGAATTATACACATCAGAGTCAAACTGGATGGACCCTAGTAGAGGAAATGGCAGAACTGCAGATATGCCTAGCTCCAGACTTCCTTATTCAAGGTCAACTTATAGCATTTCAAGTGGACATGATCCTAATGATCTAGGAACAACTTACAGACAGATTTACAAGTCTATAACCCAACGAAACTTGAATCTGTTTGTAGATTCAGACGTACGGTCAGTAAGATCGCAAAGTAGATTACCAACAATTCAACAATCCAAAGCTTTAAAGACAGTTGGGTCTAAACGTCAACAACCTCGAACGAGTGGGGGACAAACCAAACTCAAACCAGATGATGTTTATCAACTACTTAACGAAAAGAAACAGCAACAGGCACCGGTGCCAAAAACGGGGATTACAAGGTTCTTAGGATGGTAAAATTTTATATTATATACAAAATAGTAAAGTCATTACTGAAAGGATGGAATAGGCAGTTTAAATTAAGCCACTTGTGGAGCACCAGGAACTGGGTTTCCGTTAGCATCAACTAAACCTTGTTGCATCATCATTATTTGCTCACTACCAGCAGATTCGAATTGTAAACCACATCCGATTCTGGAGTTGTTCTTACCGTGGTCAATTTCACCAGAGAACAATACCGAGATGGTTGGCAAGATTCTCTTTTCCATGAACACACCAACTCTACCAGTGGAATCTATTTGACCTCTGTAAACAGATTGTCTGTATTCATATTTGGCACCAACGGTGGTTTGACCTTCAATGACCGGTTCAAAACCAATTGGAGTACCCATTTCAGTGATTGGTTTCATAGAAGCGGAAATTTGAGTTTCCACACCTGCTTCTACTTTATCGGTGACTTTTCTCCAGAAAGAAGCGATTAAAGCACCTTGAGCCAACACTTGACCAGAGAAAATCCAATCTCCACTGTTATATCTGGCATAGTAAGAGATAGCACTTTCAGGGGCTGGAGCACCAGCCTGTTTGGTATAACTAGCTTCCACACCAACAGACAATTTTTTAGTGAAAGATTGTAATAAAGAAGCAACAGCTAAACCACTGAATCCATCGTATAAGAAAGATGGGTTTAAAGTCTTCAAATTGACGGAGAAATCACTTCCTTGATAATCTTGTTCTAATTGAACCATAGCTGGTTGACTGTTAGCCAATTGTAAAGTCAACTTTGAAATGTTATTGGAGTTCCAACCATAGTTAACACGACCACTGAAAGATAAATCGTTGTCGATATTACCTTGTAAGAAGCACTTTTCACCAAAGTACAAAGCAGAAAAGGCATATGGTGGTAAAACATTAGATCCAATCGACAAAGTGTGAGAAGTTTGAAATACTGGAGACATGCTAAAAGCCTTATTCAAATCAGCTCTCAAACCGGTGAAGAAGTACTGGTTCAAGAACACATCTCTGCTGACTTCCTTGTTGATGTTTTCAATGGTTCCTGGGTTGACCAAGTCCAAGGACTTTCTGTGGTCGGCAATGGTGGCATACACATCATTTATGTACTGGAAAAAAGGATTCAATTGATTTTTACCTGGTTGCAAAGATGACGAAGGCAAAGTTGGGATGTTCAACTTTGTGATGTCGTTCAATGGAACGGGGGCAGTTGCTTGGTCTGACATGGGGGACTTTTTCTATTTACAAAGCAAAAGATGAAACCAATTAAAGCTTTAGTGATTTTTCAGAGCAAAAAATGAGTGAAAATTTTGAGAACTGGACGGGTGGGTGTGCTGAGATATACTGAGGGTACGGGGAGAGTGTAGTGGCAGTTCGCGGTGGATGGTGAGAATTTGTGGCGAGAGTGTGGTGGAGGTGTGGCGAGAATGACAGATCTCCGCGTAATTCTCATACCTGCTTGGGTCAACTTTTGACCTCATTCAAAAAAGTGAAAAATCGGGTTGAAAGTGGATTAAAAGGGTATGATGGTGTTAGTTGGGGTGTTGTAATGTGATAGGTTCTTTTCTTGTGGCTGTGGGAGGCTTAGTTAAATAATTAAAGGAGGTGCCTTTTTTTACGATCTACACTATGAACGCATTTTGCAGCTCATCGAAACGATGTACAATATGCGTTCCCGAGACACCGAAACAACAGGAGCGTGCTTGTACTCACGTGTGGACGTGGAATGAGGACGTGGTCGGGTGTTCAGGTGATATTGTCCAGGTGACATGGATATCTGGTGGTGAACACATCACGAGCATCTCATCATCTGACGCAGAAAATGGATTGGAAGAGTGGGAGGTATGTTTGTGTTGGTTTGTGTTGGTTTGTGTTGGTTTGTGCTTGTTTGTGTCTCTGTCTCTGTCCCTTTCTCTGTCCCTTTCTCTGTCCCTTTCTCTGTCCCTTTCTCTGTCCCTTTCTCTGTCTCCCGTCGTCCCTGTCTCTGTCTTCGTCCTCGTCCTCATCCTCGTCCGCATCCTCGTCCTTCATAATTGCCATCGCACGACTGTGTTCCGGACTTCTCAACTGGTGATTGATTATTATAAAGGACTTTCATTCTGCCCAGTTTTTCTTCTTCAAACATGACTATTCCTTTGGTCAACGGTACTTCGTCGCTTTGCTTCGTGTGCCCCACCGAAGCTTCCTTGAAATCAACTGTCACTTTCTACACATCAATTGTCGGGTTCCAATTCCATTCTCAAAAGGATGATGGAGTTTATTTGGTGTCTCAAAACGGTAAATTAGCTATTAAGATTAGTGTCAATGGTGAAAAGGCCCGTACACCAGAGACCATTGCTAACGAAATAACCAAATTATCTGGTAAAATTGGTTCGGGTGATTTAAGGGCTACTGAATCAACCTTTATCCTTCAATGTACCAATCTCAATGATTTAATTAACAACTTGAAGATGTCTAATTATTCGGTTCAAATCTCTCCAAATGAGTTGTTCCCGAACGAATGCTTCACTATTGATCCGTTGGGTTTGGTTATTGGGTTCACAACCAATGGTAACCCATTATCTGCTGTTCCTAAAGTGGACAAATTAGCACCTGCTGAACCAATGTCGGTTTCTGCTTCATTGTCCAAGACGGTTTCGGCCGCTAACTTGGACGATTTGGTCAATAGAAGAAAGAGAAATATAGCTGTGATGACTTCTGGTGGTGATGCTCCTGGAATGAATGCTAATGTAAGGGCTATTATTAGAGCTGCCATTTACCGAGGATGTAAAGCTTTTGCTGTGATGGAAGGTTATGAAGGGTTAGTAAGAGGAGGTCCTCAGTATATTAAAGAGATGGGATGGGAGGATGTTCGTGGTTTCTTGAGTGATGGTGGTACAAATATTGGTACTGCTAGATGTATGGAATTTAGAGAGAGACCTGGAAGATTAAAAGGATGTAAGCACTTGATTGATGCAGGTATTGATGCATTGATTGTATGTGGTGGAGATGGTTCTTTGACTGGTGCTGATTTATTTAGATCTGAATGGCCTTCTTTGATCCAAGAATTGAGAGATACTAAACAGATTACTGAAGATCAATACTCCACTTATAAGCATTTGAATATTTGTGGTACTGTGGGGTCCATTGATAATGATATGGCCACTACCGATGCTACTATTGGTGCATATTCTTCGTTGGCTAGAATTTGTCAGGCTATTGATTATATCGATGCTACTGCCAATTCTCATTCCAGAGCTTTCGTCGTGGAAGTTATGGGTAGACATTGCGGATGGTTGGCTTTAATGGCTGGTATAGCTACTTCTGCTGATTATATCTTGATACCTGAAAAGCCTGCTTCTTCTCAAGATTGGAAAGACCAAATGTGTAAAATTGTGTCTAAACATAGAGAAAAGGGTAAAAGAAAGACTATTGTCATTGTGGCAGAAGGTGCTATCACCAATGATTTGC
Source organism: Yamadazyma dushanensis (assembly GCA_030571835.1). Lineage (NCBI taxonomy): Eukaryota > Fungi > Ascomycota > Pichiomycetes > Serinales > Debaryomycetaceae > Yamadazyma > Yamadazyma dushanensis. Next base: position 469,123 of record JAJLYZ010000008.1, on the reverse strand, counting down.
AACCTATTTCTTGTGATGAAGTCAAAGATGTATTGGTAGATGTCTTGGGTTTGGACACCAGAGTGACTACTTTGGGTCATGTCCAAAGAGGTGGTACTGCTGTTGCATTTGATCGTGTTTTGGCAACTTTACAAGGTGTAGAAGCTGTAGAAGCTGTTTTGGATGGTACTCCAGAGACACCATCTCCTTTGATTGCTATTGAAGAGAACAAGATTGTCAGAAAACCTTTAGTTGATGCTGTTAGAATCACCAAAATGGTTGCTAGTGCCATTGAAGCTAAAGATTTCGATAAAGCTATGTCTTTAAGAGATTCTGAGTTCGTAGAACATTTGAACAACTTCATGGCCATGAACTCTGCTAATCACAATGATCCTGTTCTCCCATTAGAAAAGAGAAAGAAAATAGCCATTATGAATGTGGGTGCTCCTGCTGGAGGTATGAATAGTGCAGTGTATGCTATGGCTACCTATTGCATGTCTCAGGGACATACACCATATGCTATTCACACTGGATTCTCTGGTTTGGCCAGACACGAATCTGTTAGATCTATCGATTGGTTGCAAATTGAAGGTTGGAATTCTATTGGAGGTTCGGAAATCGGTACCAACAGAAACACTCCTGAGGATACTGATATTGGAATGATTGCTTATTACTTTGAAAAGTACAAGTTTGATGGTTTGATTATAGTAGGTGGTTTTGAAGCTTTTGTTTCTTTGAACGAATTAGAAGCTGCAAGAGTATCATACCCAGCTTTTAGAATTCCAATGGTATTGATCCCAGCTACCATTTCTAACAATGTTCCAGGTACTGAGTATTCTTTAGGATCTGATACATGTTTGAATGCATTGACTGATTACTGTGATATCATCAAACAATCAGCTTCTGCTACCAGAGATAGAGCTTTTGTGATTGAAGTTCAAGGTGGAAACTCTGGTTATATTGCCACTTTTGCTTCTCTAACTACAGGAGCACAAGCTTCTTATGTGCCAGAAGAAGGTATTGAATTGAGTCAATTAGAATTGGATATCAGATCGTTAAGAGAGTCTTTTGCCAACGAAAGAGGATTGGCAAAAGCTGGTAAATTGATCTTAAAGAGTACCAATGCTTCTAAGACATTAACCACCCAAGTGTTGGCCGATATAATAAATGAAGAATCTAATCATGAATTCGACACCAAAACTGCCATTCCTGGTCATGTGCAACAAGGTGGATTACCATCTCCAATTGACAGAACAAGAGCTGCCAGATATTCTATCAAAGCAGTGCAGTTCATTGAGAACAACATCGACAACATTGCCAAATACAAATACAGCATTGATTTCCCTCGTGATTCCAAACCTGTGCAATCTACAGCTTCAGTATTGGGTATCAAATCTTCTCATGTCAGATTCACTCCTGTGAGATACTTATATGATTATGAAACCGAATTGGGTAAAAGAATGCCAAAAAAGATTTCCTGGGCCAAATCAAGAGACATTGCTGACCAGTTGGTTGGTAGAACACGTCTCACTAAGGCTTAGTATAGAATACATCATGTTATAAACGAATGCAAATAGGAAGAACAGAACAAACTGAACAAACAAAACAATCAGAACAATCAGAACACTAACAGATCAATCAGAGCACCACCAAGCATGTCCAACTTCTTGCCTCTTCATCTCCATCTCCATCTCTTCATGCAATCTGATCAACTCCGCATTTCGGAACGTTTCCGATCATCTGGATCAGCGTCATTGCTTACGTTTCCCAGCGTCATAAGATCATGCACGTCTATTGTTCGTTGTCTCAAGCTCTTGTTCCCCATATCTATCTTCTTCATGTTCATTTTACCACAGTCTTCCGGTTATCTTAATCCCCACTGTTCACGCACAGACCTAATACCCATTCCGAATTGCCGATCCGGCCATCACATGCTATTGGGACTTTTTGGGCAGTCTTGTGCTTGTTGGATGTAGTGGTGGTGCTGAAGTGCCGAATTGAGTTTATCCGACACTTGTTGTGACGGTTTAGAGTGAGTTATCAAGGTTTGGAGTGAGGTGATGGTGGTAATTTTGTGGATGAGAAAATGAACGTGTAGAGGAGTTTTTTGTGGATTTGAAGGGATGCTGTACATAGAGGAAAGTGTATGTACCACTATTATCTCTTATGTATCCTTAAATTGACACAAAGAGCCCTGATTTTGTCCTGTTTCAATGGCTGCAAAACATCGTCTCCGCTTACATAATCTGAAAAATCTCAGTGAAAAATTAATGAATCATGACGATATAAAGAGTAAGTAACACATAGAAAACACACAGAACCACTTGGAATCGATGTTAACTAAGCAGCAATACAGAGAGAGATAGCCAATTCAACCACTTTGCTGGACATATCTCGTTTAAAGCATAAAATTCGGGCTTTTCAAGCAGATGATACGCTCAAGACAAATTATGTCAAACAGAAACATCTTGAAACGATAGATTCATTGCTTAAGTTGGCAGATGCAAAGAAGAGCTCCTTGGAAACACTGATCTTTCAATTTGAAGGTGAGCCATTAAGATTGGGTGTTGGCGCTAAGTCTGTTGGATCTGGTTTATTTGATGTCAAACCGTTTAAACAGGATATACTACGTGAAAAGATTGAAATCAACCACAAAGGACATGTTCTTTTGCGGCGCTTTGATCAGTGTGTGGTGATAGACACGACCAGTACATCAATGAACGTTCAAGATGGTAAACTGTCTGTGTTGAAGATAGATATCAATGGTACAGTGTCGTTTACTAAGATGAATGATTGTGTTATATGGGTGAATTGTCACCAACTCCGACTTCACGAACTTACAAACTGTTTGGTTATAACCGACATTTCAACCACTGCCATCATGGAAAACTGTGAAAGAGTGAGTTTTGCAGGTGGTGTGAAAGTGGACGACTTTAACTTCAAGTTTGCCAAGTCCGTCAACTACCGCTATGTGGACAAGCCAAAAATGCAAGCGTTGACCTGGATCGAACAAGAGTTTGAACTAGAGAAGTTGAGAAACACTCTTGATTTGATAGAGACGTGATCTGATGGTCTTTATCTTTAAATGGTCTTAAAATGAGTTGGTTGTTCTTTAAACGTTTTCTGAAATGTTCAAGTTGTTAGTACAAAGAGTGGATAGTGGCAGATACCTGACTGACCAAGCCCTAATTCCACTTATAAATCACGGCAAGCCACAATGCCGTGTATAGGCTTCTAAGCCGACTCCAACCGCAGGGGTAATTTTTCCGATCGCCGTCAATAGCCTTTGATAAGCGGGCTGAGAAATTTGTATATAAACATGCATTAATCCTTCATTTTTATCAACCAAACATGACTGTTTTAGCCAATGAAATCCCTTTAGGGGAGTATGTGTTCTTGAGAATCCTCCAAGCCAACCCCAAAATGAAAAGCATCTTTGGGGTGCCCGGTGATTATAATCTCAACTTGATGGAATATTTATATAGTGATTCTGTTGTTGAAAAAGGACTCAAGTTTGTGGGTAACTGTAACGAGTTGAATGCTGCTTATACTGCTGATGGATACGCTAGGATAATTGAGACTTTTGCCGTGATGATCACCACTTTGGGGGTCGGTGAATTGAGTGCTTTGAATGGTGTTTCTAGTGCATTTTCCGAGTTTGCTCCGGTGTTGCATATTGTGGGTAGTATCCAAGATGCTAAAGAGAAACACAATGATCGCAGCTGTGTTGAAGATTCTGAGAATTGGCACCATTTGATCCAATCAAAGGATCAGTTATCTAAACCAGATGTCCACGTGTATAAGAAAATGGGTGAACCGATTTCTGTAAGTAGCGAATCACTTACTTTTGATGGTTTACATAATGGTGATAACTTCGATAAGATCGATAGAGTCATTGCTACTATATTAAGAGAATCCAGACCTGGATACTTGTACATTCCAGCCGATTTACCAGATGTTAAAGTGTCCAGTAGCAGATTGAACGAACCTTTTTTGTATAAGGAATTGGATAATGGCGATTTGTTGGCCAAGCAAGAGATGACTGAGGTTGCTGACGCAATCTTGTCGTACTTGTACGATGCTAAAACTCCATCTATCATGTGTGATGATTTGGTGTATAAGTTTCATGGGTATGAAACCTTCAGTGATATAATTTCTAAAGTTGCTAATAACAAGGCTGTGAAATTATATTCAACCAGAATTGCCAAATATATTGACGAAACCTTGGAAAACTTTATTGGTACGTATCCAACACCAAATCCCAAAGTCATCAATAGTTTACAAAATGATACTGATACCTTGATAATTTTCGGATATGTCAACTTTGAGACCAAAGGACTCTACAATTTTGACCACTTCAAGAACATCAAAAATGTCATATTGATCAACCCAGATTACGTCAAGATTAATGATGAGTATCATTACATCAAAAACAGAAAAAGTGGATCCAATGGTAGTGGAACCAGAAAGTTCTGTATGAACGATCTTTTCCATGCCATTTCCCAGCAATTAGACGTGTCCAAATTGACCACCAGAGACAATGTGTCTGAGTATCAATACAACAAACAGATTTTGGTGGCAGAAGACAGAGCAGATGATGACAGAATCAGTCAAAACCAATTGTTCAACTTGGTCAACAGTAATATCAAAGAAAATGATATCATTTTATCAGAAATCTCATCATTTTCATTCGATTTACCTAATCTTCACTTGAAAAAGAACGTCAGATTGATCTATAACTCCTACTACGCATCTATTGGATACGCCTTACCAGCCACATTGGGTGTTTGCATTGCATTGAAAGACCTTAACATCACCAATAGAAGAGTTATGCTTTTCGAAGGAGACGGTTCCGCTCAAATGACAGCACAGGAATTGTCGACATATTTGAGGTTCAATGTCACAAGACCTCAAATATATATCATGAACAACGAAGGTTACACCATCGAAAGAGCCATCAAAGGAGAAACAAGATCATATAACGATATTCAAATATGGAATTGGGAATACGCAGGGAAGATGTTTGGAGATGCCGACGAAAAAGTCCACAAATACTACAAACTCTCCAATGTGGAACAGTTCAACAAGTTCTTCAACAGCAGAAACGGATTCGATAAGCCGGATACTTTGGAAATTATCGATCTCCACATGCACAAAACCGACTACTCAAACGGATTAAAGTTCTTCCTCCATAAATAAAAAATAAATACTACATATGACACATTTCTGGTAAATACACGCTATGGCATATTTCTGGTAGGTGCACGCTGGGTACTCGGCCCCCACCAAAGCCTCTAGTGGCCGAGAACTTCCACGGAGGGGAGCCGAAATCTTTACCCCATATTTTTTTCTTATGATATAAAGATTCAGGGTTTCCCCCCTAAATTTTTCATCAAATATGTTGGCAACCCCGGAATCTAAGTACGTATTGGACAATCCAAACAAGAGACCTTCTTTGGAATTGTATCAGGAATTCCTCCCGTTGGCTCATGCTTCTGATTCGGTGCCAGTTCCTGGAACTGAGGCTCCTGGTTATTCGGCCATTTACCGGAACGCTGCTTGCCCCAAGGCCAAGAAGGAGTTTTTACTCGAAGGATTGAACTCAGTTCACGCTATCTTTGAAGACGTAGCATCTCAAAAAGCTGATGAGCCGTGTTTTAGACATAGACCCTTTGATTACAAACACCATGTAAGTGGTGCATACACCGACATTAGCTATAAGAAAGTGAAGGAAATGAAGGATGATTTGGGGTCGGGGATCTTGTACCATCTCTTGAACAATCCTTATAAGGAAGACAAGTATGAGTGTCATAGAAAAATCGATAGTCACCAAAAAGACTATAAGAGTTACACTCACAAGAATCATTCGTTCATTTTGACGATTTATTCTAGTAATAGATACGAATGGGTATTGACTGATTTGGCATGTTCTAGTTATTCTATTTCTAGCACTGCTTTGTATGATACTTTGGGAGAACATACTTCTGAGTTCATTTTGGAGTTGACTAATTCTCCAATTATTGTTTGCTCCAAACTGCACATTAAGTCGTTGATCTCCTTAAAGGAGAGAAACCCTGAGAAATTGGGCCATGTTATCAGTGTTGTATCTATGGACCCATTGTTTTCTTATGACGAAGAATTGGTCAAGCTTGCTGATGCACACTCTATTAAATTATTGGATTTGAAGCAAGCTATGGGTTTAGGTAAGCTTTTCAGATCTCCATGTCTCCCACCAACTCCTGATACTATGTATACCATCAGTTTCACTTCAGGAACCACCGGTTCGAATCCTAAGGGTGTTTCTATTACTCATCGTGCTGCTGCTTCTTCGTTGGCTTTCATTATGTGTCAAGCCAAATTTACCCCAAATTCGTTTATCTTCTTACCTTTGGCACATATCTTTGAAAGAGAGACTTCCTTGATTAGTCTTGGATCTGGTGCTATTTTGATCTTCCCCCAATTGAATTACACTCCTTTGACGTTAATTGAAGATTTGAAATTGGCTAAGCCTGCAAGAATCTGTTTGGTTCCACGAATCTTGAACAAATTCGAAGCTGCTATTAAGAACAGCACTATCGAGAACCCTAAATCATCGGAACTCAGAAAATCGGTGTTTAAGAAGATCTTTGATGAAAAGATGCAAGCTCAAGCATCGCACGATGATAATGAAGGAAGAAATTTGATTTATGATCAATTGGTCATCAAGAAAATCAAAGCTGAGTTTGGTATGGATAACATGCAATATTTGATCACTGGTTCGGCCCCAATAGACCCAGAAACCGTCAAATTCTTGAAAGCTTCCATGCAAATCGGAATCTCTCAAGGTTACGGATGTACTGAGACATTTGCGGGGATCTGTTTAACTAAGCCTTATGAAGCTAAGCCAGGATCATCCGGGTCAACCTCGGTAAATACCGAAGCTAGAATTAGAGAATTGGCCGACCTCAACTATAGATTAGATGATAAAGGAGGTCCAAGAGGTGAATTGCTTGTGAGAGGATACCAAAACTTCATGGAATATTATAAGAACCCCGAAGAAACCGCTAAAGTTCTTGACTCTGAAGGCTGGTACCATACTGGAGACGTTGTTCAAGTTGATGAGGTTACTGGAAGAATCACTATTATTGATAGAGTTAAGAACTTCTTTAAACTTGCACAAGGTGAATTTATTGCACCAGAAAGTATCGAGAACAACTATCAATCAAATAACCCAATTTTGACTCAGATTTTCGTGCATGGAGAATCTATCAAGAACTACTTGGTGGGGGTTTTAGGTATTGGAAAACCCAACCAAATTGAATTCTTATCGGGACATTGTAAGATTCCATTGTCTGAATTGAAAACCTTGTCAGATGAAGAGCTTTTGAAGTTGATTAACGACAGGTCTCATAAAGGGGTTTTGGTAGATCTTATCAACAAATCGGTTCCTAACTTGAAAGGATTCCAGAAGATCAAAAACGCCTACATTGAATTCGAACCTTTGACCATGGACAGAGATGTAGTTACTCCAACCATGAAGGTCAAAAGACCTATTGCAAAGAAGTTTTTTGCTGATGTTTTGACTAAGTTGTACGAGGAAGGTCCCGTGACCACCGATTCCAAGATTTAGTGTGTAGAAGAATATATGTGTTGCAATAGTGCAAATTACATGTCGTAAAAAGTGTAGCTGTAAAAAGTGTAGCTGTAAAAAGTGTAGCTTTAAACAATGTCGCGGCACCAATAATGTCGTAGAACCAATAATGTCGTGGCGGGTCTCTCGACAAAGCGGTCGCGACGCTCTTTTCTGAAAATTTCAAACTCATCTACTGATACAATGGTATGTAAGAACAGTTAAACCTCGAATCAAATGAGACACAAGTACTAACAAGATGTTCAGGCCACCACAATTAGCACAAGTTCCGAGTCCAAGGATTTGAGCGGTGTTTCGCTCATTGCCGCCCACTCACATATCACAGGTTTAGGATTAGATGAAAATTTAAAGCCAAAAGAATCAGCCCAAGGAATGGTGGGTCAATTAAAGGCCAGGAAAGCCGCTGGTGTGATATTAAGAATGATTGAAGCCGGTAAAATTGCCGGGAGAGCTGTTTTGATAGCAGGTCCTCCTTCTACTGGTAAAACTGCCATTGCTACCGGATTGTCCCAAAGTTTAGGATCAGAAGTTCCTTTCACGGCCATTGCTGGGTCTGAGATTTTCTCTTTGGACTTATCCAAGACTGAATCGTTGACACAAGCATTCCGTAAGTCAATTGGAGTGAAAATCAAAGAAGAAACTGAAATTATTGAGGGAGAAGTTGTGGAAATTCAAGTTGACAGATCAATCACTGGTGGACACAAACAAGGAAAATTAACCATCAAAACCACTGATATGGAAACCATCTATGAGTTGGGAAACAAAATGATTGACAGTTTGACCAAGGAAAAAGTGTTGGCCGGAGATATTGTATCTATTGACAAATCCACCGGGAAGATTACCAAATTGGGTAAGTCGTTCACCAGAGCCAGAGATTATGACGCTATGGGACCAGACACCAAATTTGTACAATGCCCGGAAGGGGAATTACAGAAAAGGAAAGAGGTTGTTCATACAATCTCTTTACATGAAATTGATGTTATTAACTCCAGACAACAAGGGTTTTTGGCATTATTTTCTGGAGATACCGGTGAAATTAGGTCAGAAGTTAGAGACCAAATAAACACCAAGGTTGCCGAGTGGAAAGAAGAAGGTAAAGCGGAGATTGTTCCAGGAGTTTTGTTCATTGATGAAGTTCATATGTTAGACATTGAATGTTTCTCGTTCATAAACAGAGCTTTAGAAGATGATTTTGCACCTATTGTGATTATGGCTACTAACAGAGGTATGTCCACTACCAGAGGTACTAATTATAAGTCACCACATGGGTTACCCATCGATTTATTGGACAGATCTATTATTATCCATACTTCGTCGTATAATGCGGATGAAATTAAGACTATATTGTCAATCAGATCACAAGAAGAGGAAATCGAATTGACGGGAGATGCATTGGCTCTTTTAACCAAAATTGGACAAGAAACCAGTTTGAGATATGCCTCCAATCTTCTCTCGGTGTCTCAACAAATAAGTTTAAAGAGAAGAAGTAACACAGTTGAATTGAGTGATATCAAGAGAGCTTACATGTTGTTCTTGGATTCCGACAGATCTGTGCAATACTTGGAGGAAAATAAGGACCAATACATTGATAACCAAGGACAAGTGACAATTGGAAATGGAAATGGAAAGTCCGATAAAATGGAAACCGATTGATTGTGTAAAAATAGACGAATAAGGAGAAAAGAAGTACAAGAGAAGTACAAGAGAAGTACAAGAGCAGGTACAAGACAAGAGCAAGTACAATAACAAGTACAAACCAAAACCACTAAACCCAAACCCAACCACTAAAACCACTAAAATCAAAACCAAAACCACTAAAACCAAAACCACTAAAACCAAAACCAAAACCTCTCAAATGTGTCAAACTCACATCCCATCTCTGTATTACATAAGCTGAAAAATCAACCCACCAAGTTCCAGAGTCAATCTCTGCTTACCCATCAAAAGCCTAGACGTGTGTCTCTGTAACCATTGCTGTGGCAAGATTGCTCCCCTCCTTATTCTGGCCCCATCCATTAATAATCGCAACCTTATAAGTGGCTGGTTATATACAGTCAGACACTTTTACCCCGAACTGTTAATAATATACACAAGTCCAGGCGATCAATGGCGGCAACTGAAGCGGTCAGTATAAATACTTGTGGGGATACCCAATAGAGGAGTTTTTTTTAGTACTGACTAATTACTAAAATCATTTCTCAATTATGGCTCCAGTATACACCAATTCCAATGGGCAACCAATGGCGGATGCTTTCTCAACTCAAAGAGTTGGCAAACATGGACCTTTGCTCTTGCAAGATTTCAATTTGATCGACTCTTTGGCCCATTTCGATAGGGAAAGAATTCCCGAACGTGTGGTGCACGCTAAAGGGTCTGGTGCTTATGGATACTTTGAAGTGACCGATGATATTTCGGATGTATGCTGCTCTAAGTTCTTGGACACCGTCGGTAAGAAGACCAAGACATTCACAAGGTTTTCAACTGTCGGAGGAGAATCGGGTAGTGCTGATTCTGCTAGAGATCCAAGAGGTTTTGCAACCAAATTGTATACCGAAGAAGGTAATTTGGATTTGGTTTATAACAACACCCCTGTTTTCTTTATAAGAGATCCTTCCAAGTTCCCCCACTTTATTCATACACAAAAGAGGAACCCCGAAACTCATTTAAAGGATCCAAACATGTTTTGGGATTATTTAACCAGTAATCCTGAAAGTGCCCATCAAGTGACTACTTTATTCAGTGACAGAGGTACTCCTGCTTCTTACAGACACATGAACGGGTACTCTGGACACACTTATAAGTGGGCCAATGCCAAAGGCGATTGGGTGTATGTTCAAGTTCATTTCATTACTGACCAAGGAATCAAGACTTTGAACAATGAAGAGGCTGGTCATTTGGCAGGTGCTAACCCGGATTTTGCTCAAGAAGACTTGTTTAAGAGTATTCAAAATGGTCAATTTCCTTCATGGACTTGTTACATTCAGACCATGACTCAAGAACAAGCTAAGAAGGCTCCTTTCTCGGTGTTTGACTTGACTAAAGTATGGCCTCATAAGGACTATCCAATGAGACGGTTTGGTAAATTGGTTTTGAATGAAAACCCAAAGAATTACTTTGCTGACGTTGAACAAGCAGCTTTTGCTCCTTCTCATACTGTTCCTGGTATGGAACCAAGTGCTGATCCTGTTTTGCAATCGAGATTGTTCTCTTACAACGATACTCACAGACACAGGTTAGGTACCAATTACACTCAAATTCCTGTCAATTGTCCTATTACTGGTAAGGTGTTCAATCCACATGAAAGAGATGGTGGAATGAATGTCAATGGGAACTTGGGTGCTACTCCAAACTACTTTTCTTCTGAGTTGAAGGCTGACTTCAAGCAATTTTCTCTTCAAGAAGACCAAGAAGTGTGGGAGGGTGCTGCTACTCCTTTCCATTGGGTTGCTACTGATGCAGAGTTTGAACAAGCTGGTAAATTGTATGAGGTTTTGGCCAAGTATCCAAACCAACAAGAGCATTTAGCTCATAATGTGGCTACTCATGTTTCAGCCGCAGATGCTAGTATTCAAGACAGAGTGTTTGAATACTTCACCAAGGTCCACAAAGACTTGGGGGCTGCTATCAAAAAGGAAACATTGGAATTGTCTCCAAGAACTAAATAATTTGTATATGAAATATTTATGAATGGTTTGAAGTGAAGGTGGAATGTTTTCGAAGAAGGGATTGGATTAGGTCCTTTGTAGTGTTTCTCTTAGAATGGTGTTTTTCGTGCACTGCTTTTCATGCAACACTGCTTTCGTGCACTGCTTTCTTGCAATGCTTCACTGCTTAAACTAGGAACGCAGTCTATGAACTTCCCTTGGTATTCAATATCAACGCTATAATCAACCCATACAACCCCAACACTTCAGCAAAAATCAAAATCAACACAATCCCCACAAAAAGTCTTGGTTGGTGCATGAATTGTCTCACCCCTTCATCTCCTACTATCCCAATGGAATATCCCGAGGCCAAACACGAGAACCCAACCGATAATCCACAGGCCAAATGCATAAATCCCTTGAACAACGAATAGTCAGTAGTTGGGTCTAAACCTCCAGCAATCAACACCGCCACAACTAGCCCATAAACCGCCAAAATACCCGACATCACCACAGGAATTAACGACCTCATAATCAATTCAGGCTTAAAAGTACCAATACCTGAGATCCCGATACCGGACTTGGCTGTACCGATAGCAGCACCTGCACACGACAAAATCATGGCGGCTGCACAACCAGCAAATCCAAAGAACGGAGCAAACCCTGGCGTGTATTCTTCACCAAGTAACTCAGACATGTTGAATCCTTGAATTTTTTGGATGGTTCGAAATGGACTTGTGCGAATAAGTGCAACGGTAGAGACACGCCAAAAACCCCATCGGTCTGGTTGGTGCACGACAGTGGTATAACACATCAAAAAACAAAGCACGTCTCAAATAACACAAATGAACCATAACCACAGAAAGCTTCAATTAAGCAAGCAAGATCTCAAGTACGTGTACAACCAAGTACTTAACGACATTCTCCAGAAACTTGACTTGCATCTTCCCACGTCCAACAATGACCCCATGAAAAATAAAGTGTTAAACTTGCTTCATGATTATCTCAAAGAAGTGTTTGAAATGGCCAAAAACGCCATGGTTGTGGATGGTGTAGATATGGGCGGCAAGGATTCGAGTAGTATAAGCGATTTGCTCTCGTTGAAGCCCAAAGAGAAGACAGAGCCATTTGATTTCGAGTTGAATGCTCAACTAAGAGAGATATTACAAGATATCGAGCTTGAGACTATAGAAGTGACCGATTTGCGTAAAAGCGTGCCGAATGAGTTCAGAAACAGGTACAGTCTGGTGGTGACTGCAGTTGACGAGGGAGTGTCTAAGATTTTGGCAGATTTGGACGAAGAGGAACAAGATGATGTAGATACTAGTGTGATTATAGAAACGCCTAAAGATAAGATGGAGACGATGATGAGAGAATATGAAGAGCATTTGGTCCAGTTGAATGAGTTAAGAGATAGGTTGCCGAAGCAATTGGCGGAAATGGGCACTGTTACGGAGTTGACACTGTTTTTAGAGAGGAAGTACGAAGAGCAGTAGGTGAGGAAGAATTGAAGTGTCATGGAGATCAAGACGAAGGTTAAGGGTCTGTTTGTGGTTGTTGTTGTGGTGGTGGCTGTGATGGTGGCTGTGGTGGTGGTTACATGTGATGCTTGGTGGTGCTTGGTAGTACTTGGTGTCACTGTTCGATACTGGTATCTGCGCGACATTGTCGCGCCCGACATTCTCATATTTATTTACCTTTATCCCAAAACAGCTTTTGTTTATTATCGCCAACCGAAGTTATAAACTCATCAAATTCACTTTATCACCGTCATGACGTCTCCAATGAAGAACAATGTCGCTTTGCGGTACCTTGACTCCATCAACGACAATGACATGCCTTATACACCATCCAAACTACCTTTACAGCCAAGTTTGAAGCACAACTCCAACAAGAAATCGTTTCAAGAAGATTTGGACAAATTGGCCAGACAATTGGATGTAGGAGATAGCACTCCTACCAAAACAGCATTACTAAGAACAAAGTTTGAGACCCCTTCTGTCACAGTGTCTTCATTTAAAACCCCTTCTTCAAACACTTCTAGTAGATCTGGTTCTCCTATCAAACGTAACTATAGAAGCTTTGAAACACCTGTTAAGAAAGAGATTCCTTCATTGAAGAATGAGTTTGGGTCTAGAGCTGATAAACCGTACTTATCTTCCCCAGGTAACAGTACAGCTATTGATTCACCAGGATATGAATATTTATGTAGAATAGCTGCTATTAAAGAATGGGTTGAAAAAGTCATTGGTGAAGAAATCGAAAAGTCACCTGCTGAGTTGATTTCTGATATAAGAAACGGAATTATATTAGCCAAACTTGCTAATGTTATCTTACCAACTAGAAGATCGGTGTTCACTAATCCTAAATTGCAATTTAGACACACGGAAAACATTAACAGATTCTTTAAGTTGATGGAATTTATGAATGTTCCTGATTTGTTCACATTTGAGTTGACTGACTTGTATGATGCTAAAAATGTACCCAAAGTGTGGTTTTGTCTTCATGCTATGTCTTATATGTTGCACAAATCTAATTCTGAGTTCCCCCAGATCGAAAATTTGGTGGGGAAGTGTGATTTCCTGGCTGAAGATATCAGAACTGCTAATAGGGCTTTGGTTGGAGCTGGGTTGCCTAATTTTGCTAGTGCTGATAATGATGACTCTACTTTTGAGAGTAGCTATATGAATAAGGCAATTGAAAGTCTGCCAAAGAAACACATTTCTCCTGTTAGAATCGATAAACAACCTGAGAGACACATTGAACCACCTTCTCCAACCAAATCTAAACAACCTGAAGAAGATCCTTTCTGGACCACTAGAACTCCGGAATCTAAACCAATAGACGAATTTTATACCCCAGAAGCTGTCAATGATATCTCATATAAAGAAAATCGGTACTATACACCGGAAATCGATTACCATTTATCTAATATCATCAAACTTCAAGCATTGTCTAAAGGTGCTGCTTTCCGTTACCAGATGTTTGTTAATAAGATCATGTTAAGGTCTTACAGCGACGAGTTTACACTTTTCAACTCCATCATTAGGGGTAACATGGCTAGAATGAGAACAATCCACAGACACAGAGATGAAGTGTTACTTTTCAAGTACGATATCATTGATCTTCAAGCTATTGCTAGGTCCAAACTTCTTAGGTGTAAACAAACGTATGATTTCACTGCTCATACTCCTAAAACCATTGTTTTCCAAAGTATAATTCGTGGGAGGGCTATAAGAAAGAAAGTCAAACACATCAAAGACGATTTGAACATTCATGAGCCTTTGTTGACTGACTTGCAAGCACACAGTAAAATGTTGCTCATTTACAATAAAACTATGACTGTTTTGGAGAACAAAGACTCTATTGAGCCTAGAATGATCGAATTTCAATCCATGGCTCGTAGAATCATGTACCAACGTAATAAGATCAATAGCTTGATTAGCGGTTTGAGGAATAGTGGTGGTCTCATCCAGTTACAAAGCTTCATACGTGGAAAGAATCTTAGAAGAGACTTCTTCTACAAACAATATGTATTGGGTAAGGCTGAAAGTAGGATTACTCAACTTCAAAGTGTAGCTAGAGGTGGGGTTGCAAGAACCAGACTTTGTAACAATGTCTTGATCACTTTGATGCATGAAGATATACCTATGAATGAACTTTTTGCTAAAGCAAGAGGAAATAGAACTCGATTTGTTCTTAGAAGTGTTAACAACTACTTGAATCATTTTGAAGAAGATATCATTACCTTGCAATCTGCATTTAGAGGAGTGTTGACTCGTTTCAACAGAGATATTATCTTGGAAGACTGTTACAATCAAGTACCTGAAATCATTGACTTGCAATCAATTGTGAGAGGTAGGAGAGTGAGAGCCGAATTGAACTCAATTGATGCTTATTACTACAGTAATATCGACAAGTTGATCAAGGCACAATCATATATTAAAAGTAACTTTGCCAAGAGGGCTTACCAGTCTTTGATTACCATGAAAAATCCCCCATTATCTATCATCAGAAGATTTGCCTACTTGTTAAGTGACAATGATATGGATTTTGAGCAAGAAATGGAATTGGCCGAGTTGAAAGACAAGATTATTGAAAAGTCTAAAGCCAACGAAGAGTTGGAGACTTTGATCGAAAACTTGGATATCAAGTTGGGATTACTCGACAAAAACAAGATTTCCGTGGAAGACTTCATTAAGAATAAGTATAAACCTGCCATCACTAGAGAAATTGATGAAGAAATCAATATCAAGAACTTGGAGAAATTGAACAAGTCTTCAAGAGAAAGGGTTGAATGTTATCAATCCATGTTCTATCTTCTCCAGACCAAGCCACTTTACTTTGTTAGATTGCATGAAGGAATTGACTTGGACTTGAAAGAAAGTCAGGATTTCAAGAATCTCCAGAAAGCATTGGTTTTGATGTTCCCAATCAAAGATTCATCAATTTTCCACCATTCTAGAGAAGAGTTCTTCTTGATAAAATTCGTATTAGCATTGATGGAAAGTGACTCAAATAATCACTGCAAGAATCTCACTGATATAACTAAGTCGAATACGTGCTTCTGGGTCGATTATTTGTTGCATTTCAACAATCACACTTATCAACGTTTACACTTAAAGTCTTTGCTTGGAAAAATTGTGAACTCCATCATTGAAAACGACGAACTTGACTTTGAAAGCGATCCTTCAGTCATCAATAGTGGATTCGTCGAAAGAGATATGAGAGTTAATGGCTTTAGTGATAGAGATGCTAGAGCGACTGCTCAAATGGCTATAAAAGATCAAGATGTCTCTAATAAGTTTGTGGACAATTTGATGAATTTGAGAGAATTCACCACTGAAATCTTGAACATTTTAGATGCTGTTTCAGACAAAATTCCAATTCATATTAGGATTATCTGTTCCAATGCTTATAAATTGTCCAAGTTGACATATCCTGATCGTTCTGATAATCAACATTTAGCTGTGGCTGGTGTGATTTTTGTAAAGCATTACATCTTGAATATTTTCCTGAATCCAGACAGTTTTGGTCTTTCAACAATGGATCCATATGGTCGTGAGTCTTCTCAGACTAGGATTAAGAACAACTTGAAATCAATTGGTAAAGTTGTGATGCAAGTATTCAGTTTGAAACCTTTCAAGGATAACTTCTTGAAACCATTGAATGAATATCTTCAAACATCGTCAGATCTTACCAAATCTATCATATCCAGAATGATCAATGTTCCCGATCTTGAAACTGCTTACAAGTTCAGCGATTACGATGACATTGTTAAGCACGATAGACCAAAATTGACTATGAGAGTCAGTGATATGGTTCAAATCGAAAAAATCATCCAGAATAACCTAGACACCGTTGCTCCTAGCTCTGATGATCAATTATACGCTATAGCTACCCAACTCAACAATGCTGTCAATTCAGCCAATGATTTGGTGTCCATCTCTGAGCTTGGAAGCTTGACTTTGAGTTTGAATGCCACAACCAAAGAAGAGTCAATTGCTGATACCAAAGGTAACTCTCTCTTCACCCAAGTCAAGAGATCTGTTTTGTATATAATTCGGGTTCAGGAAGGTGACGAATTATTAGAGCTTTTGGTATCCGGAATCAAACCAGAACATGAACAACTTTTCAAAGAGATCACTCATGAAGAGAGAAAGGAAAGTGAAAATGTTCAAACCTACAGGAAGAAAAAAGCTTATCACAAGACCTCATTAGGAGATTTGACCCAAATCACTTATCATGATTTGAAAAAGAATGCTTTGGAGACAATTTTGCAATTAGAATTCATGGGTTTGGTATCGAGAAATAACTCTTACCAAGAGATTTTGAACCAAATTGCCATCGATATCAAAACTAAGCACCAACAGAGATTGTCTAGAAACTCACAACTTGAAATTTCCTTGAAGACTGATAACAAGTTGATTGAAAAGGAAAGAGTATTGAAGAAGCAACATCGAGACTACAACAACCACATTGAAAGTATCTTGTCCCAACTTCAACTGAAACCAAAGGAAAAGAAATTATTCAATGTCATTCCTATCTTTTCCAAACAATACTTCTACCACAGAGAACTCAAGAAATCCAACAGATTACCCAAATTTGGCTCTTATAAGTACTCAGCCAAAAAACTCATAGAACAAAAGGTATTGTTGGATTTTGGAGGAGCAATGAATTCAAGGTTCAGTAACTCTTCCAAACTCGACTTCATGTTCAGCTGTCATGAAGTCGGCAAGTTCACTATTGAAGCAGCTTCTGGTTCGGTCAATATTCCAGGTGCTTTCACATCCATATCTTTGGATGACTTATTGAACCTTCAGTACGAGAATAGAGCCAAGTTTGAAACATTCGATGGGATGGTCATCTTTGACTCCATGAATTTGACTTCGTTCATATTTAAAAAGTTTTACGACTTGAAAAAAGAGTAAGCATAGAATGTACATTAATCATTGTTATTTTTGAAGAAACTGTTCGATTTTCTTTTCTAAAGCAGCCAATCTTTCGTCTTTCTCGATACCGGCAGCTGTCAATTTCGACACTTGTGCTTCTAAGTTATCCACAATAGAAGCAAATCGTTCGATAGTGGCTTTGAGAGTTGGTGCTTTAGATTCTGTTTTAGCTGGGGTGGATTCTGTCTTAGTTGGAGTAGATTCTTTTTTCTCTGGAACAAGCTCTTTCTTTTCTGGAATGACTTCTTTCTTTTCTTCCTTCTTTTCTGGTTCCTTTAGCTCGGGCTTTGGGGTTGGTATCTCACTTGGAACTTCAGAAACATTCTCTGATTTCAAAGTAGGAGCTGGTGTCAAAGTAGAAGAAGCTTCACTCTTTACCTCTTCAACCAATTTGACACTGTCATCTGGTTTCCTAACTTCTTCCCATTCATCGTCTTTGATACCACTCGACACTTCTTCTTCTATGTCACTAGCATCATTAACTTTGTCGAGAAGCTTGTTCACCTCAGACGACGACTTCAATGTTTCGTCCACGGGTTTAACACCACCTTCTGAGGTGGTTTCAGTTTCTTTGAATTTATCCAAAGAATTTTTTACAGGAAGAGCTTTTTCTTCTTCCTTGGCCTTGGTCTCTTCTTTAGCAGCAGCCTTTTCCTTTTCTTCGTTAATATTGACAGAAGGTTTGGATTCGTGAATAGAAGGTTCGGTTCCTTCGTATAAAGATTCCATACTCATCAATAAAGGACCATTACTTGTCTTTCCAGCAAAGAAATCAGAAGCAGATTGCGCTGGCTTGTCAGAAGGACAATCTGGGTAGATATCGATTTGGAACAATTCTGACCTTCTTGGCACAATGAAAGATAAAGGCTCAATGGAATGATCGTTGACGGTTTTATAAGCTCTCAAGATCTCGTTTTCCTTAACATTAACAGCTCTCTTTGGAGTGGCTGCAAATCCTCTTTGTGGATCAGTGGAGGTGTATTGAGATAAGTCGTGCAAGTAATCGTTTTCAAATTCGTAGTATCTGATGTTACCATCACCTTTACCAGCCAAGTACAAGATGGAGTTTGAATCATCGAAAATTGGAATTAAAACACCAGAAGACTGATCAATAACCAAAAAACCATCAATTGGCCCTTTATCAATAGCATTGACATCCCACACACCAACCTGACGGTCTGATAATCTAGAAAAACCGGTGGTGATAATTCTATCGGTATTACCCACCCAAGTCACTCTAGAAGGTTTAGCCCCAGTATGACCAGCACCTTCCGAGATGACCTTACCTGATCTGATATCCCAAACACGCAATTTCTTATCTCTTGAAGTAGTAGCCAATAAAGTACCATTATAGTTGAATGCAAAAGATGTTACTAAATCTTTATGTTGTAAAGTTATCTCATCTTTACCAGTTTCCAAGTTCCAAATCTTTACTGAATAGTCTAAAGAAGACGAAGCAACGACATTTTCAGCACATGGATGGAATTGAACTTTACCAACCTTTCTGGTGTGTCCTGATAAAACCTTTACCGGTTCAGTGACATCTTTAATCTCATCTTCCTTATCGAGATATTTGTGGAACGAGTAGTCTTTTGGAATTTCCCACAACATGATCTTACCATCATCAGCGCAACTAACTATTTGCTGGTCATTGAAAGGATTGAATGAGGTGTCTAACACAGGTCCTTTGTGGCCTCTAAACAAGGACACAGTATCTGGAGCTCTTCCAACTTCTTCCACTGGAATGATAGCAAAGGCTCCTCCACCAGAAGAGTCCCAGTTCAAAGATATGTACTTTCCATTAGCTTGGATGATATCGGAATCCCATGCATTCTTTGTAACTTTCAAGTTTTCATAACACCGTTCTTTTTTGGTGGCTTGACCAAAGACGTGACGATATTTCGACGCTCTGACGAATTTTCCGCTGGAAAAAGAGAATGTTAGTATAAACGGGTTCTTGGATCGCTGACCTTGTGAATTGGACCGCTACATACCTCATTTAATGGAATAATCTGTAGTTTATCAACGGTTTTTATGGACGTTGTTTATTTCAGAAAAACAGTTGATCTTGAAGTTCGCGGAAGATAAGTAGTACACCTGTTTCAAAGGGAAACCTGTCTTATCGGGATTTTTACCCATACAATTTTGTCCATACATCATACATTGTTCATACATACCAGGTCTAGTTGATGTCCATCCGGTCAACTATTCCCTTCAATTCACTGATGTATCGATCTTCTATCTCATCATCCTTTCCACTGGCCACTTTCAACAAGAGTTCGTTCAATTCGGCCGATCCTAAGATGTCTACATGTTCAGCCGTCTTAGCTCCTCCTCTGATATCAAATCTGTCTGGTTCGTGCTTGATTTCTACGATTTTCACAGGCACTTTTCCAGGGTTGTAGATGGTATTGTTTCTTTGCCAAATGTGACATGGTACATGGGTCAATAGAGACACAGTTCCATCACCGTCTCCAAAGTACACAGGATCTGCAGCGTCTGCATCGATTGTAATGTTCAATACTGGATCTGTAGCTTCGGCATCGTGGTAAGAATATGCTCTTTCGGTGGGATTTCCTACTCCGTAGAAACAGAAATACTTCATATCTGGAGCATTTGGAAGAGCAGCTTCTAATGGATTACTCCATTTAGAATGGTCTTGTTCATTCTTATCCAACTCTTCTTTGGTGTGTGCAATGCCAAAGGAGTACTGTTCCTTGACTCGGTTGGAAAACCAGGTTGGGGTGTTGTTCAATAGGAAATCAATGGTGTCTGATACAGTCATGTTCTTATCACCAAATACTGATGATTTCAACTTAAGAAAGCTTCCAAAACTATCACTCTTGCTTCCTGATAACAGTTCACTATCGGCAAGTTGTGGATTGTCCGTCAATAAAGTATTTGAAGGGTCATCAGGAGCATGGGTTACATTCCCCCAAATAATCTCTCCTCCTTTTGGAATCATCGATGGGATCCCTGCAAAGTGTCTTACAAGCATAGCACGTTCACCTCTGCTGAAGAACTTCTCTAAACCGTAAACAGCCAAAGCATTTAATTGAACGGTATCTTTCATTTCACCAGAAATTAAAGCAGTCATACTCTTCGGGGTCCCCAAAGACGATCCGCTGATATCAACTATAGACGCAATGTACTTGTTACACCAGCCTTTTCCTCCATTCCCATAATCAGGCCCTTCAGCTTCCACCCATTTTAAAAAATAAAATATCACTTGAGAACCCATAGAATGGCCCATCAACGTTGTTTTCTCATTGTTGAGTCTGTAGTTCAACTCAATACCAGCTTTCAACTTGGAGAAGTACCCATCTCTTTTCTCCAAGTCCAAATAAGCCAATCTCCAATCATAAGCTGCACTCAACATATTATTTGGACCATATCCTATGACAGCCAAATTCTGTAAGATTTTATTCCAAATCCAGTACCCTGGAATAAAGAAATCAGCAGCTTCAAACCCCTGAGCGGCTCTTAACTTGATCCCTGGCGGATCCAACCCAGTTTCCGGATCTAACATAATGTGCTTTAACCAACACGTCTTATCTAAAATCATGGTTCTTAACATATAAAAGGACCCCCACATTCTCTTTCTGAAGTGATTCATTGAAGGACAGTCTCCATCATCCGACAATCCCCAACTCTCAATCCCTGTAGATATCACACCTGGGACCATTACTACATTATGTTTAGCTTGGAGCTTCTTTTGAGCAAGCATACGTTTACCCACAGAAAACGACTCAGCTGACCCGTGTAGTTGGTTATCCTCAGGACCCACATCGTTCAACATTGACTGGAAAGGGGCGGGAAACATGTCTTTCCAGTCGCCAAAGTAATCAGTCATGGAAAATGAATCAAAGTTGATGTATTGCTCTAAATCTTTGAGTAGAATCGATTCAGAAGACGTGGAAAAGAACACAGCGCCGCATAATCCTATTAAAGCTCCTAGAATGAAGATAACTCTTCTAGATTGGTGAAGTTTCTTCTTCAAAACCTTTGGTTCGGAATCATCTTCGGGTCCATCGCCTGTGTATTTGTGGTGTTTAACGTGTGGTTTGGGCGACGAGGACTTGGACGAAGGCGTATTTGTGTCAATTGGAACTTCTTTTGTGGATTCTGTTTTGGGTTTGTGTTTTTTCACGGGTTTGGCCATTTTGAATTAAAACACACTGTTGATATTTTGACTATGAAATTTAAGTTGTGAGAAGTTTAAGAGACGTGATATTTATTAATTGAGAATAGATTCAGTTTGTGTTTGATTGGGATGGGTTTTGTGGTTGTTGTGGTTGTTGTGGTTGTTGTAGTTGAGTTGTTGTGTTCAAGTGGTGCTTGTCAGTTCTCCACTATAACACTTCCATGGTATAATCGTATTCAATGCCAGGAATAACACTGGCTATGAATTTGAGAAATATGATAAGGTACTGGTCCACTCGAATGGCATCTTCTTCGTTTTCTTCTTCTTCTTCGCTCTTCTTCTTGGCTTTAGCATGCTGCATCAATACCTTCATCACCGATGAATGCTTGCATGGATGAATAGACACAGAAGTCGTGTTGTAGCTGAACGGTAAGTTTTCAATGGTAGCAGTTTTGTCTCGGTAATCAGATGAGATATCCTCAAACATTTGTTGTGGTAATAATGGGATCCCGCTGGCATTGAAACCTACCAAATAAACCTTGGGAACTCTGTAACTGGTGGAGTAACTGATATATAAGTCGTATTTTCTTAGACTATGTTGATTGTTCTTAGACAAATCCTCAAACCCGTCATCATCGTCATCTTCAATATCTATTTCTGCAGTTTCATCAATTAAATCATCAATATCATTATCATTAGTTTCAGGTTTAGGTTCTACTACTCTATGAGACTTGACCCACCCATCCTCTGTTTCCTCTTCTTCCTCGTCATCTAAATCAACTCCCAAGTACGCTTGTGCTCTCTGGTTACTGGGGACATGTCTAGTGATCAATATCTGCTTGTCGGCGGGTAAATATGGTTTCTGAAGCTTTGGAGGTGCTGGGGCCCATTCCCATGTGGGAAACTTGTACACCAAATAATCACCAGCAATAACAAACTCATCAGGTGAAATTTCTCCTGTGGTGCTGAAGTTTGAGGTGTTGTTAATGGGCGTCAAATATTCTCTAAGAGACAGGAGTTTAGATCTAATCAGCATTAGTCAATTTGATCATTTGCAAACCTCCTTATCGAGTGAGTGCGGTGGTAAGTGCACGACGGTGTATATGTTGAGTCAAAAAGGATGTTGTACCGCGCCAATCCCACGAAACTTCTACCGCGCCCATTCCGTGTTGGTAAATAAACACTGGGGTAAAGACGAGGGACTGGAAGGACCACAAACACTGGTCAAAAAATAATCAACATGTGACGTATGAACCCAAGCGTTTAGCTTAAGAGTCTGTGATCGTTTTTGGATCTGTGATCGCTTTTGAACCTGTGATCTGTTCGGTTTGTAACTGTTTGTGTCGCTTGTTTACTTATTCGCTTGATTGTCATGATTTTCACTTGTGATACATCACTTGAAGATCTAACATAAACACAAATGCAACCGTACACAAACGAACGAAAAACAAACGCACAAACGTGATTTAACGTTGGGTGTAAGCGCCAACGCCGCACATAAATCAACGTCTGACGCAAAATTACTCAATGAACCAAAATCATAAATAACGCGATGCGTTTCTTATGTTTTTGTTTTGGTTCGTAAATTGACTATTTGTTTATTTGGTTTATATACCGCTTACCTGCCACTTTTCGAATTGTTCATGTCGATGGTTGATAGAATAGCTTTGAGTCCCTTGGACCAAAACGTTGCATACAATTCTAGGGTGTTGAAGCCTGTATTACGCAAAAATCGGTCGCTGTTGCTTGAAAGTTCGTTCAAAGTACGGTCTAAAGGTGATGATATTGACATCTATGTGTCCAAATTGAAGTTCAAGTTGAGATTGGCTTTGTACAAGATGAACCATAGATCCAGGCCCAATTTGGCGGTTAACACTTCTAATGGTCTGTACTCCATCAATTCTCCTTCTTCTTCTGCTACGAAATTGTTGTCACCAAACTCCAGTTTATCAAGTTTGGCGCCTCATAAGGTCACAAAGAAATCTCACAGCTTATACAAAAAGCTGTTCCAAAACTCCATCAATATCAACTTAACAGAAAAGTCCCCCACATCAGCTTTAAACACCATCATATGGAATAAAAACCCCAATTCCAGCTTGAAATTGTTCACGGTGAAAAAATCGGTAGCTACTCACCACAATATCCACATTCCATTGACTTTGAACGACTCAAAACTAGCCCTTGCATCGTCCAATTCCCTAGCATCTTTCACCTCTAAAATGGTCAACTCAGAAGCCCAAACATTGCCCTCGATTAACAAAATATTGAAGACTCCTTTAAAATTAACAGCATCCACTATCAAGTCCCCTGAAGATATCGACCAAACCATTGACGACCAGTCTTTCGATGATGGAAAGAAAGTCAACTCATCCCCTTTGAAACACTTTGCAACTCCTAATTCCTTCTCCGTTGCCAAATCATTGTTACAGTTGGGTTCGGGTATCTACAACTAAAAGTTTGCATTCTACTTCTTCCTCGTATTATTCGTAATGTACATATTGCTAATCGCTTGTTTTTCCTCTCTTGTCTTTTCTTTACCCAATGGGTCTACTCTTACGCAAAGCCTGCTGTCAAATGGTTTTGAGCCCTTTTATTTGAGGATACATTGCAAAAGAATTCCGAACGTCCTAAATCC
Organism: Yamadazyma dushanensis; assembly: GCA_030571835.1. Taxonomy (NCBI): domain Eukaryota; kingdom Fungi; phylum Ascomycota; class Pichiomycetes; order Serinales; family Debaryomycetaceae; genus Yamadazyma; species Yamadazyma dushanensis. The sequence goes on along the minus strand of JAJLYZ010000008.1, from coordinate 444,639 downwards.
ACAGTTTTCTTTGTACAACTATGTCTATTTCTCCTTTCACATTGAAATCCCGCTCCAAAATCCCTGGAATTGCTTTCGGAATTGGTACCAAGTGGTACAATGGTCCTGGCGCCACCAAGAAGAACCCTGAAACAACCAAATCGTTGGACCTTGCTATTAAACTTGGATTCACTCATTTAGATATCGCTGAAATCTACGGTAATTACCCAGAATTCAAGGATAGTCTTGACAAAGCCGATAGGTCAAAGTTATACATCACCGACAAATTCAATGACAAGAACACGGACCCTGGTCATACTCCTTATTCTACTTTAAAATCGACATTGGAGTATTTAGGCATTGATTATGTTGATTTGTACTTGATCCATTCGCCATTTTCGTTCCCAAATGCTCAGGGCCAATCTTTGAAAGAAGCTTGGGCTGAAATGGTGAAATTAAAAGAGGACGGTTTGGCTAAAGAAATAGGAGTATCTAATTTTGCAGTCGAACATCTTCAGCAATTGGATCCTCCACCAGCTGTTAATGAGATTGAATTCAGTGCTTACTTACAGGACCAAAGTCCTGGGGTTGTGGAATACTGTCAGAAAAACGGAATTCTTGTTTCTGCTTATGGGTCTTTGGCTCCTGTGAGAACCGAAGGTCCTTTGAGTGGATATTTGGACGAGTTGGCCACCAAATATTCCAGAACTACTGGTGAAGTAGTCCTCAGATGGGTGTACCAGAGAGGTGTCTTACCAGTTACCACTTCTGGTTCAGAAGACAGATTAAAGAAGTTTTTGAGCATTGGTGAGTTTTCATTAACTGAGGAAGAAGTCAAAAAAATCAGTGATATTGGTGCTACACACAAGGTCAGGAAGTTCTGGACTGCTGAATTCGATTAGATGAAGTAGCTGATTAGTTGGATTTTTTTAGATTTTAAGTGTTTTCTTAAAATGTGATTTTCACAATACATAAATTTGAATATAAAGAAGTATGGCTTAGTTAAAGAGACTTAAAGTTAAAGGGTGAAAAATGGAACAAACACAGAGATAGTTGATTTAATCGAAGGGGAATCGATACATAGAATTGGATCTATTTCGTATGTGTTTGTGTGCCTAAAATTATGTCAACTCCAAATGAGCTTTGAACATTATCACTGTAAACTTAAGCAGCTAGTTTATTGGCCACCGTCTGTACAAGTCTCAAACACCCATTGTACTTATCCGATTCGATCTCTGGAAAGTTGAGCACTAGATGTACTTGGTCGAAAGTGGTTCCTTCGGGGAGATTATTCTTTACTATCATTTTACTAATAAGTAAATGATCTACTTCCAAACCCAATAATCGACTGAGTTTGTGCAATGTCACAGACAGATAACATTTGGAAGCCACAAACACATTATTTTCCACTAAATTATTCAATAGTTTCAGGACCTCTAGATGAGTGATGGATTTTGTTGTGGCTTGAGAAAGGTACATTTCGAAAGTATGAACGTCCACAAACGTTGTGTTTATCAACATGTTCAAAATCTGTGACGTTAGGGGAGACACTCCTATATCCATATCGTTATCAGACACGAAGTTCTGAACGAATTTGATCAAATCGATTTTCCGGAAATCGTAATTGGATATGATCAAATAATCAATGATTTTATAGACTACCAGCGTCTTATACTTCACAGGGAAACTGTATTCCAAAGCAGTGACCAAATTGATTTTTTTATTGACCAATTCCATGATTTTATAGTTGTGGTTGATGGAATTGAATAGATAGTTATAATCGGAAGTCAAGTCGTTCAAATGGAATTTCAAGACTTTGTACAAGTCCAGGGGGTTGGTTTTGGGTGTTTCAGAGCCGATTTTGCTCAAACACGATGTAGCTTCTGCCAATTCGATGTTACAACTAGCATCTCCTTGGTTTATCTTATTTTCAATTATTGTGATGTATACCGCCAATTTCCAGTGTAAAGGTCCGCTTTCAAGCGAAGAAAGTACATTTGTGGACTCATGCACAGAAGCATTGCGTAGGAGTGCTTGGATGTGGTCGAATTTGTCGATATCAGACGCCGAAGATGATAATATAGCTTGCATGAAAAGTGAGAAGATGAGAAGAAGGAAAGAAGGAACACAAATGGAGATGATAGAAATGATAGAAATGACACAAATAGAACAACACAGTAGAAAGGACACAAATAAAAACAACACATGTACAAGTAGACTCACATCTATAGACAAGTATTCATGGCCAATATCCACATAACACAGACCCTTACACCAGACCCCTACACCAGATTTTTCCTCATCGTATGTCGTAAAACTTCGTTTAGCTGCGAAATAAATAACTGTTGATTCTTCGTTCTCTCGTTAACATGAAGCTTTTCTACTTTACTGTCATTCCTATTCTCATCTACGCCGTCTTGAACAAGTTGTTCCACACTTGGTTACCTTCTCGTTACGTGTTCGATGCCGAAACCATCGGACAAATCGTAAGAGAAACCATCGCTGAGTACCCAAACGACGACGCTACAGAAGTTGTAACAGCTTTGATTCCTAAGTTGAAAGAGCACTACGGTGGCGCTTTGATCAACGACTTGAACTGGGACGAATGGGTTTTCAACAACGCTGGTGGATCTATGGGAAACATGTTCATTATCCATGCATCCATTAGTGAATATCTAATCATCTTTGGTACAGCGGTTGGCCTTAATGGACATTCAGGTGTTCATTTTGCCGATGATTATTTCACGATTTTGACAGGTAATCAAAAAGTCGCGTATGACAATCAGTTGAAGGCACGTACTTTCTTACCAGGAGAATGTAACCATCTTGTTAAAGGTAGAATGACGCAATTTACTATGGACGAAGGTTCATATGCTATTGAATTGGCACAAGGGTGGATTCCTGCTATGTTGCCATTTGGATTCATTGAAGTGATCACATCCACTTTTGATTTGGAAACTTTCTACAGAACTGTGGTTTACACTGGTAAAGATATAATTAAGAATTTAATCAATGGAAAATTTTAGATCTAGGATCCAATTTCCTGATTGGGGTTCTAAAAACGATAAAATCTATAGATATGAAATATTTTAAACTATTTATCAAAACTCTGTTTGAACTTTTTTGGAACTTGAAATATCTGGAACTTGAAATATCCCTATTTGTGAGCGTTGACAGTTGTTTGTGTTTACTTGGACTCTTTACACTTGTTTGTCTTTAGTCCTTCTTGCTTATCTAATTCCGTGATTCCGTTGCATCGCGTTTGACGAAATCCTCAACTGTTAATTCTTCATCGATGTCCAAGACAGAAAACACTCCGTTCTTGAACCCAAGCAACGAGGTTCCCACCTACACCAGGGGAAGAGCTGAAAGTAGTTTGTTCCATGAAATTGACGAGAATGAGATCGTTGCTTATGTCAAACAAAGAAGAGCTTCTATTGCTTCTGTAGGTGCTGAAAACATTCCCGCTGGGTTTACTTTGACACACACCAGATCCAGGAACTATGATGACAATCGTTTGATGAGCGTCAAGCTGAACAGTAGTCTCGATGTTCAAGATGTGTTGCTGAGCCACCAATCGGAGTTAAACACCGAACCTGAGACGCATTATGGTACTGAATTAAAGGTATTGGCAAGATACTCTGTACCTTTGGTGATCACGTTCTTGTTGCAGTATTCTTTAACTGTGGCATCTGTGTTCAGTGTGGGAAAATTGGGGTCTAATGAATTGGCGGCTGTGAGTCTTTCATCTATGACTGCAAATATCTCAGGATACGCTATTATTCAAGGGGTCTCAACGTGTTTGGATACGTTGTGTGCACAAAGTTTTGGTCTGAAGGAGTACAAAAAGGTGGGTTTACACTTTATGCGGTGTAACTACCTTTTGATGATATGTTTTGTTCCTATGTTTATCTTATGGTTTGTTTTGAGTGAGACTATTCTCGTGGCTATTATTGGTGAAGATCAGAGAGATTTGTGTAAGCTTGCATCTAGGTACTTGAAGGTGTTGTCTTTTGGGTTACCAGGGTTTATTCTCTTTGAAAACGGGAAGCATTTCTTGCAAAGTCAAGGTATTTTTCACGCATCTACTTATGTGTTAGCCGTATGTGCACCTATCAATGTGGTATTGAACTATTTGCTTGTATGGGACAAGAGAGTAGGCATTGGGTTTGTTGGGGCTCCATTGTCGGTGGTTTTCACTAATTATTTGATGTTCACGATGCTTTATTTGTACATTTTCTTTGTTAATGGATCGAAATGCTGGCCAAGTGGATCCATTTTCAGTTGGAAATACTTCCATCACTGGAGAAAGATGATCAACTTATCGATTCCTGGAGTATTTATGGTTGAAGCAGAATGGTTAGCATTTGAAATTGTTACTTTCACAGCTTCCAAATTCGGTACTGATGTTTTGGCAGCACAGTCAATTGTTTCAACCACTTGTATCATTTTCTACCAGATTCCATTCGCTATATCCATTGCAGCATCTACAAGAATCGCTTGGTACATTGGAGCGGCTTCTAAACGATCCGCTAGAATTGCAACAAACGCAACTTTATTGATGGCTTTAATGGTCGGTTCCTGTACAGGAATCACATTATTTATATTCAGAACGCCATTGGCTAAATTATACACCAAAGAGCCAGCAGTTATTAAATTGGCATCTCAGGTGTTGATCATCGGAGCTTTTTATCAAATTAACGATGCTTTAGCATGCTTAACCGCCGGGGTTTTAAGGGGTCAAGGAAGACAAAAGATTGGTGGATATTTGAACTTATTCACTTATTATGTCATTGCATTACCTGCAGCTTTAACTTTGTCATTATATTTTGACTTAAAATTGGTTGGGTTATGGATTGGAATGCTTATCGGACTTTTCCTTTTATCCCTTTTAGAGTTGTATTTTGTGTTAACCAGTGATTGGGATGCTATTATCAACGAGTGTATCAATGAAAGTTTGATGGAAGATGGTTCCATTCTCATAGATAACCATTCTATTGTTCCAAGCATGAGTAGCAACCAGGTTGTATAGGAAACAAACAATCGTTAAACTTAACCTAGTTCCAGGCGTCTTCTAAAAATAACCCGCATATGGTTACAGTAAGCAAAGAAGGTGTAGGGGTCAAATACCGATATGAAGCAGGGAAAACCAAAAGGGGGTAAGGGGACCAGCCACATTTCAGCCGCGCTTCTGCCACCTGCTATATAGTTCAACATGTACCACAGGCATGTAAGACCCTTTTAATTGTGTTGTTATCAGCTGTTGTTATCAAGTCTTTGTTGGTTTGGGCGTTGTCCTTGTCAGGGAGAGATGCCTTATCTCTCGAGGACCGTACCTGCATATACCACAGCAATCTTTTCATCAGATAGTTCCACCTTCCTATTTGGGACGAAATTATGCCCGAATAAGAATAGTAATAGACTCCAGAATATTTTTAAGGCTGCAACGGATTTTCCCTATAAATATTTCAGAATCCCCTTTAATTGTCCTTTATCTTTACAAAATGAAATTTCAAGTTCTTTCAATCGCTGCTTTAGTTGCTTCTGTTGCTGCTGCCAACTCTACCGTTACCGAGTCTTCCTCCACTTTGGTCACCATCACTGACTGTCCAGGTGGATGTAACGCTTCCACTTTTGAAGGTGTGGGTCAATTGAACAAACCTTTTGGTGTTCTTGGTGGTGCTGCTTTAGCTGGTGCCTTATTGGCTTTGTAAATTGTGTAGTAATACAAGTTTGTGTTTTCAAATGTCTCTTGTTTGTAGAATGTCATTGCATAGTTTGCGGATATCTTTGTCGTTGCATGTGTCTCTGATGGTTCGGATAATATTCCCATCTTTGCGTTTGGAGTCCTTGATGGCTTTATACCGGTCAAAAAGCTTGATGTAGTTGTGGTAGAAGAACTGGTGGTTTTTGAGTTCTTCGAGGTACTCGGTTCGAAGCTGGTTGTAGTTGTTTGCATTATTTTCGTCACTCTTGAGTTTGATGTCTTTGTCACTACTGATATCAAGGAGCTCATTCACATGCTTAAGAATTTGATTATTTTCCTTAATCTCTTCATTGAGAGCATTGAGCTGTTTGAATTGTTGAAGTTTGGTGGTCATTTCATTGTACTTGGTGTTGAGTCTGGTGACTGACTCCTTGTTGAGTTCTTGTTCCAATTTAATGACTTCTTGTGCTTGGGCAGCCTTGGTTGCTCTGTCTTGAAAGATTGGAATTTTTTGGGTGGTGGATCTTTGGGGAGTTCTGAATTTGGAGGTTTCGGGGTTGAACCGGTCTGGAATGGTGTACTTGGGTTGATATTTGTAGTTGGGTGAGTTGGAAATAGGGGGGGTGTACTCTTTATCGTAGTTGTTTGTGTTGAATTTGGTATCGAATTTGGTATCGAATTTATACTTTGTATCGAGGTTGTCGAACCTGCTGGTACGGTAATTTGTGTCATTGTACCTTGGGAATCTGTCTGTGTTTGTGTCTCGAGCGGTATCTCTTGTGTACCTTGGAATGGGTTCTGGTTTCCTGTTTCGTATTTCGTCATATTTTGAATTCACTGCAAACACATTTTTATCTCTAATGAACCTGTCTCCAAATTTTTCACTCAGCCTCTCACTGAACATATCTCCGAACCTGTCTTTTACAGGAACTCCTAGCGTACCTTTTGGGGTATCTATCCTGTCATAGGTGTTGAAGCTACCAGGAACTTCGGATTTGAAGTCGGAATTTGACAACTTTGTTGAGTTCTCATTGAACCTGTTGTACACAAAGCTCATATCATCGTTCAAGTCGTCGTCTGAGTCGTCAAAAACGTATCTTGAAGATCTATTTGGAGTGTTATAGTTGTAGTTTTCGTTAGTGAGATTTGGTTTTGTGTATTCTGAGGGATTTCTGGACCCATTTGTTTTGAATGAGTAGATCGTATCATTGTAGTCAATGGTTGGGTCGTCGGGAATAGGACTACCTGGTCCAAAAAGCCCATTAAATGCTTTGGAAAAGAGATTATTTGGCATTTGTGTTTAGGAATCACAAACGCGTTTTTGCGTTTTTGGTACTTGTTGATACCAGGCGGACATAGAGGGGTGAAAAAAAAGCGGTGGCGGCATCCGCCTCGAGACATGGCTCCAACAACAAACGGACGAGTACCTGTTGCCACAAAAGCCAATGGCCGCAAAAGCCAATGGCCACAAAGGCGCAACAGACCACAGCGCCAACTACAACCACGAGTGAATGGCAAAGTGAATGGCAAAGTGAATGCACAAGCGAATGGCACAAAATGGCACAAGTGAATGGCATTTGTCAATGGCATTTGTCAATGATCGCCAAAGAATTATACCCAAACCAGATATAAGCATCAACTTAGACCAAATAAGTTAAAATATTATGATCAGTGCCTTAATGTAACATGAATGTGGTTTTATGACAGAATTGCAGAGGGTTCAGGAGGGTTTTGGGAAAGTTCCTTCAATGTAAAGGCGCCCAGTTCACAGGAATGCATAAACAGATGCACATGGAAAAGTGCCAATTAAAAACATCGTTGACCCATTGACAATAGAAGAGGCAATAACAGACGGACCAGGGAATAGGGTTAGTTACCGAAATCAGATGAGTTAGGCTCTTTTTAGGCTCGAGTAACTGCATTCACATCTGAATCAAGAATGTTTAACCAGTGAAAAATCGCCTTATTGGCACATACCGGCAGATACAGGTACCAAAACTTAAACAAATATGGCATTTGTAATTGTGAGGTTCCTAACAGTGTAAACAGGAATGCTAGTTTGTGATGTGTAAGGTTCCCAACTAGTTGCAATCAAGGATCGGCAATGCACAATTATTCAATAACTGAACAATTATTGAATAATTGAACAATCTCGAGTAGCAAAAATCGGAACAACCCCAAAAAGGCTGGAGGATTACCTATTATTGCAAAGACAATTAGAAGAATATCGTGTCATAATGGCAGATTGTTTGGATATCACAGCGAGAAGCAGAGGAAGAAAGAAGCATATTGACGATGATGGTCCAATAATAAAGTGATTGCTCAAATGGACCAAATTATAAACAGTGAGACATCTCGTCAAGAAGATTGCATGTATGAAGGACATTATCAATGATTTAGTCTATTGATAGTCTAAATAAGCTTATTCTTACATGAAGGATATAATTACTTCATAATGAATGGGTTCTATTATTACTTGTCAATGATAATAGTATTTAAGACTTTGCATACCAAACCAGACACATACAGAGTCTTTGTGACGGAGATATTTTCTGGCCCATTATTGTGGTAGTATAATCTGGTGAAAGAGAACAAAAGGGTCTGTTTAGTTATTCGATTCCAGAATCGAACGATTTTGTGGTTGGAGGTAATATCGTCAGTTATTGTATAATTGGGTCAATGTTTGTTTAGAGGTCGACCTGGTTGGGCATAATAAGCCTCGGTGATTTAACGCGAACTCGTCTCGAAGGAGTCCCCACTGACACGTAGAAATATGCTTTGTGGCGGCGATTCGCCGTGTGACACTTAATTGACGTCGTGCACCACCTCCTTCGACCCCTGGGGCCATATCGCTGCTGCGAAGATGGTGTTACTTTCAGGTGCTGCAAGGTTACGAACTCGGGCTGGTTATGTAGCGCGCGTATGAAGCGATGTAACCGCACTTATAAAAAAGGGGGAGATAATCAGTTGAAGGAGTTGGTCAACGGCATAACAGGTAAAGGTACATACGAAGGGGGGACGTGATTAGGAGTCAATTATACTTGCAATGTCTTATCAAGCGTCACCGACACATTAAAGGGGTATAGCGGGTGTTGAATCTATACCTCAATCAGCTTTTTTTTTTTTATTTTTTCGGCTATGGTTTAAGGTGTTGAGTAACTGCAAAATTTTTATTACATCACTGACCAAGGTTTATAACAGAAACCAAGGTAAAGGAATAACGAACAGAGGCGAAAGTTCTATGTTCGCAGATCTTGGCTTATTCTGGTGGTTGTGACCACGAAGTGGGGCAAGTATCAAAATCAATTGACTGTGAAAAATCACATTATCAGGGATGGGTGGTGGCTGTTGAAGGGCTCGAGCCCCACGACCGTTGGCAGTTGCAGGACACGGTAGAATATCGACAAATGCCAAAATCGATGTGGATAAATTGTGCAAAATAGGGCAGTTTGTTCGCCGAATTGAAAGGCATTCTTGCATATTTTTGGTCCAATCGAATTGCCAGATAAGCGAGATACCCATGAAAACAAATGCCACTGAAGCACCACATCGTACCTGTAGAACATCAACTAATTCTCCACGAACCGAAGGAAGCGCAAATGAACCATAAAAGGACATGAAAACCGTTATCTGGTTGAAAGGTACTGTTTCCGAAACAATAGAGGTCAACGGCTTTTTAAAAGGGCTGAATTATGGCGAATTGGTTAATTGTTCACCTAATAGGGAGGTCGCCACATACTGCCACTAGGTTAACGAGGCATATTGCCTAGCGCATTATGTAGTGACAGTAATTATATGGATCTTTTAATAGACAGTTTTTTTACGGCTTTTAAACAACAATAGCATACAATAAACCGATCGGTTAAATAAAACCAGCAGTGCATAATTACACAAAAATAAAAAATAAAGATAATAAAACGGTTCTCCATTGTTTGAAAAGCAATGGTTGATTGTTAGGTACATACACCATAGGGCGCTGTTCACCAATCATAGCTAACAGGTGGATGACAGTGTTTGTGTTGCCAAAGGTCGCTTGTCAAACTTCATCTATATTTGGGTTAAAGTTTGTTACAGAGTCGTCAACCACGTAAAATATTCAAGGAACCCCAATCGTTATATTTGAGTTAATGCCTCGTTTGGCGGGATAAAGCTGAGCGGGTTAAGCTTAAAGCTAAATCTAGGGTGGACGTTGACTTCGCGTGCCTTAGAGGTGTTGTAGGTGTAAACCGCACAAACTCCAAAACACAAACCACAAAAACTTCAAAGAATAATCATGAGGCTATCAGCGCGTTGAATGGCCACACCCCTCGGCCATTCATCAAAACATTTGGAACTAAAACATATTGTGGGACCAAGTCGCCTTGAGAATGTTTTCTTTTCATTTGTCGATAATCTGGTTTTTGTGTAACATTTTTCAGTAGATTTTTTGTTTTTGTGTCACTTCCTATTATTACGATTATTTTTTTAAAAAGTTTTTAAATATTTGACGACCAAAAAACATTAAAAAAATCTCCTAAAAAATAAAAACTATATTGAAAAAAAAATTCAACCTTCAGTGATTTTTGTTTATAGGTTATAAAGCATTGGAAAATTCCCTTTTTTCACAGTTCGTTATTTTTTGAATACTATCTTTATACGTTTGTGGTTTTAGATATATCATTGATATCACCCTTAGCATTAAGTTGATAAAGCTTGCCCTAAAAAAGACACTTTGCATAATTTTTAAAAAAATTTTCATACCTTCTTTCAATTCAATTTAATTCAATTCGTCCCACCCTTTTACGGTCATTCTTTGCAACAATTCAATTCATTCCTTTCTTTTATTCTTTACAAAGCACAAAACATGAATGCTGCTCAATTCACACAATCTAGCTATCCTAACAGATTATATAAATCGGAAGTATTGGATCATGCTTCCAATGTTAACGAATACAACCAAGAAGTGTACCAATCAATGATTGAATCATTGAATTTGAACAAGCCAAACTTGGAATTGTACAAACAACAACCATATTTAACTCAATCGATCAGATTGAAGTTAATTGACTTTTTATTGAAAATGTCTATAAGATTGAAGATTATTCCTTTTGTGTTCTTCAGAGCTGTCAAAATCTTCGACAGATATTGCTCCAAAAGAATCATATTGTTGGACCAAAGCCAATTGATAATAACTACTTGTCTTTGGATTGCCAGCAAAGTTCAAGGTGGAAATAATCATTTCTTAAACTTGAACAATTTATCTAAATTGAACTCAGATGAGATCAAAACCATCAGTGATTTGGGTTATGGTTCCGGAGGTAAGTATTTGGGACCAACTGAAAGATTCAGATTGCCTAAATTACACGAATTGATCAAGTTATGTGGTAATAAATGTAACTATGATCAATCGATGTTCAAACAGATGGAATTGCACATTTTACAGACATTGGAATGGAACTTCAATGATCCTTCTATTGAAGAGTTTTTGATCAAATCGTCCGATTTCAATATTTTGATCAAGAACAACGAATTCTTCAAAATCAAAGAATATTTAAGTTATGTTTCCTTATATTCTTATGATTTAATCGATTGTGACTTGATTGATTTGGCCAGAATTATGGCTGATTTGATCAATGAGGTGTTCAACTTGGACGAAAATAATATCTATTTCCAGTCTGTGAACACTCCAATCGTCGATGACGAAGACTTCTTCATCGAAGACGATGCTCCAAGACCATTTCAACAATTCACACAAAAAATGGACTACAATCAGTACAAATACATCAAAAAACACTTGATTAAATCCATCATAAACTCGTCGGACTTTGTTCTTGGGTTGTTCAACTCCAAAGGTCCTCAATACTTATACAACCAAATCGTCATGACATACAAAGACCCATTCAAGATGTCTATACCAAATGCGGTTGTTCCACAAGTTTTGACACCAATATCCCCCGTTTCAGTTCATCAGAGTATGTCCAGTGGCTCCAGCTTCGGGTCTGCAGCTTCTTCTCCTCATTCCGGTCAAAACTACATCTACAAGCCGGTTCCTGTAGCCAGCAACAACTCGTTGTTGAAGAAATACAACTACGACTACAATTCTATTCCCAAAATCATTACCCACAGGCACAACAACAGTCAGATCAGTATCAATACCTCGTCGAGTTTGAACACTTCGATTTCAAAGGATCAAGAAACCATTTTTGATGACCACAGGAAGTTTGGAGTATACACTCCAGTTTCCGATGAAGAATCTCCAATCCACTATAAAAATTACCATTACCTGAGTTCAGAAGCTCAAACTTGTCCAAAATTTGCATAAACTTGTACTCATAGATAGGCCATGCCGTTTTCCTTCTTCGTTTTATTATTTGGGTTTTTATTGTTTATAGTATGGCATACTAAATACAAATAGATCATAAAACAAATAGATCATAAAACAAACACATAAAACTCCGTCAAATCTTCGTTTGTTCAATCGCTTAACCAGCGCACGCTTAGCCGATCGGGCAATGACTTTATACGAATTGCAAGCGTTCTGGTTTGAATCAATCGAATGGTTGCAAAGGCAGTAGCTGCAAAATTCTCAATCGGGAAAAAATAGTTTCAGCTACTTATTTGAGACGCCGATCTGCTTCATGAGGGAATGACTCTACGTGTGGTTAAAGTCTAAACTGCTGGAATGATTTACAAGGGCCTAGGTTCGAATGTACTTTCAAACCTTAACTTGCTTCGGAATCTTAATAAAACCTAATACGAAGGTGGTTGATGTCCAAGCGAATTCCGCATGCAATGTAGATCACGGAATAATATCATATGGATCCGGGATGTTGCATTGGGGGCACAGTATCTGCAGCAGCTTCTGCAGTTGTTGGGCTGGCGGGGGTTCGATGCCAAGATCAGCCCTTCATCTTGAAAATGACACATCACTTTCCAGCAGAACATCCGTACACCAGACCCTTACACCAGACCCACACCCAGAACATCTGCACCGCCGCGACAAAAACGGCGGCGCACGACGTTCCAAGCTATTGTTGTGGTGAGAATTTTCAAGTGTTTTTTTAGCATCATTTGCTTTTATTGATTGAAACCACAAAACCTGGCAGATACTGGCGGTTAAGCGTTCCAACACAACTCCATACATTTCCCACACATACCAGTTTAGCATATCCCTCGTTTCCCCTCAGGTTGAACTCGCTTTCTCACAATGTTAGCTCTTCCTTTCATAATATCACTTCTTGTCAGTTTCGTGTTGGCAGAGCCCAGCATGGACGAATTGGAAGGTACTTGGGTATCTAAATCCAACACAGTATTCACAGGACCGGGATTCTATGATCCAGTCGATGAGTTGTTGATAGAACCAGATTTACCAGGAATTTCATATTCTTTCACCAAGGATGGATTCTATGAAGAAGCATTATACAGAATCACTTCTGATCCCGTCAACCATTCATGCGCCGTTGCTTCGTTGTCCTTCCAGCACGGAAGCTATAAAATCTTGGGTAATGGAACTGTGGTTTTGACCCCTTTGGCAGTGGATGGAAGACAATTATTATCAGATCCTTGTGGAAAAGCAGGTAGTAACAATCCAAACCACGAAACCAACTCGTTATATTCCCGTTATGAACAAGCCACATTCTTCAAAACCTACCAGATTACAGTTGATCCATACCATGGTAGATACAAGTTACAAATTTTCCAGTTTGATGGGTCCCTTATGCAACCTTTATATTTGGCTTATAGACCACCAATGATGTTGCCAACATATGCATTGAACCCCACATCTTCAGGTTCAGAAACCAGCGGTAGTTTGAGAAAGAGAATCAAACGGTCTTTGGAGAATCAGTATAGAACTACTGCTGTTAAGGAGTTTGACACTTCCAAATTCGATTTCTATTGGTACATTTGTGTAACTGTCTTGGGAGGTGCTGCAGCTGTTGCTTTCTTCCGTTAATGAAGATATGTCTTTGTGTTTGTCTCTTGTCTTTTGTGCTTGTCTTTTGTGTTCGTCTCTTGTCTCTTGTCTTCTGTCTCTCGGCATCTGCTTCGGCTACCGTCGTGTCCCTACCATTTCAATCACTTATCGCTTTCTCGTAGGCAATACCCAAAATTCACTTACAAATGTCGTGGTTTTCTTCCTCCAACGTCAACACCCAAGAATTGGATGACAAAATCCAAGAAGCCACTTCGGAATCCATCCCTAACGGAGACTACGACGTGGCTGTGGCGTACGAGATCACCGATATCATCCGAAGCAAAAAGATCCCTCCTAAACAGTGTATGAGATGTTTGAAGAAAAGATTGACTAATACATATCAAAATCCTAACATGTTAATGTCAACTTTGAAGCTTGTTGATGTTTGTGTCAAGAACAGCGGGTATCATTTTCTTGTGGAGCTCAGTTCCAAAGAATTCATTGATTATTTGGTGAACTTCATATTCAAAGTTAATTATAACACCCAAGATAGTAAAATCATGTACAATGAAGCTAAATTGAGTGTGGGACATTTGATATTGATGTTGATCAAGAACTGGACCATCTTCTTTAAGAATCAGATCCAATTGAATTACGTGGAGTCGGTATATAATGATCTATTGAGAAGGGGTTATGAATTTCCTGAATCCGATACTTCTGAGTACTCCAACTCTGTGTTTATTGACACAGAAACCCCTGCTGATTGGGTAGATAACGACGAGTGTATGATCTGTTATAAGCCGTTTTCCATGATGAATAGAAAGCATCATTGTCGGTCGTGTGGAGGTGTTTTCTGTCAAGAACACTCCTCTCATTCGATTCCTTTGCCATCTTTAGGAATCTTAGAGCCCGTGAGAGTGTGTGATAAATGCCATTTCCAGTTGAAGTATAAGCTCCAAGACAATCCCAATTTGTCGTTGAAATCCGATAACAGAAGAGGTAAAGCCGATGAGGAAGATGAAGACTTGAAGAAAGCTATTGAGTTGAGTCTTAAAGAAAGCGGTGGTATTGCAGCCACATCTGTTCCAACAGCTCCAGCAACTACAGTTCCACCAGTTTCGGAACCTCTGCCGGAAGAGGAAGATGATGATATGAAAGCTGCAATCGCTGCTAGTTTGAAAGAGTTTCAAGCCCAGGAACAAGCTCAGAAATCGTATGTTCCAGCATCAGTGCCAGCCGCTGTAACAGAAGAACCACAATCGGAGTTCTACAATAACATTTTGCCATTTGATAAATACAACCAGTCGAACACTTCGTTTCAATCACAGGCGAATTCCAACTTTCAATCGCCTCCTGCTCCCAACGTCCAATCATCACCATCTCGAATGACACCTACTCAGCATATACAGAAACACTCACAATCAGAAGATTTGACTCAGGCCGAAGAAGAGTCTATCAATCTATACATTACTTTGATAAACCAGTTGAAAACCGATACTTCTAGACAAGCCAATATCTTATATGATAAAGACTTGAATGATTTACATGCCAAAGTGATTCAAATCAAACCCAAATTGAATAAGGCTTTAAGAAATTCTATTGAACGGTACGAAAAGTTTGTGGCTTTGAACAATAAGATTTCTACCATTACTAAGTTGTATGATGAGTTTTTAGAGTCTAAATTGTCACAGGCTTACGGAAACCATAATTTGTATGGATATGGTCAGCATGGAGGAGCAGAAGCTACACAATATGGAGATGGTCAATATGCAGAAGCTGGTTATGGAGTACCTGCACAGTTTACGGGATCTGTTCGTCAGAATGAGAGACGGTATAGTAGGGAACTGTATGGAGACCAGAGGGAACAGAGGGAGAGGGACCAGAGAAACCAGTACGGATCAGAACCTCAATATGGATCAGAACCTCAATATACTGGACAACAGTCTTTTCAAACAGAACCCACATATGCTTCAGAGCCACAATATACTGGAACAGAACCAAATTATTCGAAACCAGTTGAACAGTTCACTGGAACAGAACCAAATTATGCTTCAGAGCCAAGCTATCCTCCATCAGAGCCAAACTACGCTTCAGAGCCAAATTACAATTCTACCGAACCGAATTACACTCCTACCGAACCAAAGTATCCACCAGAATCGTACAATTACTCCCAAAACCAAACTCCACAGTTCACAGGAAACATTGATCCACAGTACAGTTCCAATTTCAGAGCTGAGTACCCTCCTGTGTCATTCAGACAAAATCAGCCAAGCCAACAAAACCAACCACCTTCAGCACCAACTTCAGCACCACCAGTACCTTCTGAGCCGTACGAATCAGAGCCAAACTACAATGAAGAATACAGCAACATCTCATCTTATCCTCCAGTGGAAAACGTATCGGAGATGCCTTCTTATCCAGTTCAATCGCCTCCAGTTCAATCGCCTCCAGTTCAATCGCCTCCAGTTCAATCACCCCCAGTCCAATCACCTTCAAGACCCTTACACCAGCCACCAACCCGTACAGACACTGGACAGTCTATGGAGTCGACTAAGTCAAGGTATCCACCTATAGAGCAAGTAGAGTCTACTTACGAAGAGGTGACGATGCCTCTGGCACCTAAGACTTCGTTTGAAAAGAAAGAAGAAGCATTGATTGAGTTATAAAGTATATATGTTTGTCTATGTGACATGTTGATTCATTGGTCTCTTGTTAATCTTTATATTTTGTGTGTTTTGTCATGTCTCGTTACTGTTGGTATTGCTGTTTTCGGTATTTACCTTTGCGATTACCTTCAGGTACCTGTTTCAGTATACTTTGATTACCGTTTTGGCATTAACCTTTTTGGCATTAATCGTTTTCATCAACTTTTTCGGTCCTTTGATATTCTGTTAACCTCCTTTAGTAGTCCCTTCCTTATCTTCCTCCTATATAAACCCCGTCACTCTATCCTCATTCCACCTATTCATCTTCTCGGTCCGCAAATGGTACGTCTTCCTCGACTCCTTAAATTTCTTCAATCCCTCATCCAAATCAATACTCTTCACCATATCCCGAGACTCCTTATCGTTCTGATCAATCAACCGCTTGAACTTCGTCTTTAACAAATCCTGATTGAACATGGAAAGTAGCTTGTACTGGATCAACTCCTGGTTGGTGAATTCCGTGTAAACTTCGTTGATTCTCACAATCAAAGAATCAATTTCTGTGCTCGTTTGATTGTACTCCTCCAAGATGGCGGTTATTTTGTTCAATTTCAACACCTGTGCCTCTAACACACTCACAACATCGTCGGTTCGGTTCTGGTACTCGGGTAAACTCTTAATTAGACCTGTAAGAACATCATGGGAACTTATCAATTCGGAAATGACATCTTGCGGAAGAACGTTTAAATTGTCGGGAAGAGACGCCAATTGCACCAGAAACGGCTGCAATTGACGTGTTTGTGGCTGAGGTTGAGTCTGTGGTTGTGATTGAGGTTGGGCTTGTGTTGTCGGAGTTCGATACCCCTGTGGAGGAGACGTGATTGGTGTAGCAGAAGAAGACATGGCTGGCCTCCTAAATAATTTTCTTGTCGCAGAATTTGGCCATGCAGGAGGATTTCATGTTAGACAATACATGACACACGGAGGGGCAGAGGAAAAGTGATAAAACACAAACACAAAGTTTACAAAACACAACGTTTACAACACAACGTTTACAAAACACAAACTACCACAACCCAAACAAATGAATGCTATTGTATACTACGGAAAGGATGACTTAAGATTCCAAGCTGATTATCCAGTTCCCCAGATTAATCATCCAGACGAAGTGAAAGTTAGAGTTGCCTATTGTGGTATTTGTGGATCAGACCTTAAAGAAATCACCAATGGACCTTTCTTCTTCAATAAACCAGGATCCACAAACCCAATTTCCAACTTGAAGTTTCCTATGGTGATGGGACATGAAATGAGTGGTGAAGTTGCAGCAATTGGTCCAAATGTCTCGGAATTTGCTGTAGGAGACAAGGTGGTGGTTGAAGTGACTGGAACTTGCAAGGACAAATACAGGTTTGCTGATTCTCCTAAAAAAGATGATCCTCATTGTGCTGCTTGCTTCGATGGGCATTATAATGCTTGTGATAATTTAGCTTTGACAGGATTGGGTTTTGGAGATGGAGGATGTGCTGAGTTTGTGGTCACAAGCAAGGACAAACTTGTGAAGTTTGACAATTCTAAGATTCCTATGGATGTGGCTGCGTTGGTGCAACCTTTGGCCGTTTCATGGCATGCAGTTAGAGTGTCTAGGTTCCAAGAAGGACAATCAGCTTTGATTCTTGGTGGAGGACCCATTGGTTTGACCACAATCTTTGCTTTGAAGGGTCACAAAGCCAGTAAGATTGTGGTTAGTGAACCTGCTAATGCCAGAAGATTATTGGCTGCAAAATTGAACGTTGAAGTGTTTGATCCTTCTGGAAAGTCTGTAGACGAATGTGTCAAAGAGTTAAGAGCTATGTCACCTGATAATCACGGGTTCCACCATACTTTTGACTGTAGTGGAGTTGCTGACACGTTTGGAACTAGTTTGAAGTGTCTCAGAATTAGAGGAACTGCTACAAATGTGGCTGTTTGGGCTAAGAAGTACATTGATTACTCGCCAATGGACACTACGTTATCGGAAAAGATTGTCACGGGGTCTATTTGTTTTGTGAAGGACGATTTTGTGGATGTGGTTAACAGTATAGAAGCTGGGAACATCAATATTGACGAGTTGAAAATGATGATTACCGATAAGATTCTTTTGTCGGAGGGGATCGAGAAGGGGTTCAACGAGTTGTTGCACCACAAGGGGAACCATATCAAGATCTTGTTCACGTCCGACAAGGAGAATTTGTGAGATGAAGGCCAGAACAAGAGAGATGAGGCAGAACAAGAGAGGTCCAAGAAAAGAGACATTCAAGACTACACGAAACAGGTCATATAGATTTATTCAAGAACAACCAACTCTACTTCCTTCTTGCAAACGTGTAAACCGTAGCCCAAACCACCTTGAATTCAAACTGGTCGTCCCATCCAAACGTATCTTTAAGTTTATCGATATATTGATCAGCCACGTCCTTTTTTCCAGGGTTTCTCTTCTTCCAAGTATGGTAAGCACTCCAGCTGGTAACATAGTCTCTGAAAGTGGCCAAATTGATCGTCTTGGAGATGTACAAACTGGATGGTTCGTCTTTTCTCAATGGTTCATATTCGACTCTGGTGATGTCTTCAAATAAATTGTTTGGCACTTCAACCTCACGAAGTAAGGTTCTAAGATAGTTTCTTCCTGGTTGTTGCCAACATGGACCCATATATTCCGGGTTATCGTAGCAGAATTCGTCATAAATGTCGTTTGCAACCTCAAAGTCTACAAAAATGGGATCTTTGTAAAACCAGTAAGCCAAAGTGCCTCCTTTGTTCAAGATTCGATGTGATTCAGTAAAGAACCGTGGATGGTCCACCCAATGACAACATTCGGCTCCTGTAAGCAAATCTACAGACTCCGGTTCGATTCCAGAGGGTGCTTTTTCAGCAGTTCCAACCACAAATTCAATGTTTAACAGTTTGGTTCTGTGGTCATTTGTGCATTGATTGATCATTGTGGTACTTGGGTCTGTGCCAATGACTTTGTGGAAGTGTTTGGCCAATTCAAAAGCCACAAACCCAGATCCACATCCAATGTCCACTGCAAGGTCTCGTTTTGTACCATGATAAGCAAGTAAAGTCTCGTAAAAAGAAGAAGGATAAGAAGGTCTTGCATCGTCGTAATGCTTCGTGTTGAAGTCCTTGTCACTGTAAGTAGCCATGATTAAAGAAGGAAGATTAATTAGTTGTGGGGATTGCTTATCAGACGATACCGGGCCTGAACCGGCAAGGAGAATTAGAAGGGAATGACTAAAAGGGAAACGACTACCAACTAAAAGGGAAACGACTAAAAGGGAAACAACTACAACTAAAAGGGAAGCTACGAGGTGTACAAGGGAAGATTACCTGATTGGGTGCGAGGTCTATAAAGGGTTGTTCAGGTTGATGGTCAAGTGAGACCCTTTGAATTCAATGTCTAACAAAGTGCAAGTGTGATACGGCAGATACTCTTATCAGCCACAATTCTTCTGTTTGCATCCCATATCCGGTGTCTACCAGAGCTCGATGATTTACATCCAACTCAACCATCATCTCAAGGTGAACCAAGTCGTACAGTAAGACTCACTTGGGTCAACACTATATGAACCCTCTGGATTTCCTAAAGCGGCAACACACTCACTCACCATCGAGTCCCTATAGGGGCCCATCACCACAACAGGAAATCCACCTCATGGAATTGCTTCCTAACTAGGAAACACAGTTGTTGCCCCTATTGGTGTCCTTCTTTACTATTTCTTTATTAAACCATATACACATGAGATTAGATTAATTACATTTATGTCATTTGACATCTGGGGCAAACAGCCAGTTATTCGAAGGTTCCCACCCTCTTCATTGTTTCTTCTTTTCATCTTTCTTAAGATGGAAGTCGTATTTTCCTTTGGTCTTTTCGTTAAGAAACTCTTTATACTTCTCCAAAGTAATCTTCTTTTGCATCTCCTTATACTCATCCACAAACTGGTACTTGGATCCGTAGATAGAGTCCCAGAACGTGAAGAAAGGCTGGGAAAAATTATGTTTGAAACCCCAACTTTGATGGTGAATATCGTGATACACTGAATTATTAGGAAAGATGATCTGAAATGGGTCAAAAGGTAACCTATACCCACAATGGTCATCAATTGTCTTCATAGTACTGAAACTGTACAAAAACAATGTCTCTCTAGGAGACAAAGCGGTAATCATCCCTGCCAAACCAGTTCCACAAGTATCCAACAAGAACCCTTCAAAAGGATCATTGTATAAAGCTCCAAAAGCGTAAGGAACCTGTAATCTATGGTGTCTGGAGTGGAAACGCGTGTACAAAGCTCTGTTCATGTGCATGTACCGATGAAGCATGAACTGCCAAGTATCCACAATCACAAAAGCTGCCACCACCTTAACAAAAGAATAGCCATAAGTATACAAAAACCAGATCACTTCATTAGGCAAAAACAGAAGTTTCTGTTTCCAATGCCACATAGCACTCATCTCAAACCCTGTCACCGGTTTAGGATCCAAAAGGTACACAAAATAGCCCACAACTGTCTGAATTACATGCTGAAGAATCACGTCTTTGATCACTTCCGAAACCTCGGCCTTGTTCTTAGCCAATTCTTCCGGACTAGGATGGATCTTATACTGTTCTGCCAACTTGTAGGTGTCTAGCACATGGAAAAACATGCAATAAACCCAATAAACAACAATGGGAGCGATTAGGGCCAAAATTCCATCGGGGATGCCAGGAATTAAATCGGGCTTTTTGGCGAGAAATATCTGGGGTTCGAGTTTCGACGATATCACGGTCAAGTTCTTGGGAAGGAACGGATAGAAGTCCATTGTGTTGCTTCAAAAAACTCTAGAAAAATCCTTTCCTGACTGATTTTAGATGTGTTTATATTTTTTTCGTTTATTTGAAGTTTCGCAACTGGTGATTTCGAGGTGGAAGAACGAAACTGTCATGAAAGAACACAAAAACGAAGTCCCGAAACGGCAATTGGTTGGGTTTAAATAGGAAATCTCTGATTGTGCAAAATTTATTGGTTTTGTGGTTTGTTGGCGGCTACCGATGACTTTTTATATGCCTAGTTTCTTTTTCATGTTCGGAATAGCTGCAAATTTTGGAGTTCCGCCATAGCAAATAATTCAACGTGCAAGCGGCAGAGACACGAAATGGGCTCATATAGGGGTCCAAAAGCTTCTTTGCATCACTCCACAAACACCCAAACGTCTCGAATAGGGGTGGGTTTGCAGCTTGTTTGAGTCATGCAACGCGATGGCATCCTTACACCCATAGTTAATGTTTGTGAGTGTTTGTGAATTAACCCTTACACCAGGAGACAAGGAACACCAGAGTAAACACAAGAAGGGTGATTGGAACCACCAGATAGAGTCTAGTGTTTATGTCTTGTGTTTATGGATGCGTACCTGTTCCCCGTCCACACCTTACCGTCCACATCTTCCCCTTAAATTGTTAGCCGCCATATATTTCTGATCACGTGACTTCATACCTTTCAGAATGAGATCGCCAAAAGTGATAATTTTATCAAAAATGTCTAGATCAAAGAATACAGGTGACGATATATGGAAAAATAACATCGAAAAAATCAATAGTGAACTCTTCACATTGACGTATGGGTCGCTAGTCGCCCAATTGTGTAAAGACTACAACAACGATTATACTCAGGTGAACCAGGAATTGGATAAAATGGGATACAATATTGGAATTCGATTGATCGAAGAATTTCTCGCTAAAACGGGGATGCAGCGGTGCCAAACGATCAAAGAGACCGCCGATGTGATATCTAAAGTCGGGTTTAAGTTGTTCTTAAACATTCAGCCGATTGTGGCCAATTGGTCGCCAGATGGAAAGGCGTTTAGTCTTATATTTATGGAAAACCCATTGACAGAGTTTGTGGAGTTACCAAACACAAACCAGATCAAGGACTTGTGGTACAGCAATGTTCTTTGTGGAGTTTTACGAGGAGCATTGCAGATGGTACAAATGGATGTGGACTGTTGGTTTGTTAAAGATGCGTTGAAGGGAGACGAGCATACTGAGTTACGGTTGAAGTTGAATAAGATCTTGAAGGATGAGGTACCTGCAGGAGAGGATTAGGGGGAGGTTGATAGGAGAGAGGGGGGAGAGGGAGGAGAGAGAGAAGAGGGAGAAGAGATGAATAGAAATGGTACCAGAAAGATGTCAGGTCTAGTCAGTTATGATATGATACAAACACCCAACTGGCCCAAACACCCAATTGGCCCAAACACCCAACTGACGCAAACAAACCAAAATTGGCTGCCATTCGTCTTTCACATTTTTCACTGCTTCAAGTGTCATAGACTAATAAACACTAATGAACTCGACACTACTACACAACACGACACTAATACAAACACAAACACACACTAACACAAACAACCACAAGTCCACAAAACAAGTCTACAAACCACTATCAAAGCCCACATTCATCCAACCAATCCAAAGCAACCTTTTCGTAGTCAATTACGAAACTCCACTCTTCGCAGATTTTCTCTATATGTCTATCTTGTCTCAGCTCCACAAGCTTTTGCTTGCAATTGTTTACGATTTAGCAGTCGTGTTCTTTCAATGTATCATCCACACTTTCTTCAGAGACATTAAAGTTCGTGGTTCATTCAATGTTCCGAGATCTGGCGCCGTCATTTATGTGATTGCTCCTCATCACAATCAATTTCTTGACGCTTGTGTGGTGATTCCTACAATTAAGCAGTTTGGAAAGCGAAACCCATCGTTCTTGATAGCTGGAAAGTCGTACCGGCGGCTATTTATTGGACTCATGAGTCGGTTGACGTCCAGTATTCCTGTTGAAAGAGCTCAAGATATGATGAAACCTGCTAAGGGGAAGATCTTCTTGGGTGCGAAAGATAACGAGATAATAGGCGAAGGAACTCAGTTTACTAAGACTTGTGAAGTCAAAGGGTTGATAGGTCTCCCACACTCTAAGGGGAACTTTCAGATTGCCGAAATTGTTGATGATTGTAAACTTATAATCAAAGGCGACTATAAAGATAAGTCTGAATCTGTCACAAAAATAAGATATGACATGTTGAAAGAAGGAAGTGGTTATAAGCTTGCAGGACATATCGATAACCATACGTTATTTCAGAACGTTTTTGACTTTTTAAAAGCTGGAAATGTAATGGGGTTGTTTCCAGAAGGTGGTTCTCATGATAGAACCGATCTTTTGCCTTTAAAACCAGGTGTGGCCATTATGGCTTTAGGGGCTATCTCACAATGTACAGATCCCAATCAGGTGATCAAAATTGTACCTTTAGGGTTGAATTATTTCCATCCTCATCGGTTTAGAAGCAGAGCAGTGGTTGAATTTGGAAAACCCATTGAAATAACGGTTTCTGATGGCCAGGAGTACTTGAAAGACTCCAAAGCTGCTGTTAACAAGCTTATGAACACCATCACTTTGAAATTGAAAGAAGTGACGGTCACGTGTAATGATTACGATACTTTGATGGCTCTTCAGGCTGCAAGAAGATTGTTTACTACGGGACAACGAGCCCTGACTCCTTTACCAATGGTTGTCGAGATGAACAGAAGACTTATTAAGGGGTACGAAATGAACAAGGATAAACCAGATGTCATTGAAATGAAGCAATTGGTCACTGCTTATAATAAGAAGTTGATGATGTTAGGATTACACGATCATCAAGTGGATTCATTATCCAAGTCCAACAAATTGAGCATACTACTCAAATTTTGCAACCGGTTGTTCAAGGTATTCTTATTCTTTGGATTGGCGTTACCCGGAACATTTTTGTTTTCTCCAGTGTTCATTACATCGATTCGAATCAGCAGAACAAAGCAAAAGGAAGCTTTAGCGGAGTCTGTGGTGAAAATCAAGGCAAGAGACGTGTTGGGAACATGGAAAGTATTGGTTGCGCTTGTGCTTGCTCCAGCTCTTTACATCTTCTATTCACTTTGTGGAACTGAGTTCATTATCAGAGCTTGGTTTCCAAATGCTTCATGGAAGTTGAGAGGTGTGGTGTTTTTGATATGCTATGCTTGGTCAGTTTTAACGACGTATGCTTCATTGCGGATCGGTGAGATCGGCGTGGATTATTACAAGTCGCTTAAACCGTTGTTCTATTCGTTAGTCAGTGAACACAAGGACTTGGCACAAATCGATGATTTAAAAGCCCAAAGAAGCTCTCTTGCAGAGAAAGTGAGCCAGTTCTGTGACAACTACGGACCATCAATTTTCGACGACTACGACGAGTTTTACCAGCATTACGTCGACGGAGACGTCAATATCGAACATGCCCAAATATTCAGTGATCAACGAAGTGAAGGATCCAGTGGACATTCGTCCGAAACCGAAGAAATCGAACACCAGAATAGCAGCCAAAACGATGACGAAAGTAATGACGAAAACTGTGAAGAGGCTATCAACCCCGTCAAGAAAAAAGTTCATATCCGTATGAGAAAGCGGACCGCCCAAGCCCTCGGTTACCCACCCAATAAGGGCCAAGTAAATTGAACTTATAGCGGTTGCAAAAAGTCATTGGTTGCAACAAAGAGCTGGTTCCGACACGGCCCGACCACAACCACGACCACAACTGCCGGGTGCAGTTTCTTTTTCGTTTGTGAAATTCGTCATGAATGTCGCGCGCCGACAAAACGCTTATCAGCACAAAAAATACCTGACTTTTTGAGTGGCAATTATACAAAATTAGTCATTTCTTTTACTTAAATAAAAGAAGTGACAAACGACTTTTGTAAACATCACAACAACCATGAAATTCAACGTCAGATTAACCACCGAAAACTCTTTCGAGTTATTATCTCCAACCACCAAATATGACCTGTTAATATCTGAAATCAGGGAGGTATCCACATTCCCGCTCCCTCAGTTCTTTAAAGTGATCTATAATGGAGAAAAGCTTAACGATGAGCAGTTGGCCGAGTTGGCAGCTGTGGACGAAGAGATAAACATCATTTTGATGGAAGAAAGCAAGAAACCTTTGAAGAAAAAGAAGAATAAGTGTCAATTCCAACACTGTTCGTCGGCTCCTTTGAGAATGGTTGGAGATTGTCATCATTGTAATGGTAAGTTCTGTGCCAAACATAGATTATTGGAAGATCATATGTGTTCCGGGTTACAGATTTGTAAGGAGATTGCTCATGAGAAGAATGCTATGAAACTTCAGAGTGAAAGGACCATTTCTAGTAAGGTTTAGAGGAAGAAACATCAGTTTCTATGTGTAACGATATCAAGGGTCAACGATTAAGGACCTAGGGGTCATGTTCTTCAGGGGGTTAGTGTTTCTTAAGGGTTAGTGTTATTTAGGGGGTTAGTTTCTCAAGGGACACTGTTAACTGTTCTTCAAAGGTCACTGTTCCTCAGCATTCACCATCCCTAAAGATCACCGTCCCCAAAGATCACCATCCCAAAGGGTCGCCGTTCAGTTCAAAGGGTATAGATAGAGATCCCGTGTTTATGTCTATAAGACTATTAATTATTCAAGTCATTATTATTTATTCCAACAAATTCTCTAAAATGTCTTTGTATTTCCCGTTTGTCACATTGTTGGCCTTCACAAGAATCGTCTCTGCTTCTTTATAACAATCTTCTTGTGATTTGGAATCAACATCGTATAAGTTTCCAAGAGAGATCAACGATTCGCTTAAATTGACCCAACTTTCGACGTTTTCATCGTCCCAACTGTGTCTGAGGTACTTGATGGCAGTTTCGAAGAGTTCAATTCCGATTTTCTGACTGGTTTTAACATCTAAACCATTGATTTCCGTATCCTGACAACTCTCATCGTACATAAGAGTTGTGAAGATTGTACTTGGTTCTTCTGCTTCTTTAAGGTACGATTGTCCGAGATTGAAACACACCTTTTTGAAAAGTGCACTTGCATTGTTTTGTTTGTGTAAGGTCTTGTATAACTTGATACAATGGTTTCTCCACCAGAGATTGAATTCGTCAGTTTGGATGATTGGTTGCAAAATGTCGGGAATTTGTGTTTCTTGTTCTTCGTCTTCGAAATCATCAACTAGTCCTAACACGTCATCCACCAACCCAAGGATTTCGAACACTTCTTCGTTCAAATCTTCCTTTTCCAGCTGATTGTCCTGGGCTTTCTCAAAAAACTGTAAACCCAGTTTAAGCACATTAAAATAGTCAAATTGAACGTCTTTGCCGCCCTTTAATTGGCCCAATTTCAAAATCTCCTGTGTCAATAACACCTTACTCTTTTGTAAATTCAACAAGCTGTCTTTATCAAAAGTTTCCAACCCTAACTCAATCTTCTCTAAACTCAAATCTACCAAATCATCAGTCTCTTCTTCTTCGCTAAATTGAATCAACTCAAGCAAACTGTCGGAGTACACCTTATAGAAGAACGCAGGAACCGATCCTTTGGTTTCGTTTCGGATCAAACGATCACATTCATGTATAACGCCGTTTAATATCAATTCATTCTGTTCTTTTTTGAATTTTTCAAAGAGCGTTTTCACTTGCACAAACTCGTCGTCTTCGGCGCTGGAAGCAAGTTCCACTGTCAACAGGTCTGTGTTGACCGGCTCGTCGGTTTCGACCTTCTTCTTCTTGTTTTTATTGACTTTTCCAAGTCCTAATTGTCTTTTTGCCATAGTTAATTTAGCTCATCGCATTCGCATCAGGCCATTTAAATGGCTGCAAAAATGGGGGGACAATTTAAATTAAAGATGGCACACAAAGAGACACGAAACACTGTTACAAAGGTCCACGGTGATTGTGCACCAAGGGCCACCAGTTGCTTCAGCTGCCAAACACATCCCATTAAAATGGTTGGAGCACGACCCATCTCATCATGTGAGATAGCATAATGTTACGTCAAATCTGGAGAATCTAATGAAATATTTGTAAACCTTTTTGTAAACCTTTTTACTTTTGTAAACGTTTTCACCTTTGGGAACCTTGTTGTTTTGTGTTTGTGTTTGTGTTTGTAACTGTCTTTGTTATGTTGGTCAACTGGAAACTCGAAGGGGAAGTTCACTTGGTAATCGGCCAAATCAATGGTATTGTGACTCACAGATTAAAGACACTTGAACAAAATGGGTGTAAGCCAATTCTAATAACCGAAACACTCAATGATTTACCTTACGAGCAGTACAACAAACCGTTTGAAGTTGAAGATTTGAACCGGGGAAGACCTGAAGTTTTGGGGATCGTCGATAAAGTAACGGTGAATGTTGCATCTGATGAAATGAGACAAATGATCTATAACGAATGTGTCAAGCTTCGTATTCCCATCAACACCATTGACGCTCCTCAATACTGTACGTATAACCACGTGACTACCTACAAAAAAGGAGATGTAGAGATTGGAGTAACCACTCATGGTAACGGCTGCAAATTGAGTAGTAGAATCAAGAGAGATATAGTGAGCAAGTTGCCGGCTGATATTGATGCTATAGCGAAGAATGTGGGAGATATACGAACTGCTATCCTTCTAAAAGACAATGTGGTAGATAGTGACGACGACGAGACAAATTTGACGTTGAATAAGTTGGTTAAAGAGTTTGAGATGAATGAAGAGGATTTGAAACGGAAAAGGATTAATTGGTTGAACCAGATCATAGAGTACTACCCATTGACCAAGCTTAAGGACTTAAAACTCGAAGATTTCGCCGAGAAAAGCCCAGAGTTGTCACCTTCTCCTTCTACTAATAATACCACCAAAGGTACCATTTCTTTGGTTGGTGCAGGTCCTGGAAGTGTATCATTACTTACCAAAGGTGCCATGGATGAGATTATCCATGCAGATTTGGTTCTTGCAGACAAATTAGTTCCACAAGAAGTGTTGGATATAATTCCCAAAAAAACCGAAGTTTTCATCGCCAGAAAGTTCCCAGGGAACGCTGAAAGAGCCCAACAAGAACTCTTGGAACTCGGTCTTGAAGCTGTCACACAAGGTCGCAAGGTCGTTAGGCTCAAACAAGGAGACCCCTACATTTTCGGTCGTGGAGGAGAAGAATTCATCTACTTCCAAACCCACGGATTCAAACCCAAAGTGTTGCCCGGAATCACATCTGCTTTATCAGCACCCTTGTTAGCAGATATCCCAATGACACACAGAGATGTATCTGATCAAGTACTCATTTGTACGGGAACAGGCAGAAAAGGAGCACTTCCAAATATCCCTGAATACGTCGAAACCAGAACCACGGTGTTTTTGATGGCTCTCCACCGTATAGATCAATTTGTCACAGCCCTTCTACAAAATCAATGGCCGTCGGATGTTCCATGTGCCATAGTTGAACGTGCTAGTTGTCCAGATCAAAGAATCATAAGAACTACCATATCTCAACTTCCCGCCGTCGTTCAAACTTACGGATCTCGTCCTCCTGGTCTCTTGGTTACAGGAAATGCCACAAACCTCCTAAACGACCAACTCCTAACCGAGGGTATATCTATTTAATTTATTTATCATGTATCATAGAATGAAACTTTCGCAACCAAAAAATTTCGGTTATCTCTTTCCATGCTTGTTAGAAACATGATGAAATTTCAGGTTCGAAGCTTATGTCGAAGCTCCAAAAGCGTAGTTTTCGACATCGATGGTGTTTTGATTAAGGGCCATAAAGCAATTCCCGAGGCCAGACCTGCTTTAGAAGTTCTAGACGCTAAAAAAATTCCGTTTGTACTCTTGACCAATGGAGGTGGGGTTAAAGAGAAAGATCGTATCGATTACCTAAGCGATGTTATTGGATACAAGTTCAAGGTGGACCAGATAGTGCAAAGTCACACGCCTATGAAGGAATTGAAGTCGCTTTATAAGAAGGTGTTGGTTGTGGGAGGACAGGGAAATAAATCTCGAGAATGTGCTTATGATTATGGGTTTGAAAAAGTGTTGATGCCAATTGATTTGGTGAAACAGGACCTGAACATTGCGCCTTTCCATAAGTTCCTGGAATCTGACTTTTTGAACAATTCTGAACCGTTAACTGATAGTAAGATTGATGCTATTATGGTATTTAATGATCCTCGAGACATGTCGACGGATTTACAGATTATCATGGATTATTTGAACAGTGTAGATGGGCAATATGGTACAAAACGGATTAGCAATAGTTCCGAACCAAGTGTACCTATTTATTTTTCCAATAACGATTTCTATTGGTCAAATGAGTTCAATTTACCGAGATTTGGCCAGGGTGTGTTTCGTATAGTTGTTGAAACCATTTACCAACACATCAATGGTCAGCCATTGACCAATACTATCTATGGGAAACCATTTAAGATCCAATATGATTACTGTTCTAGGCTTTTAAACAGCGAAAAAGTGTACATGGTAGGAGACAATCCGCTAAGTGATATCGAAGGAGCTAACAACTACGGATGGGAGTCGTGTTTGGTGAAAACAGGGGTTTACAAGCCAGGTACCAATCAACATACCAAGAATCCTCTGATGGGAATATTCCAAACTGTATACGAAGCAGTCGAAGGGATCTGCCTCCATTAAACAAAGTTTGCAACATTTGGCTATGTTGGAATGTGCAGATGCGCTTTATGGAACCATCCATGCATAACACGGACGTAACCCTTGGAAGCGGCCAAAGCCACCCGAATACATTGGCAAAAACGAAAAAAAACTACGAGAAAACGTCTGATTAAACGGCTCAGTTGCTTCAAACCAAAGGTACCTACGTAAGGATCGATAAGGCCTGAAATATGACGTTGACAACCACAACCTAACCAGGTAATAACCAATAACATTGATCGTAAAACTTTAAATTCACAGGTGCAAATAAGGTTAGTAACATCTCACGTACACCAATTACGTTTAATAATATGGTGCCGAGATAGTTGCAGATTCACCGGGTTTCAATAAAGAATCCCAACCCTGTGAAAAAAATAATCGGAGTTCCCAAATTGGGAACCCAAATTGGAGAAGTCAACTGGGCCCTGGGCCTTCGCTTAGTGAATCATCTTAAAGCCTGTTGTGCACGGCAGACGGAGGGATTTTTTTTGGCTCTAGGTTACATTTTTATCACTTGTGCACATCCCTTTGGGAATTTACGGTTGTTTTGCTGGGCAATTATCTGGCAACATTCCAGTTCGGGAGGAATAGCCTTCTTTTGCAGACGTAACTGTTCTGGAACGCCAGTTTTCCAAAGAGGACACCGAAGCCCATTTTTTTGAGGTCACTTTATTAAGGTTTTTTGCTGTAGATGGTATCTTCAGATTAAGATTAGATTTCGTTACAAGATGAGATGTACACGGGCCGATGTTACGGGGGTTGGCAATTATCAATTTTTTTTATTTTTGGTGGTTTATGCAAGAAACCAAAAATTAATGTACATTTTAAATAAATATTAGATAGAATTGAACAATTTAGAATTTTATATCAAACAGTGCCCTGTTTTACAAGCCTTTATACCAGTCCCAAGTGTTGTTTTTCAAATCATTTTATTATGAAGAAGACTTTTCTTGATACTGATTCTTCTTCCATTTTTACCTTTGCACACTTTATTGTTTAACACTTCTTGTGCAGCAATGACGGCCCCTTTCCTCTTCACGAGCTTGGCATGGTATAAACCACAAGCGTTACACAAAGTTCTCACTCCATTGGGACCTCTTCTCCATTCGGGGGTTTCTGTAGTTCCACATCTATGACATTTATTAATTGGTTTATTGATCACTTCCGGAGCCAAGTATTGTTGTTGTGGAGAAGGCGATTGCCCGTAGTAGACTGGATAGTAAGGGATGTAATAGCTGTATCCTTGTCCCACGGGTTGTCCTACAGGTTGTCCTACTGGCTGGCCCACTGGTTGCACAGGTTGTCCTGAAGGTGTGACATTATGAGATTGTACACCAGCGGGAATTGGTTGGATCGTTTGTACTCCAACTGGTTGTGTAACACCCACTGGTTGTACACCCACTTGTTGTGGTAACAAAGGAGGCGATGTTTGAGCACTGTGACTGGTCATAGGAGGAGACACCGCTTGCACAGAAGGCTGATTTGCTGGGTGATAATTGTAATTGGTGTAGTTATAATTAGCAGTGGGTGTGGAAGTGTACTGAGTCAATTGGGTCAAAGAGGGCAATTTCACCGAATAAGAAGGACTTGTGTAGTTGGATAAGTCCGGCAACTTCACATCATGAGATTTGGTCAACTCACTGATCGATGGTAACTTCATTTTAGGGTCCATATTGAGGAAAAAGTACAAGTATGGCTGTTAAATTTTAGTGCACCAACAATAACCGAAACAATATGGTTGGAACTGTCAAACACAAGACAACTTTTTTCAAGATTCCTTTTGTAAAACAGCAGGAATCTCCTGTTGTATTTATACTACGAAAAAAATAACTGAAGGGTAAAAGTAAAATAATCTGAAGCTTAAATAAAAACCTCAGGAAAAAAAAAAAATCGAACGTATTCTATGCATGTTTTTTTTTTATAATAAAATTTTAATTGCGCTCCACCCGAAGCTTCTTCGTTTTTGTGTGATTGTCGTTTTTGTGTGACTTGCAGTTAAAAATAAATCGCAGAATATAAGCGATTTCCGAAACTAGCATCTTGTGGTAATTAAAAGACAAGGGTCCCTGACGGAGAAACATGTTTGTGCATACTATCTGGTAAAGTGGTGTCATTTTGGCATGTTACGTTTGCTTGGCTTTCATTATACCCAAGGTCTAGCCTTGGTGTAACCTCGGTTTACTGTTACAATTAATCGCAGTTTGAAGTTTCGGTAATCGTTTCCTTGATCGGGTGAGATGGCGCCCTTACACCAGAAAAAAAATAAAACTGTAAAACTACTGGGATGTAAACGCCATAAAAGGGCGATGGAAAGGCGCTAGTATGCTTAGGTATAATCAGGAGCTACAGCGGGGCCCTCTTAACCTAGCCAGTTACATTGCTATTTAAATGTCAGATCCAAATAGGTTAAACTCACGTTTAAGCTTATGCAGTTAATTTCCTGCACTGGAAGGGCCGTATTCAAGGTGACGCCCAGCAGAAAAAAGGGATCGAGCCGAGGCTGCGTTCCTGCATACAAACAGGCGAGCGCTTCTGGAATTTGTTTCAATGCAGTAGAAGTGAGATTTCGATGCAGCAGAAATCTTACGGGCTGAAAAAAAACCTGGCCCCACTACTACATGAAATGCATCGCTTATGTAACCCGGGTGGTTTGCAATTTGGGTGGTTTGCAATTTTCCCAACAAAATGCCTTGATCTTGAAGAATGAAGATTGAATCTCGTTGAAGTAGACGCCCTCCAAACACTAAAAAAAGGGGTGGTTAGTGACACAAGTGAATGTGACGAACTATCAGAAGATAATTTCATCTTGTAACTCTGCAAGGAACCGCCACAGTTCCAGCAACTATCAAATGCGCTCGAAGATCATTGCCATCCGTAGGGGATGGATACGGTCCGAATCTCGATGAAATTATGTGATAGAATATACGACCTTAACACCTAAATAAAAAGATGATCTAATAATATGCATTATGCTCAAGGTGGTATTGAAAAGCCAATTAACAATAGGATCATCCACGTGAAATTTGTGAAACATGTCCCGATGGGGTAATATTGGTGACGCAAGCCAACCAAAATTATGCACCGCCGCTAAAATGCCAATGCTTTTTGGGCTTATTACGATACAAAATATACTTTCTGCCTATGCCTACTAAGTTTGGTGCAAGGGGGCCGTGTCATTTTCTGGTTCATTGATCTACTGTTCAAACCTAATTGGCGCCCGGATTTTCTTATCATCCATAACCAGATAGCCACTGTGGCAGTACACAGAGCGCTAGAAGTTTAAGTCTATTCTGGTTTTGGTTATGAAACTGTCCCCATTTCACAGGGTACCCCCCTACGTTGCGCTTCTTCTTGCGTATTGTTGTGATATCATCAGAATCTGCGGCTGGAGGGGGGCGGGGGACTAGATTCTGGTGTAAGGAGGTGACTATTTCCCAGGTGAAACTTGGGATTGAAGCGCAAGTCTATTGGTACCGCAAGTCTATTGATACCAACCCCTCCGTTTCGGGCATAAGTCGGTAATGAGACATTTAATCAAGGTAGTTCCAACCGTGAACCGTGAATGCACACTTTTGACGTCAAGTAATTAGAAGCTGTGCAAGTTGCAGGTAGATTGCAATGTAATTTGCACCCATTTTTGCAGGCTTCCAACCACTGCAGCCGTCCAACCACTGCAGCCGTCCAACCACTGCAGCCGTATGTGTTTGGGATATGCCCTGTCACGTAACTGACTGCAGCAAATCCGGAAAAATTTTTATCCAATTGTGAAGGACGTCCAAAAGTGGTACCATGCTATTGTTATCTTGTGACTAGGTAAAAGCCAACATTCACATGTCTGTCGGAACACGTTTAGCGCAAATAGCATATGGATCATCTTTTAAGGTTGAGATACGTCAAATGGTTCGATATCTCATTGGTGTCGGAGCTTAAATGGCTCATTGTGAGTTAAAATATCTCATTGGCTAGATAAACTATCAATTACACTATTTGACCTAATCTGTCTTGCTTGAATGCTCTAATCTGTTTTGGCTAATCTGGTTTGGCTAATTAGTTCTGGCTAATCTATTCTGGCTAATTAGTTCTGGCTAATCTGTATTGGCTAATCTGTTTTGGCCTATTCAGTTTTGCCTATTCAATTTTGCCTATTCGATTTTGCCTATTCAATTTTGCCTATTCAGTTTTGCCTAATCGGTTTTGCCTAAATTCTTCATTGGGATATCGGAAGTATGTTGAGGCAATGATGAATATCCTTGTTTAGACTTTTTGAATGGGATTCTTCTGTGGTTATGGTTTTTTCCCATAGCCTTTCTGGGTTTCAAATGAGACAAATCAACTTTGTTGACTTTCACAAACAAAAGCATCCCGAAAAAGAGTGCAACCACAAACATTGGAATTCCGAAGATCACAAAGTACTTTTCGTAGTCCAAGCCTTCTTCCACTTCGATTTTCAAGTGTGGATTCTTGTGCATTTGATCCAATACGTCAATATCTTCATTGTGTCCCTTGTACACGACTCCTTTCTTTCTGAAGTTCAAAACTAATGAGTTCTTTAAGAGATCAAAGGTTTCATCTTCAACGGTATCTGGTTGGATGGATAAGAGGACTTTTCTCTCGAATTGGTCTTCGTTGACGAAGAAGTCTTCAATTATTTTAATTGGGAGCATCCCATCGTCGTTATTGATCCATTCTGACGTGTAAAACGAGGCTTTGGTGATCTTACCTCCGTTGTCCATGATTGCACTTCTCTTGACAGTGTCTCTTTCTTCGACTTTGAACCCTTTCTTCTCGTCTCTCTCTTCAACTTTGAACTCCTTCTTTTCCTCGTCTCTCTCCTCGACTTTAAACTCTGTCTTCTCGTCTCTCTCTTCGACCTTAAACTCTCTCTCTTCCTCATCTCTCTTCTGCATTCCATGATCCTTTAAGCTAGGTTTCACTCCAGACAAGTGAATTCTCACCTTCTCTGCTCCTTCAAAGTACTTGGAAAACCAAGTAATAAAGTACTCATTCTCCATCAACCACACTTCATTATCTCTAGGAAAACAAAATGGCTCACTAGAAGTCTGTTTATTGATCCCTTTCTTGAAGTAAGAATCTGGGGTACATCTGATAATTGGATTCAACATCTTATACGTCTTATCTTCTTCTATCCATTTAGTTTCAGTGAATATTTCACCATCTTCCATTTCATGTTCTACAGTGGTAGGAGTGGAAAACCATGTATCATAAGTAGGAGAAGGGTTCTTGGTGTGTCCATTCTTCAATTCTGGTTTGATGGTCTTGGGTCTCCCATTCTTGTTCAATGAGATCCATGGCTCTAATCCGTTAGTGGTCTTGGGCGGTTGTCCTGAGATAGTAACTCCCGCAATAACAGTGGGCGTAACCACCTCTTTCTTCGTACCATAGACAGTTCTTATCCATTTCTGAGGACCTTCAGAACTCGATGTTCCCGAAAGAGCATAAAACTTGTCTTCTGCGTCTTTGAGCTTCTGTTTCTGTTGATCAACATAATTTTTGTGCACTCTTTTTTCAAGACGAGGGCTTGGTTCTGTGGGCAATTCCGTCACTACTGGTGCAGCAGTGATGAGAACATCTTGTGGGATATGTGAAGCAACTACAACACTTGTGACACTTGTGGCCACAAATAGGGCGGTGATTTGGCTAACCTTCATCAGTTAAAAGAATCTGAAAAATTTCGCGTCTTGTTACGGGCTTACCGGAGACACACCGAACAGTTCAAATGGTTGCAAAAAACGACTGTTTGAAGTCACGGTTCGACTACGTTGTTTTGTGTAGGTTGTAGAGGTGCTTTGTTTGAACAGTAAACTGCAAAATCTAATTATCAGATCGTGCTGCTCAAACGGGCTCCTCGTTGTTCTGTGGCATCTGAATCTCCATCATTGAATACATGATTTAAGTACAAAATGAAACTATGCAAGATTGCCAGGAAGAGATTTGGTTAACGTTAGCTATTGTATATTTTACGTTTATTTACAAGCTTGAAAAATTTTTGGACGGGATATGAGAAGCTTTTATACTGCTGTTGATGGTGTCGTGTACTGGCGAATACCTTTGGAAAGTTGCAGCAATTGGTAGGTGATTTCATTGTACAAGTTTGGTACTTGGTGGCCAGTTGGTGTGAGGATCTGTGGAGTTTGGAGGCTTTTCGATGCTTGGACGAACCATTGGTGAAGGGGTTTGTGGTTTTCAATGACTTGACCAAGGTTTTTATCTGGTAGGTCATGAGAAAGGGAAACGAGATGTGAAAGGAAGAAGAGGTCTGAAGATGTAAAGGAGAGTTTTGACTCCAGTTGTTTATGCTGTGTGTCTTTTGGCTGTGTGTCTTCTCCCTCTGTGTCTTCTGGTTCCTCTTTCCCTCTCTCTTCTCTCAACTTCTCATACTTCGTTAAAAACTCATCTAACAACCCCATAGCTCTTAAAGTGTTTCGGCTCTCTCGAAGCGACATCTTCTCCTTATTCCTCAACATCAACTGCTTCTCATGAAGCTTTGATATCGGTTTGATCTCTTCTTCATCCTCCCCAAAAGAAAAGAACCGTTTCTGATTCTCACCAAGTCCTAGAAGCTTTACCTGCTCTTTAGCAATATTATAGTACTTCAATGGCTGATTATACATCATAGGAAACGGCAAATAATGCTTGAACAACTTCCTAACATGGTTTTCATAATTATTGGAGTTCACATACAAATTGTACTGAACAAGGTATTGCAACTCACTTTCCACCAAATAGCACAAACTTCGTTCTATAACTTGGTCTGACACAGACATTGATTTCAGTCTTACGTAAGCATCTTCAAGGATCCAGTTCTCTTCTACGAACCGGGAAATATCATCATATCCTTCAACAGTTCCATTTTCTGTGACAAGCACTGGTAATTTACCAAACCTGCTTAAATTCGTATTACACGACGAAAAAACCTGAATTTTTTCGTCCTGGACCATCCCAATCAACCAGCACGCCGCTAGACTCTCAGGACAGATCACCAGAACCTCTCCCGCCGCTCCCCAAACATGCAATTCAAAGGGCATTCTTTTAGTTCAGCGCGAAATAATTTTTCAGATTGTAACTAACATGGAAAAGAAGAAGAGATTGGCACTAGATGTGATAGGTCAACTTGAAGACGACTTAGAAACCAATCCTTTGGACTATCTCAAGTGGAACAAGTTGATCAAACAAGTTTTAGTCAAGGACAAAGAAGACCAAATTCGAGGTGTTTTCAATAAGTATTTAGCCATCTTCAAACTCGATGGTAAACAATGGTGTAACTATATCAACTTTGAAATGGGCCGCCAAGAGTTCAAAAATGTACAGGACTTGTTTGGACGATGTATCACACAGATTGACGATGTGGAATTGTTTCGATTATATGTATCATACGTGAGAAGAGTGAATGATGTGATTACTGGAGGTGAGAAAGCTAGAGGAGTGGTTATTCAAGCGTTTGAGTTTGCCACAAACAGAGTTGGTATAGATTTGAAGAGTGGTGATTTATGGAATGATTACCTTGAGTTTTTGAGGTCTTGGACTCCTACTGCTTCTTGGGAACAACAACAAAAGAATGACTTAATAAGAAAAGTGTACAAGAAGTTGCTTGTGATCCCCACCGAAAAGATCGAGAGTTTGTGGACTCAGTACACAAGATGGGAGAACGAGGTCAATTCATCTACTGCAAGTCGGTTCATTGCTGATAAATCTGCTGAGTTTATGGAAGCTAGATCGTGGAATGTGGAGTATAAGAATCTTATAAGGGGACAACTTAAACGAGAAGTGATTGCTCAAGATATAACCAATGAAAGTGTGAAGATTCAAGTTGGTTTGTGGTACAAATGGATTGAATTCGAGAAAAAGAATAGATTA
This sequence comes from Yamadazyma dushanensis, assembly GCA_030571835.1. Lineage (NCBI taxonomy): Eukaryota > Fungi > Ascomycota > Pichiomycetes > Serinales > Debaryomycetaceae > Yamadazyma > Yamadazyma dushanensis. The sequence goes on along the minus strand of JAJLYZ010000008.1, from coordinate 407,012 downwards.
GAACTCAAAGAAGAGCCTTTGGTAGAACAAAGAGTCGAATATGTTCATAAACAGGCAATTATGGCTTTACCGTTTGTACCTGAGTTATGGTATAGTTATATCACATTTCTTAAACAGAAAGGTTCAAACACCACTGATATACTTGTCCAGTCGTTGATCTTAAACCCCAAAAGTTACCTTCTTACTTTTGAGTTGTCTGAGACATACGAGAAGGAGAACAATGTGACGAAAGCCAATTCTGTGGTTCAAAGTTTGATAGATTGTCTTATAGCAGACCATGGGTCTGTTTCTGCAAGTATAGAAACCATTAAAGACAGGTCCAAACTCGCTATAGAGACACCACAACCCAAATCTAATGACAGTAATGAAGACGACGACGATGATGATGTTCAACAACCACAGAAACCGAGGTTTAATATTTCAGAAGAAGATAGTAAGAAGTTGAAGGTTTTGATTGCCAAGCAAGATCAATTGGCTATGGCCATCACTATTGTCTATACGAAACTCATGATGACCAATAAGAGAACTGGAGGCATAAAAGAGTCAAGACAGATCTTTAAACTAGCTAAAAAGTTCCCACAAATCGGCCACCAATTGTATGTGGAGAATGCTTTGATGGAATACTATTCCGATAATAAGAATGTTGCTAGGAAAGTGTTTGAATTGGGGTTGAAAACTTATGGAGATGATGGTGCTTTCTTGGTTTCTAACTTGGACTTCTTGATTATGGTCAATGAAATGGACCATATCAAGCCGATGTTTGAAACCGGAGTCAGTAACTTGACTGCTAGAATAGAGGAAGACAATCTAGTGACAGAAAACTTGGATGCTTCCAACTGGGATAAAGAGGTTCTGAGAGAAAGAATAGATATCAACAAAGCCTATGTTAAGAAATTGTTTAACAAATACAGCAAATTTGCAACCGAATTCTTGGACTTAGGAATCGTCACGAGTCTTGAAACCAGATACACAGAATTGTTTCCAGAAGAAGATCCTGTCGAGTTCTTGAGTTCTAGGTACTGTTATGATGAAGTTGACTTGATCAGAAACGATTTGGGTAGATCAATCAAACGTAGTAGACCCCCTGTTGAAGAGAACGGATCTGTTGAACCAGAGACCAAGAAACAAAGAACTTCGTTGCCTTCAAAACCAACAGTAAGATCAGAACCAGAACCTGCACCTGCTGTGAGTATGGAAGCAATCAAACAACAACAAGCACAAGGGTTCATTGGAAACTCGGTCTACAGTTTACTCAGACTCCTTCCAAATGCTTCATATTACGGAAGACCCGAAGACAGAGTATTCAACAGTAAGAAATTAGTGGAATTGTTCAATACAATTGATCTACCAACCCAATAATGTAGCAATAGTGGAACAATCCCAAACGGATTTATCCCATGCAACAATCCCAAAATAATCCCAAAATAATCCCATTCCAAACCAAAAAATTAACTTTTATATTACATTCTACTTACGTAGCAGGTATTATACATCCAATCAAAAGTGAAACTCAGATGCATTGTCGTCATTATGCTGTTGTTTTTCAGCCCTAAACTCCTCTTCATATTCAGGCAATTTGAAGTGTCTTGAGCTCAACTCACTCAAGTCACTAGTACGAATATCATCCAAATCGTCGTCTGTGAACTCCTCTTCACTATGCACCACACTTTGTTCTGCAGTGATAATGGCTCTGACCTTGGCAGGTAATCTGTCAGGTCTGTAGAATCTTAAATCAACTCTTCCCACTGCATAAAGAAGCAATAAACCACCCTCTGCTGCTCCCCAAATGATATACATGGCAATTGAGTTACAAATAGCCGAACTATCTTTTGCGTACCTGAACTGGAAGATAGGAATGGCCCTGCATAAAGCTCCCACAAACAAGATAACGGTGGATATAGAAACAAGCCAAAGAGAGAAGTTATGGGTGACATCACCTCTCATATTGGTCAAACCTTCCACCAGCTTATAATGATGATGGGTTGCCGCTATAACTCTTACAGCGTGTCTGTGGTTGTGGTTTCTTTTCATAAACGTTTCTTCAGCGTCTTTTCGGGCATTCTTCTTCACAAAATAGAAAGGATGGAAAGATTCAATCCACCAAGGCTGATAAGTATACAAATTTTCATCTTTTGTGGTTGGTTTGAAGAAATAAGAAAGACCAATCAAAGACCAAGCTGTCAAGGTATACAAAATCACCAAAATTGAAGAAGCTTGTTGAACTTTGACGTATTTAACATAGGTTGGATAAGAAAGGAAATGAATATATGGAACAAAAGCTGCCATAATAGTCATTGCAACAATTCCAAGCACAAACGCATAAAAACTCAACATTATAACCCAAAAGAGCCTTCTACTACCTCCCACCGGATGTCTCCAAGTAAAGAGTCTCTGGGCCAAAATCAAGTTCAATGAAATTAAGATGATTGAAGGAATAATCAATAGAACCTCACTTACTAAACCCATCACCGTAACACTCAAATCTTTCAGCCATTCAATTCTCAAAGCAAATCCAATCACCTTACATGCACAATAGAAGATGTAACCGATACTCATCCAGAAATAATGGCCCCTACTTACATTGATTATGAATATAAGTAGGTGCAATAAGAATAGAAACCCAAATACTCCAATAAAAATAGCACTTGGTACAACGTCTCTTTTGACGGGATAGTCTCCGAAAAGGTTGATTTGGTACCAGTGTTGATAGTCAATGAATACCTGTGGAATGGTTCCTAACAAATTTCGGGCTTCTCTTGCTAGGATCTGTTGACCAGTCCCCAAAGCAGGGTAACCTTGTTGATATCGAAGCAATTGCATAATGCCATCCACAGCCCCATAAGTTTGAGATGGGTATCCAGGCACCGGATAATCAGACATTTTTCACAGGATATTGAAGTTAAAACTTGAAAACCAAGGGGGGCTCAACTTATTTAAACCATCTCGATGCAAGTTATTAGTTTTCCTAATTGGGAAATTTTCTGTAAAAGTGCACTAAATAGGAAATCGAAGACACACGACAGTTAACTCGATGGATGTACCTAATTCATTGGAGGGGCTAACTTAGGAGGTCATTCGATGAATGACAAAAGTTAGTTTTTGATGCTTTTCAAGTACTAAAGTTTTCAACCACTAAAAGTTTTCAACCACTAAAAGTTTTTAACCACTAAAAGGTTTCAACCATTTTTGGTCCCACGGCTTCTGTCCATCTAATCTATTTCTGGACCTTGCATTCATCGTTTCATCTGTGTAATCGGTTCATGCATCTCCAACATTAAACTTGCGCTTACCATGTCACACCACTTCTTATGCATTTGGTCTAAAGTGGTTGGTTTGTTAATTGCAAAAATCACTGGAAAAAGCTTGTTTCCGATTCATGCAGTAAATGTAACGATAAATTGTCATGCAAATTGTGTTTCAAATTATGTTTCAATTATGGTTCAAATTATATCAGATTACAATTCTTGTTCATGTTCCTTTTGATTTCATGATTCTTCTTGTGCCTGACACAGGTCATCTTTTTGGCGTATCTGTTCGTCCTGCAATCGTACGCCGTTCATGCACTTTGTCTCCCATTTTTGGCATTTGAGCCCGGGCCGTTTCATATCCTGTACCACCAAGGTATCTTTCGCAGCATCAAAAAACACATACATTATTACATTTACCAAATGATTGAAATAGCTGGCATGTCACAAGGCTGGGTGCTTGCCATATTGGCATCATGTTTGTGTCTTCTTGGATGCTTTGTTATATTTGTGGATGATGTATATCGCTTGGTATTTCCAAGGGCTCTTACTGAGAGGTATCCTTTTGAATTGAAAGAAAACTATCGTTTTTTGGTTGCAAGTTTAGGTTTCAGTTCTGGGAGCTTGTTGTTCACTTCGTTGTATAGGTTGTTACCACACGCTTTTGGATACTTGGACGAGTTTATTGATAGTCCTAGAAGAGCAAATCTGACGTTGGTGGTTAGTTATGTTGGTGGTATTGTGATTAGTTTGGCGCTAGATCGCATTTTGCATTTGATGACAAGCGAGTCTGTGGTTCATTGCAGTCACGAGGGACACGGTCATGATGAGGAACGGAGCTTAGACGGGTGTGATGATGAGTATGGTGAAGACAGTTATAATCATGAAAATCATAATGAACATAATGATCGCCATAGTCACAATCATGAACATGAGCACAATCACGAAAATGAACACGACCATGAACATGCGCATTCTCACTCGCATTCACACAGTCACAGTCATTCACACAGTCAATCACATTCACATTCACATACACATGATGCTCTGGACCTCACAGAAGAAGCACCTCTTTTAAACCATCCCAAAAAGAAGTTCTCCTTCATTCATGTGTTTGGCAAAGAACAAATAGGTGAGTGCAAAGGGTACTCATCCGCAGAGATCTGTGTTAACGACACGAAGATGTTACATTACTGTGAACTTCCCACTCTCAATAAAACAACCAGTTTACATGAGATCCATAGTAACTACTCCAGTAATGGTTACCATCCAGAAGATACAGGGAAGTCTAACCATTCAATCAATTCAGGTAAGACATTTGAGTCTGATCACCATCATCATGTGACCACCCCGATGTCAAGACTATTAATGATAGGTATTCAAACCACTCTCGCTATTACTTTACACAAGTTACCAGAAGGGTTCATCACCTATGTGACATCAGAAGCTAATTCCAGCTTGGGAATAGAGATCTTTCTTAGTTTGTTGGTGCACAACTTCATCGAAGGGTTCTCCATGTGTTTGCCGCTATATTATTCCTTTAATGGCACCAGCACCAAATATGTAGCCAAGATCAAAGCTTTGATTATAAGTGGAGGTTTAGGAGCCGTGGCTCAACCTTTAGGAGCTTTAATCGGGTATGTGTTTCTTAAATACTACCCTTCCACCAACGACAACATGGAAGATACTTTGAATTACATATTTGGGGTTAGTATGGCAGTTACTGCTGGGTTTTTGACGTCTATTGGGTTAACAATGTTTGGATCTGCTGTTTCATTCAATAACCGATCAGTAAATGAGGTTGTTTTATGGCTGATGCTTGGTATAGCTGTGATCAGTGGATCGTTGATTTTATCATCCGGTCAAGCAGAGTGAAGTAGTAGTAGTAATTGGTTGGTACATGATAAAGTTGGTACCTGCATATAATCAGCATCATATTAAGCATGCCTAAAACAACCCAAAGGATAATAGGTAAAGACACGACGTTCATCAATGACCCATTTCGCATTTCTATTCCCTGAAATCATGATTAATTAATCATATCTTTTCTTTTGCAATGATAGCTAATAAGCCACCAAGTCCCGTATCAGGGATCAGTGATGGCTCTATTGAGAATAGTAATGGGAAAACGCACAAGCGCAAGCCTAGCGGGTCAAAGAAAAAACCTGTGGCGACCAAGCAACAAGATAAGAAGAAGAAAGATGCTTACGCAGGAACGACGTTTCATTCGTCCCCTGAAGCATTGAAGTTGCCGAAGCCTACTTTCAAGTCATCACCAAAGATGGACAATGAGACGACAAGTGAGATCAGTCAACAGAGTCCCAATCAACAGAGTCCAAATCAACAGAACCCAAATCAACAGAATCTACCACATCCACTTCAAGCACCAAGTCAATCAAATCCAAATCAAATTTATGCTCAACCCACATACGGTCAAGCCTACCAACCACACCCACATCACCAAGCACACCAAGCACACCCAGCACTTCCCCACCAACCACATCCTCAACCTCAACCTCACCATCCCTACTCATACCCACCACACCATCAAATGCCCTACACATCCCCTTTCCAACCATACCCCTACCCCTACACCATGTATCCCGTGCCCATGCCTCAAGCTGCCCCACTTCCTCCAGCAGGACTGGTTCCCGCCGGACAGAAAATCACCTTCAACGACTTGCTAGGGTCTAAATAAAGAAATGGTCACGTGACAATCACCAAAAATACTACCACCCTCATATTTCCTCTTACCACCTTTTGCATCCGAAAACCTTAAAACGCCGGCCCGCCAAGTCACAAAAACACCACCACAAAAACACCTAATCACAAAATAAAACCTCTTACAGCCGCATGACCAATCACATCGATTTTGTGTTTGCGTTTCTTTTGCTTTTGATTATATAAGTCGCTTTGACATTCCCGTGCCACAGTTCCGCACCGGAAAATCAAATATAAACTTTAAAGCACCACTTTCTGGCTCTTTTTTTCATTAGTTTCTTTCACCATGAAAGGTAAAGAGATCAGAATCATCTCACTTTTGGTGTTGGACACCATCTTCTTCTTGATAGAAGCTATAGTCGGTTACACGGTGCATTCTTTGGCGCTAGTGGCTGATTCGTTCCACATGTTAAACGACATTATTTCCTTATTCATTGCCTTGTGGGCTGTCAAGGTTAAAAACACAAAACCTGCCGATGGGATGTATACTTACGGGTGGCAAAGAGCAGAGATTTTGGGTGCTTTGATCAACGCTGTGTTTTTATTGGCGTTGTGCTTCACTATTGTTATAGAAGCAATACAAAGATTGATTTCACCACCAGAAATCTCTAATCCTGCTTTGGTATTGGTGGTGGGGATCTTGGGGTTGGCATCTAATTTCTTGGGGTTGTTGTTGTTCCATGAACACGGACACTCACACAGTCACGGTGGAGGTTCTGGGGATACTGATCCAATTAAACACTCGCATTCACATGAAAACCATCTGCATTCTCACGAATATGGTGCAACGGAAGAAACTGATCGGTTAATTGATTCAGAAAATGTCGTGGGTATGGATTTACCAAGAAACCAGAGTTCTGGCGATATCAGGGAGTACATGCCAGAGAATTTTATCCAAAGATTCGACCATAAGGAAGATAACCATAAGCAGAAGAAAAAGAGTATGAATATGGAAGGAGTGTTTTTACATGTTTTAGGAGATGCTTTAGGTAATATTGGAGTGATTGCTTCTGCTCTTATAATCTGGAAAACCGACTTACGTGGAAAGTATTATAGTGATCCTATAATCTCGTTATTATTAACTGTGATTATATTTTCATCAGCTTTACCTTTATGTAAGAAAAGTAGTAAGATCCTTCTACAAGCTACACCTACCAATATCGATAGTCACCAGATAATTCAAGAGATCACCAAACTAGAAAGCGTCAAATCCATTCATGATTTCCATGTATGGAATTTAAATGAAGATATCCTTATAGCCTCGTTACATTTACAGTTATCTGAGACATTTGATTCCCCCGAATTTGCTAAATTGAAATTCATTGAAATTGTAAGTCAAGTCAGAGAAATCATGCACAGATTCAACATTCACAGTGTGACAATTCAACCGGAATTCAACGACCATATTCCTGTGGGAGAAGAATACTACGGAGAAACCAGTAAGCTTATCTGCTCAGTAGATAATGCCACCGATTGTTTTAATGGAAAGTGCTTGAAGCACTGATACTAATATACATTCACTATTATACAATTTCATCACTCGTAATTGTTTTCACATTATAATACATTCTTGTTTGGTTGAAACATTACTGGAAATTCTAGACAAGTTGGACTTGGAAGTTCGTAAATTGATGGAACTCAATCTTCTGGCCAGTTTCTTCTTATCCTTCTTGGTTGGTTCCGGAGCACTGAACGAGTTCAACAAGTCAAAAGCATCATCGTCGTCGTCGTTTTCCGTTATACTGTGGAAATCATCGTCTATATTTTCCAACTCGTCAATGTCGATGGTTCGAGACTCCAGGTCTTCTTTCACCGTCAACACCGAAACGTTGTCATTTATCACCGAGTCCAAGTCTTCGTTGTTGAGAGACAAACTCGACAAGTTCAGATCACTATAGCTTAATCTGTATTCGGAGAACTCAAGTATTGGGTCTTGGGAATGGGTTTGGAAGATGTTCAACACCTGGTTTAAAAACTTCACCAACACATACTGCTCATAATTGGATATTTTGACCTGTGAAAGGATCGTTTGTACAAGACAGTCTCCAAATTGTTGGTAATCTAGTTGGTAGATCCGAGAGTTGATTTTGGAGAATTTCATCATCAACTCCATGACATTACCTTTGATAACGGAGTCGGAATTGGATATTATCATGGTGAAAATCTGCATGAGGAATGGGAAATGAAGCTTGATTAGGTCCAACTGACACCCATTAACATGTTCATTGAGGACCAGTAGCTTTTGAACAAATTCCGTCACGGCTGCATGGTTTAACCGGACGGCACTAGCACCAGGGATTAAGCTTTTGGAAGCAGACACAAAGTCCAACTCCTTCCACAAACGTTGCATCAACAACACTTCATTGGGGAGGAGAGATATCATTACACAAAAGAGTTTAATAGGGATTCCCAAAGTCTTTATAGCAAATATTTTAATTAAAAAGTTTTACTGTTTTAGGATAAATTCAGATTTTAGAGGGCCTTTATGCACACGTCGAATTTGGCCAACAATCGACGGGTTGCAGGATTGTCCACTGCACGCCAGCACCACCAACACCAGCCCCACCAACACCACCAACACCAGTACTAGCCCCACCAGCACCATCCTCCACCAACACCACTGGAGAATGTTATTGTAAATCAAAACCTTAACCTTTGACTGTTGAGGATTATTTTATACGTTAAAGTTTTCTAATCGAAATCGTGTACATGTACGCCGAGCTTAAAAGTGGTTCATTCACTTTTGAGGCATAAATCTTAGGTTACGTGAACATGGCTCAGAAGGGTCAAGAAAATCTCATTTGGGTTTAAGGAGGCACTTAGGCGAACAGGTGCATATTGTTATGCGACACGAGATCTCAAGACACACAAACACGTCTAGATGTGGTGGGTGGTTGTGAGTGTGTGATTGTGATGTGAGATCAAGGGCCTGTTGAACCAGTCCCGAGGCTCTAAAGACTATTGTGCCGACATTGAAATTAATTACAATGCAATTTTTCCCGAAAAATAAGAACTTTCTAATGCGGTAAATTAATTGGATGGTGTAGACTGTCTTCTATGCAGTGTCTTCTGTGCAGTGTATTCTGTGTGGTCAAACCTACAATATCTTATAGTCTTTGTAGTCCTCGATCATCTCTTCTTCATCTACGGAATCCTTGGCTGTGGTGGCCATTTTGTACCAGAATTGAACAAGAGTTCCTCCACAAGCCGCCAAATAAATCACATCAAAAAGCTTATCGATGAACTTGATTTCTTTCTTGGTCAACAATTCGGATCCGACATTAGACCCTGTCAAAGATAAGATTTTGGAGATTTGTAACGATAAATTGGCCGGGAGATTGGTCCGGATCAAAAGACATGTTGATATAATGAACATCCCGAGGAGTTCACAGATAATCAAATTTTTCAACCAACTCTTGATGAGTTTGGGTAAATTGATGATGATTGGGAAGAATTGACCAAACGACTTCAACGTCACCAAAACATTGGAGAACGTTAATAAGAACAAACTCCCACTGATACAAAAACTGGCCATATTGACCAATTGTTGTTCAGATAACTGGTATTCGATATTTGGATTAACCGTCAAGATGATTCGTGTTATGGTCGTAGCAATAGCATCTCTTGTATCCTCGGCCTCCACATCGTCTGTGAGATAATAAGGAAGCCGTATGAATAGAATGTTGAAGATCCTATAGATACAATAAGCTGCAAAACCGTAATTCAACACTTCAGAAACCAGATCGAACGCACGGGTCAACAGAGTGCCGTCATCACCATGGTAAGCTTCGAACTTGTACAAGTACTTGGTGAGCTTGTTATATACGTCGTTCTTGGTCTTTTTCAATGCACTTATCTCTTTCTGCAACTCTTGTGCTTCAAAGGAGTCCAGTCCTTCATTCAAAGAGTTTAAACTGGCAAAAGACTGAACTTTGTGAATGATGCCACCGAGTCGATTCTGAGATGTTTTGCTGGAAAGAATCCCATTGTTATGTTGTCCCAATTCATCGAAAGATGTGTTTCCCAACTTGAATAAAGGTCTGGTATAATCGGTTCCTGCCCGGATCAGTTTCTCACTATATTCATTCTGTCTTTTGTCCAACAATTTGGTCAAGTTGTTGTAAGTACTAATCAAATTGTTGAGTTGGATCTCTTGAATCTCTCTTGTAGGATCCAAGTCTTTGGTATAGAATGATAATCCGATCTTGTAGATCAAAGTGGAAGACCCAATTCCCGACAAAAGCGAATTGATAACTATTCCCAAAAGACTCACTTGGGAGATTTTCATATCTAAAACGTCTCTGGACATGAAAGTTGTGTTTTTAGTTCCAAGCCCCGATGCCAAGTGACCCACCCGGTCCAATATCACAAACCAGCAGAGATATATCGCACCAGTTAAGGCTTTTTGAGTGTTTGATGCTTTTAATGGATGCACACTATTGTTCAAGATCAAATTGATCACCAAAAACGGAATGACAACACTTATCAAGATAATCAAGCTATCGATGATCAAATGGAACCAAAATGATACAGCGCCAAAATCGATCAATTCACATAGAATGAGCATGATTAACTCCACACTCAAACTAACAGTTATCGAGAATATTATTTTAAGCACTTGATCCACCTTCTTTTCTTGTGAAGTAACAGGTTCATCATCATCATAGTAATCATATTTCAAGTCACTGTAATCCAAGAGCTCCTGGTGGTTGAAATTGATGAGTTGCAAGTTGATGAAATATCTTTGATTCACCGCATTGATATGATGATTGATTTCGTTTTTGGGGATCCAATTTCGGATCTTGTAGTTCTTGATGGCATTGTGGTTGTACCCGATCCGGTAATTGTAGTACAAAAGCAGGATCAACGGCACCACAAACACAACTATACCCAAAACGTCTATCATAACCGGATTTGACAAGTCGCAGAAAACTTACATGAAAAAAAATTGTATTGGAAAAATAATTGTATTGAAAAATTTTCGACCATGTCAGGAATGAAGCTTAGATCGGAGAAGAAGATGAGAAAGCATCTCATCGAGCAGCTCAAGGCTCGTAAGATCTTGGGTGCTCGGATAGCCAAGGAAGAAAAGGGACCACAAGAACTTCAGGCTTTAAATTTGGCTCCTCAAGTTTTCGTTTACAAGAACCTATTCTCTGGTCAAATATTATACTCCCAAGTGCCGGGATTCCACCAACAACAGATCGATTTGCAGTTCCCACAACCTAATTGGGAGAATAGAAAGCCCAGCAGAAGATCGGATTTGTGGAAGATCATGTGTGTGGCTAATTTCAAGTCTTATGAAGATGCCATTAGCGCTTATAAAGGATTAGTGGATTTGAGATATGCGAGAGATGTGGTACAAAAGAAGGAAGCCAATGCCATGAGAAAGAAGAACGATGACGGGAACATCTGGTATTCTGGTCAATACAGACCTACATATTCACAAGAAGCTGTGGCAGACTTGACTCATATTATAGACGAGTTTGAGTTGGAAGGAACGAAAATTTACTGGGAGAACGTCTGGAGAAGAGGTGAAGATAGTGTTTGGAGAAATGATTTGGTGGAACACGAATTGTTACCGGCATTTACCACTAAATATCAGTCCGTGATGTTGGATGAGTTGAGACAGAAGGCGTTAAAGGAGTTTGGGGATGTGAGAGAAGGAGAAGGGAGAGAAGGGATAATAGAGTCTGAGGCACAGATGGCATGAGAAGAAGGCGTGAGAGGATGGCATGAGGTGGCTTGAAGAGCCAATGACAAGACAAACCAATGATAAGAGAAACCAATGATAACACAAACTTATCTCAACACAAACTCATCTCAACAAACTCGTCTCCCCACACCCTCAACACCAAACCTAAGCAAACTTGTACATACTAATAACATAAGCAAAGCCCTGTGACCCAAGCCCACCAAGCCCAAGCCATGCTTACATAAGCTCCCTCGCTTACATAAGCCATCCGCACCGGGCGGCGCCGCCCTTTCTCACCGCTTTTTTCACCGCTTTTTTTACCGCCTTTTAACTGTTTAACCAAACATGTCTAAACAAACCCAAAACCCTAATTCCGACTTGGAATCTGGGCCCAAATTGAACACACAAACAACAGATCCCGAAGTCTTGACTTTGCACCAACAAGGAACTCCCGCCGAAGAGATCGTCAAACACTTACGAGTGTCAAGAACTTCGCGAGATGATTATTGTCCAGAAATGATGGTTCGTCAACACCAGGACGGAAAAGTCAACACAAACTGCCACAGATGTTACAGACTCAAGAAGAAGTGCTCTCGAGACTTTCCCCAGTGCGAATATTGCGTTAAAACCAACCATGACTGCTTTTATGTGGATAGAGGAAAGGCTCGTTTCAATTTCAATTCTGGTTACTTATCGTACGAGTTCAACGCCAACAAGGTGATTGCTGAAGAAGTGCTGATACAGGAGGAGACGGCACGTGCTACAGGGATCAATCCTACTAGTTGCAGTCGGTGTTCGAGGTTGAAAAGGAAGTGTTCAAGGACGTTTCCTAAGTGCGACCACTGTTTCAAGACTAATAATGATTGTGTTTATGATAAGAACAAGCGGTACAGAGCTGTGAAATTCGACCAGTTGGTCCGAGCCGCTTTGGAGAAGGATGATGACAAGCGGCAAGAACAGGGGTTGATGATTGGTGGTTCTAGAGATAGTTCTGTGGCTCCCGAACACCACGCACAGGCTGGTTTGTTCCAACCACAAGAAGGAAGTCTGTCGCTGTTCGATTCCGAGGTTGTGTTCAAGAAGATTGATCCTCCATACGATCAGAAGATCAATCCTCCATACGACCAGAATATCAATAAGATCGTAAAGAAGAGTTTGAGAAGATCTTCAAGTCAAGATGAGTATGTGAATTTGAAGTGTTTTGATGATCCTTCTTTACCAAACACTTTCATTGATAATTTCTTCTACAACTACGAGTACTGTTATCCGGTATTTAATAAGGAACAGATCGACACAGAATTGAAATCGTACAATTTCAGTGATGAACAAATCATCAATTCCAAATTGTATTTGCTTTTGAGTATTGGATGTCTTTTAACTGACACTATAAGCCACGAAAACCGGTTTGCACAGTACTTTAACGAGAATATCATCGACTCAATCATCGACTCTATTGAGTTCAGTCTGTTTGACAGCGATAGTTTTGGTCTTTTGATCCTTTTGACCATTTATCATATCAACAAAAAGAATTTCTTGGTCACTTGGAATCTTGTTGGTATAATCATCAGGTTAGTGATCAAACACGACCTTTATCGTCAATCTTCACCTGCACTTATAAGTATCTACAATATTGACAAGGATCTTAGTTCGATCTTGAATAAACCAAGTCAATTTCCACCAGATCATCACTGCTCATTAAAAAGTGAAGTTCCATTGGTAAACAAGTTCCATGAGCTTTACAGACTTGAAAATAAGATCAATCAGTTCAAATTAGATAACTTTTTTGAACAATCAGACAACAGTACTGGAAGATTAGCATTATCCAACGAAGTAGAGACTTGGAGAGTGTCTATAACAGGAGTTCTACACATCAATTTCAATTCTTCTAGTTTGCAAGAGTTCACAACCCTCATTAACTTGAACTACTACTACTTATGCATCGAACTTGATGAGACATCAACCGTGAGGTCATCCCAATTCATTCTTCAATTCTTATCCCAATACTTTGCTTTGATACTATCGGATAAGCACAAGAACTCCATTGGATTGTCACTCAACAATCTTCTATACTTCGAGAAACTCATCAAAGTCGTCAAATACAACTTGAACAACTTGTTTCAGCCCAATGCTACCGGATACATCGAGAATCTTCAGCTTATTCTTAACTTGTTGAAGTATCTCAATGGAACCACTGATTTGAACAAGTTGGTGGAAATATGCTCGAAACTCAACGATGAAATCCGAACTTCTAAAGATCACCAGAACCTCCAACAACTCCAACAACAAGTCATTTGTGAATTAGACTGTGTAAGCTTAGCTTAATCTATCTATCGTTTTTTTTGCAGCCATAAGCGTGTCTCTACCGATACCCATATATCGCGAGTTTGTTGCCACTGAGCGAAAATCCTAAATACTTATAAATCGAAAACTTATAAAAACCACAAAAACATGCCGCCAAAAGCCGATTGGGATAAGTATGTTGCCAATGAGGACGACGAAGCAAACCAGGAGAAGATAGTCCCGTTGAGTGAGGGAGATATTCAGGTTTTGAAGACGTATGGTGCCGCACCATACGCTGAATCGTTGAAACTAATTGAAAAAGATTTGAAAGACATTGAGGAAAGAATAAAAGAGAACATTGGAGTGAAGGAAAGTGATACGGGGTTGGCATCTTCTCATTTGTGGGATATCATGGGAGATAAGCAAAGATTGAGCCAGGAACAACCTTTACAAGTGGCAAGATGTACTAAGATAATTGATGCTAAAGACCCTAACCCATTACCTGGATTGTTACAGAATGCTGATAACAAATCGAAGTATGTGATCAATATCAAACACATTGCCAAATTTGTGGTTGGGTTGGGAGAAAGAGTGAGTCCCACAGATATTGAAGAAGGAATGAGAGTGGGGGTTGATAGACAAAAATATGAGATTCAATTACCTTTACCACCAAGAATTGACCCATCGGTGACGATGATGACAGTTGAAGAGAAACCCGATGTAACCTATAGTGATATAGGAGGATGTAAGGACCAAATTGAGAAATTAAGAGAGGTGGTTGAATTGCCTTTATTATCACCAGAGAGATTTGTTAAATTAGGAATTGATCCTCCAAAAGGTATATTATTATATGGACCACCAGGAACTGGTAAGACTCTTTGTGCCAGAGCAGTTGCTAATAGAACTGATGCCACATTTATTCGAGTCATTGGATCGGAGTTGGTTCAGAAATATGTGGGGGAAGGTGCTAGAATGGTGAGAGAGCTTTTCGAGATGGCCAGAACCAAAAAAGCTTGCATTATATTCTTTGATGAAGTGGACGCCATTGGAGGAGCCAGATTCGATGATGGTGCTGGTGGAGATAATGAAGTGCAAAGAACTATGTTGGAATTGATTACTCAATTGGATGGGTTTGATCCAAGAGGGAATATTAAAGTGATGTTTGCAACTAACAGACCCAACACTTTAGACCCTGCATTATTGAGACCTGGAAGAATCGATAGAAAAGTGGAATTCTCATTACCAGATTTGGAAGGAAGAGCTAACATCTTCAGAATTCACAGTAAAACCATGAGTTGTGAAAAGGGCATTAGATGGGAATTGATTTCCAGACTCTGTCCCAATGCTACAGGTGCAGAATTGAGATCTGTTTGTACAGAAGCCGGTATGTTTGCTATCAGAGCCAGAAGAAAAGTTGCCAATGAAAAGGACTTTTTAAAGGCAGTAGAAAAAGTCATTAAAGGTAACTTGAAATTCAGTTCTACCTCCCAGTACATGCAATACAATTAAATGTTATTATCTACATAATGAATTAATCCCACCATGACACACATCCCATTCCGTCGGTTTGACATGATGCTATTATAGCATAAGCTGGAGTTTTGTTCTCCTCTACCACTTGAGAATTATCAGTGCGAGGTTTCACATTAAAGAACACCTCTTCCTCGATTTTAAATCGGATTCTCTCGTTGATATCTATAAACAACTCATTCTCTTCGTCAGGTTTCCAACACCATGCTTTTTCGACTCCTCTAAACTCACAATTCTCAAACATGTATATCTTAGGAATGAAGATCTCATCAAAAAAGTTAAGTTTCACTTTTATGCCTTCTACTGTACAATCAGCCACAAATCCTTCCAACACTTCTCCAACAAACGGCTTCCAAACCATAAGTCTGAAGGTAATTTCCACAAAAGACCCGCCGTCTCCTGGCTTTAAGAGTCCTTCTTTGATACTCTCGATGTCCCAAATACTTACGGCTAGACCCACATTATTTATAATTTTATTGCTGTATTTCTTGTGGATTTCACTAGAAAGTGCCTCTTGGATGGGCGTGTTAAACGTATGCGGCGGAATTCGTATAAGATCCAGGAGTTTTGTTAGCACAAACATGAATCAATCAAGATTTAATGAAGATTAAATAAAGGTTTACAATCAATTTCGCGATGAGATTTTTTGGGATATTCAATATGAATGTGTTTATAGGACCACCGGTTATGAGACTTGGAATCCAAAGCATTGGTGTACGGGTCTTGTTGAACAGATCGGGGTTGGCATCTAATCCGTATGGTACAGTTCTTCGGTTCAAGTCCAAGGTTCCACAAAAAAAAGAGCCGTTGGAAATGAACGATTGGAAACAAATAAATCAATTTATTCCTGGCGAAAAGCCACAAAAAGACAAACTTCAAGATCGAATCCCAAAGTTCCCATTGGGTAAGGAGAATGTACCGACGTTACTTCCACGTCCAGGAGTTCCTAGGGTTTCAAATAATTTGAATTTTAGACAAGTAGTGAATATTTTGAAGAACAAAACACAACCAGAACTTATTTATGAGAGTGAGCCCCACAGGCTTTATTTCTTGATGTGTTTTTGTTTCGGGCTAACATTATTGGTGTACTCGGCAGTTTTGGCCGAATGGGCGGTTTTCCAAGCTAATAAAGACTATGAAGATAATGTAGAAGAGAAAAACGAAGTGTTAAAGAAAAGAGAATGGGTGTTTTCAATATTGAAGAACGGATTGTTCAGTGTAGTGACATTAGGAGCTGCTTACTTTGCCATCACTTTCCCAAACAGATTGGTTAGAAGAATGTACTATCTTCCAGGACCGGTGGAGCATATCCAATTCACCACTTATCCATTGATTCCTGGCAGAGCCACTCCGTTGATTACACTCCCGCTTAAAAACTTGGAGAGAAAACACAAGGCCAGAGTGTGGACTGGTAAAGGTTTCTATGGTACCAGTGATAGTTCTTTCTTTTTTTTTGTGCTTAAAGAGCTCAATGGGTCTGGAAATACCGTGAAAAATTGGATCATTGACCGTAAAGGATTCTTCTGGAGTGATGGGAGAGTGTTTGATTATATTTTTGGTAAAGAGACGATCCAGGAAGCAGAAGCAGGTATTCCTTATGATGAACAGATCGGAATCGTAACCAGAGAAGTGAAGAAGAAGAAACAGGAGTTGAGAAAGAAACATGGAATGTTTTATAACTTCAAATTACAGGGAGAAGAAGTGAGAAAAGATATCAAGAAGTTGGGTAGTGGAGTGAAAGCCATCGGAGGAAAGAAGGAACAAAATTGACCTTGTAAAAAAGATTGGAAACACATGTACATAGAAACAGTGAATAGTAATATATTTGCAGCCGAAGAGTAAGTGGTTCGCGCACGATGATGTAATTTGGGATGGTTCGACAAGCACCAAAGAAGACGACAAACACAAACAAAAAGAAGTGGCAAAATGTCGTGCGGTGATTGATGGTAGTACCCCCAGGGTTCATGACCGGAAAACACCTGAATACAAATAAACCGCGGGAAATGTCGTTAGTGTTGTTAAGAGGGGGTCAAACCGACATGCAACCCCTAACCCACCCAAGGCCCCGACCGCCGCCCCGCCGCCTCCGCCTGCGAGTAGCGCGGCCGCCTACCCTCCCTCGCACCAACCACCCGCCAACATCCCCTCGGCTGCGTCCTATTTATAACCCGCACCTCCCTTGTAAAATGTCGCGCCCGTTTCACCTTTCAAAACCTCGCCCTCCCTTAATTTGAAAAATTTCCAACAACATTTTTCATTGCTGAACCCCTTATAATCTTTAGTTTGCCAACTAAAGAGCTTTTAACCCAATCAAAACTCCCTTGTTGTCACAGATCAGGACCTGTGACGTCAACGACCTTACCCACTTGCTTCGTAGCCGCCGAAAGACTGGTCTTTTTCCGCCGTTGCGTGGTCATTTGTTAAGTTAAATAAGTTCATCATGGCTATATCAGAAGTGAAGATGAGAAAGAACGAACTTGAAGATATCACAAACACAAACAAGAAATATCACAAAAAGATGACGTTCAAAGAAAAGGGCCACACCAAATCGGTGAGTTTTGAAAACTGTTTATTGACCCCTAAAGACGAGGATTACTATTATCACGAAGATTATGAAAAGGAGAACTCCAAGAATGACACAAACGACAAGACCGATCATGACCTCGGCATTCCTTCACCCAATCACATAGACGACGACATTGAGTCACAAAAGATTGACACAGACTCAACCGATGCAGATTCAAACGACACCCATTCAATTCAGGATCTTTCAAAGAACCCGGATTATATAGTGTTGACATCGTCGTTGCGGCTTTTGAAGTCCAACAAGGATAAGATATCTAATGAAATTGTCGAATTGTCCAATTTACTAGAGAGTTTCAATGACTGTAATGACCTGGAAATAACCAAGTTCTTCCACCAATTAATAACCAAGAAAGTCAACTTGCCAAAGCAAAATAAGATTCTTAAATGTCCAATGGTGAAGATTTCCAAATACCAAACGAATTTGACTCCAACTAATGAAAAGCCGTTATTCAAGACGTTGAATTTGTTCAATAATTAGCGGTATGGGTATGTAGGGTTTGATTTGTTGTAAATAGTGTAATTTAGATCATATATTACTAGACGCCAGGCGTCGTCGTAGCTATAAACACCTGTAGACGCTCGATTGCAGGTTAATTCTTGAGTCATTAGTTGGGTTGTTAACATGTCATTTCTCAATCCTCTCATGTCTGTAGTCTCATCTAGGTATCCTAGAGCTGGTAAGTCCAGAGCTGGTTCCGTAGACCTGGTTAGACCAGAACCACTCCCCTAGAACCACTCCCCTGGAGCTGCTCCCCTAAAGCTTGATATCCTTCTTATCCTCTTCCTCGGAATCTGTCACCATAAACGCATCACTATTGACAGGCACACTTTCCTGCCACTCATTGGCCTTTCTCTTTGGCAAATCAGGTCCCTTATCATTATCATCCAACACAATCTTTGAATTGAACTCATTGGAAATCTCAGGATCATCGTCAAATTTCCTGGACTTGGCTGCACTAGAACCTCCTAAAGCTCCAAACAATTTAGGTTGTTCCAGTTGATTTGAAGAACCCGTACCATCCAATTTCTTAGCAAATCCACTGACCCATCCATTCAAAGTGTTTCTGGCATCATTCAATCCCTGATTGAACGTATCTTTAATCTGTTCAAATTCATCGGGGGAATCTTCCTCGTCTCCTTGTAACTTTTTGCGAGCCAGTTCCTTTTGACGTCTTCTTCTACGTCTTTCTTCCATCTCGAACTCCTTCTGTAACTTCCTTGCCAAAGCCTCATCATCATCAGCGGCAACTGGGGCCCTTGCTGGTCTCACAGGGCGCGAAGGTGCTGGTAACACAATTTCCGGCTCCTCAATTGTCTCGTCTGAGATATACAATAAAGCATTGAATGATGTGTCAAGGTTCCCCTGACTAGCAATCAACACACCAGTGATGATCCTGTCGTCAATGGTTGGAAATGCTTCTTTGAGGTTGTTTTTCATCGAAGTAATTGGAGAAATTGGTCTTGGTGGTGCAGGAGGTGCGTCTTCGATTTCAACGTCTTCCACTTTATCATCTTCCACTTTGGCATCTCCCAGTTTAACATCCTCGGTTTTAGATGGTTTTGAATCACTAGCCACCTCAGCCGCTTCACTAGCCACAGCTTTCGGTTCCTTAGGGGGTTCATCCAAGTCAATTGGTTCGTTGGTCACAACTTTGAGTTCTTCCTTGCTCATATTAATGACGATAAAAAGTGAGAAAATCGAACACAAAAACAAATTGAGAAAACTTGGAAATTTTTCAATTGAATAATCTCTGACTTTTAGATAGAGCTTTATATCAAGGTTGATATAGAGTGTGGACAGCAGAGAGAGAGAGAAAGGGATAGACGGGGGTGCAGACATTACTGCTGAAGCCGTTTGTTTCGACAAAACACTGCCAGGGAAGTGAAGAAAATTTTTCACCAGGTGGAAGACCACAGGACCGAGTGGGTCACCAGGGACAGAAGGGATAAGTAAAGACCGATAACAGCATCAGAACATACATGTGTTTGAGTGTTCTGTATTTGTACCTGGTCCTCTGGTATTTGTATCTGTACTGTATCTGTACTGTATCTGTGGATCTGACCTCCAAACCACGTAACCTCTTATTAAATCTTGTAACCTCTTGTGTTTCTGTACCATCCAATCATGCCCTCACCTTCTATCCATCCTATCCCTTCATACAATCACTTCCTCCAATCAATCCAATCCAATCCATCCAATCCATCCAATCCCTCCAATCACTGCCTCCAATCACTCCTCCATTCACTCCTCCATTCACTCCTCCATTCACTCTTTCTTCTTTTATTTCTACACACCTATGCAATTCATCCTTGTTTGGCCTTGGCCAACTCCTCCTTTCTTCTAATCAAATCCAAGTTCTCACATTCCTCCCATGAGTGTTTATCAAGCCCACAATCAACCTTGGAATTGGCGCTTTGTCTAATAAGACATGTTTGATACAATGCAAAGTAATAGGCACATCTGTCTCTCCATTTCAAAGGAACTTTATATTTTTGTAAATCGTCTTCGGAAACTGTTGTTGTTAGTAGTTGAACTCTAATAGGTGCTTGGTTTACGTACGAAGTGGTGGAAACTTTGTGACCGACATTGTCCAATGAAGAGTTTGGTAATTGAGATTTTCGAAAAAGTGAGAAGAGAGAAGAGTAGAGGTAAAAAGAGAGAGTGAGTGATACATAGACACAAAGAGAGATTCGCACAAACAGACACAAACACAAACAGACACAAACACAAACAGACACGAACACAAAACACAAACACTAACACAAACACAAACTCAACACTTCACTCCATGTGATATCTGGTGTAAGGATGTTTTCACATTGTTCGTTCTCTTTCTCTTTTCCTGTTTGTCACTTTCTTGTTTGTCCCTTTCCTGTCTGTCCTCCTCCCATCTATTCTTCTTCTTTCTATCCTTTATTATGCTATACATGCTAGTCCATTCTTTTCTTCAACAAGTAATATTGACACTTATAGAACTCGTCCTTGGTTGTCGAACAAAAACTGGTTCCCTTGTCCAAACACTTATAATAATTGATCAAATGACTGGCACAACTGTCTCTGTTCAAAAGAGGAACGTTATGATCGTCCAAATCAGCAACTGCAGGTATTTCAGGGAATTGGTACTCAGAACTATGGCCTGCCATTATGGATTATATTGAATTTTCACTCGACCAATTAATTTTCGCATTATGAGGATTTTTTGGTCGTGTCTATACACAACTACTTGTCTTCTAAGTCATAAACCAAGTGGCCGTTTTCTTTTGGATCATAAGGGGTAAGCAAGTATTTGGAGAACTTCTTGAGATTTTCAACTCCTCTAATTTCAGTTCCTAAAAGTGGCATTTTAACTAAATGGAAATCCTCATATAATTCTGCCATTTGGTCCAAGTATTTCTTCTGCATTTTCCACCTACTTTGACACCTTCTACAGTTATCATCATCTTCTGCAAATAAAAGCTGATTGACCACAATCGAATTGACATCCATTTTGTAACTCATCAACTCTTGGATCATTCTCTCGGTTTCATATAATGATAAAAATTCGGAGATACACACACAGACAAACGTCGTTAAATCGGCATTGGTGAATTGCTCATTGACTTCGGCCACATTGGTTTGTAATTCATTCAATTTCTTGAAAATGTCATCTTGTTGACCTGCTCCAAGCATACTCATCATTGGTCCCAATTTCCCACTAAGACCTTGGAACTTAGATAATAATTTCTCTAAAGTGGCAGGTAATTGTAAGAATCTCAATGTGTGTCCAGTTGGAGCAGTATCAAAGATGATCGTTTTATATTGAACAGTATCAGATTCTCCTTCTTTCTGGTTCTTGATATGTTTCAACACTTCCATGAAAGATAACGCTTCATCGATCCCAGGAATCGAACCTGTGAGGTCTCCCATCATACTTTTCAAGGGATCATTAGGATCATTATTGTACTGAGCCGCTTGTTGTTGCATATCAGACATGGCGGCTTCTGGGTCAATTTCCATACATGACAAGTTGCTTAAGCCTTCAACAGGAGTGGCATTCTTGTTGAATTTCTGACAGAAAGCGTCTGACAAGTTGTGAGCAGGATCAGTGGAAATCAATAAAAATTGGCTTTCAGGGTACCTCAAAGCCAATTGTGTGGCGATAGATGAGGAAGTGGTGGTCTTACCAACACCCCCTTTACCACCCACGAAGATCCACTTCAAGGTATCTTGTTCTACAATCGATTCTAACGTTGGTTCGAGTTCAAAGTCCATTGTTGAAATTTCGCATTTCCAGAAATTTCGAGATCAAGTAACTTTTGGGATGCGTTACACCAAGACATTTTAGTTACCTGTTGGTTTTGTGTCACTTAAAACTGTCAAATTAGTGGTTGGCTTTAGAGGAGTTTGTGTTTGTGTTTGAGTTTGTGTTTGTGTCGGTGTTTGTGTGAGTCTATTTGTGGTTCTTCTTTGTGGGCGGTTTGTGGCTCGTTGGTGGCTCGTTTGTTGACTCTCGTCTCTTCTTCTCACAACGTGTTTCAATGGCTGCAAATTTCACACAAAAATACTTTCACATTTGTCACTCTTCCACCAACAATCACCTTTTCTACCCCTTTCTCTCCATGTGTACCGCTGGCTGTCTTCCAACCCGCCTCTCGTCTCCGGATCTGCCTGTCTTCCAAGGTCATCTACCTCATGGGGGAGGGTCGTGTCCCAACCAATGACTACACCTCATCAGCGTTAAAGTTATTATCTTCTTTAACATGTTTACAATATGAAGTTTGCTAAAGTGTTTGAACAAACATTAGTGGAAGACGATGTCCCTGAAGAATGGATCGAAGCTGCCATCCAGTACAAAGCCTTGAAGAAGTGTATAGGGAATGTCGTCAACGAGCTCAATATGTTGGGACTTGAACAGAACACCTTGAAGTTGCTTTTAGACAAGATAGAAGTCAACCAAGAAGAAACAACAGCGTCAAATCCCGTGATTGCGCAATATGTGTTGAACAAGACCAACGAACATGAGGTGGTGCCGACCTTAAAGATTGTTATAGACTACAACTCCGAGTTGACAGACGATTATATCAACTCGAGTATTGATCTTCTTAAGCAGAATTTGGACAAGATTGTCAATGGTCAATCTGACCGAGAGACTGAAGAACCAACAGATGAAGTTCTTTCGCCTAAAACGTCTATCAATAGACTTCCAACTCCTGGTAAAAAGTATGAGATATCCATACGGCTAAATTCAGATACAAAGTTCTTTGAGATGTTGAACACAGAGTTGAATAATCTAGATAAGTTCAAGACCAAAGAAGAACAGAAAATGATGAAACAGGTAGAAGAAGTGAGTGAGGTTCTTAATCAAATATCGTCAAATTCCTCTTTAAAGAAATCAGATATTTACACATGGAGAGAGTTGTTTAAGATGTTCTTGGACTCCGAAGTGTACTTCAAATACAACAGAAGCGAGTACAAAACGTCAGAGAAGTCTTTGGAACAAGTGAAAGATAATTTGACCAAGTATAGTACACTTGTGAAGAAAACCAATATGCTTGACCAATTCCACAATAAAAAGTCTCTTATGGCTTTCTATAAGTTTCTAGAGATCAATAATTATCTTTTGAAAGTGGTACAGTTCCAATCCATCAACACAGAAGCTTTTAGGAAGATTTTAAAGAAGTTTGATAAGCAAACATCACTCAATGTCAAGTCTCGGTTTCCCAAATTGATCTCCGAAGACCATATCTTCTTCAGTGGGAAGTCCTTAACTCAGAAAGTGTGTTTCACTATCCAAACATCTTTATTGCAGCTCATACCTCAACTCGAAGATTACACATGTCCTATTTGTCTTGAAATCGCTTTCAAGCCTATCAAATTAGACTGTGGACATCTCTTCTGTGTTCGATGTCTAGTGAAAATGAAACAAGAAGAGAGATACAATTGTCCTATTTGCCGGTTTGACAAGGCGGTGGAGCTTGCAGATGGAGGAAATCTCGATGTGGTGCTTATGGATAGAATGCAAAAGTTTTTCCCAGTAGAGGTGAAGAAGAAGATGAAAGAAAGACACCAAGAAAGGTACCATGACACAGTAGGAGATGCCAAATGTATAGTCATGTGAGGATCATGTGAGGACCATATGAGAATGGCCACGTGCCAAACAGACATTACGTACCGGTGTCAAGGGTGTACTGTTAATAATGAATAATGTAGAAGCGAAAATAAAGTGTAAAATTACCATACATTAAAGTGTAAAAATCACATACTGAAAAATGCGTATTTAAACATGTCTGAGAAGTTGAATAAATACGACAGACAACTCCGTCTTTGGGCTTCAACCGGCCAAAACAACCTTGAGCAGAGTCACATATGCTTGATAAACGCCACGTCTACTGGCGTGGAGATTTTGAAGAATTTGATTCTTCCAGGTATTGGTCAATTTACAATTATAGATGCGAAACAAGTGACGCCAGATGATGTTTCAGGGAATTTCTTTCTCACAAAAGAGTCGATAGGTCGACTGAGAGCTCAAGAGACATGCAGTCTTCTCACAGAGTTGAACCGCGACACCAAGGGCCATTTTATTGTTGAGGAGTTGGGTACAATTGACGCTAGTGTATGGAGCCAATTTGATTTGGTGGTAATCAGCGATGCCATTGAAGGCAAGATATTTGAGTGGTTAAAGCTGTACTTATACGAAAGAGGTGTTCCCTTGCTCATAGTGAACACAGTGGGATACTATGGAACTGTTCATTTGATCACAAACGAAGTGACAGTCATTGAAACTCACACTAATAAACTATATGATTTACGAATTGACCAACCTTGGCCCCAATTGCAGTTGTATGCCGACAGTTTTGATCTTGAACTGTTGGACGATACAGACCATGCACATGTGCCAGCAGTAATCATTTTCATCAAAGCTTTGAGCCAATGGAAGGACATTCATGGAGTTGTGCCTCGGAATTCCTCCCAGAAGAGTGAGTTCAAAGCGTTCACTCAGTCCATGTCTAGGGATATCAATTTCGAGACCAATTTTATCGAAGCTATTGATACCATACATAGAGCATACAGGAAGACCGAGGTTCCTGCTTATTTAATGGATCTATTCGGAAAAGTCAAGACCATCAGTGAAACAACACCTTTTTTCTGGATCTTGATCAAAGCTTTGGAGGTTTTCGTGGCCACACACCATTGTATTCCCCTTTCTGGGTCCTTGCCGGACATGGCTTCAGATACAAAGAATTACATTACATTACAAACGATTTATAAGCAAAAAGCCAATGAAGATAAAGCACATTTGATTAAAGAAGTGGAATCTATTGTTCACACAACCTTGCATAGACAATTAACATCAGTTGAACTTGAACTTGTGAATTCTTTCTGTAAAAATATCCAAAATTTGCACGTTACAGAAGGAAGTGACAGAATAAGTAATAATGAGCTTTTGAACAGTGTTGCCAATGGTATTTCTGGTGAATACGACAACGTGAACGTCAATACACTAGCTATATACTATGGACTTGTTGTGTTCAACGAGTTTGTGGTATCGGTTGGAAGAGTGCCTCAATTAACAGATTTAGACCAATTCATCACCATTTTTAAAACAAAGTTCAGTGTGAAGCATCCACCAACTCCTGTGATAAACGTCTTCAAAGAGATCCTTTGCCATAACGTCACAAACTACCATAATATTTCCAGTTTAATTGGTGGTATAGCTTCTCAAGAAGTACTCAAATTGACAACCATGCAGTATATTCCATTGGACAATATGTTGGTTTTTGATGGGATAAGATCAGTCACTGCCAGGTATAAAATATAGGTGTGTAAAACATCCATGATCCAGTGGTATTTCTTCTGGTTCTCTATAAATCATCAAATGACCCTTGCATCTCACCTCCTTTCTTCTTCTTGTTCTCTCTCACCACATCTTTCCAGTCTTGTTCTACTTCATCTTCGCTAGACTCTTCCATAAGTTGCTTTTCAATCTCTTCTCGTTTCCTTTTAACTTTCTCTCTTCTTTCTTGCTTACTTTCCTTCTTCTCTGTCTTCTTGGACCAAGCTTCATTCTTTACTTTCAACTCCTTTCTCTTTTTTGCATCTTGAATCTTCTGGTTCTTAACGTTTTCCATAGTCTCTAACCTCAACTTCTCTTTTTGGCTATCAGCATAAGCAAATTTGTCCATGTCTATAGGTTCACCTAACCATCCGTCTTCAGGCATTAATTCATTAGGAATATGCTTTGACTCGGGCATTTTGGGCAACCTTAACAACCCATACATCTTCCCTATACCAATGTAATCCAATAATGATATACGGAAAATAGAAGATGCCAAATGTTTGGTATAGTACTTGACAAAACCAACATATGACTTTATAGCCAATTCATGCACACCTCTGTCAGACAAGACGTATTTCCTCAATTTAGCTTGCAATATATCGTGTTGAGGATTGTACACAGAGTCTATTTCACTGACTGTGACGTTCTTTACTGTCAAAAAGTCAATGAATTCAATTTCATGACTGTCCGAGTTACCATTTAAGAACGTAATGGCTCTTCCAACCTTATTGGCTCTTCCAGTTCTTCCACATCTATGTAAAAACACATCTGGATCAGTAGGAGGATCTATTTGGATCACCAAATCCACATCTGGAATATCAATTCCTCTGGCTGCAACATCGGTAGTCATTAATACTTGCTTATATTCCAATGTATCTGCCTCCGTAAAGTTGTTCAAGGTTCGTAACCGAGACTTACTGGTGAGTTGTCCATGTAATGAATGAAACTGAGCCTTGAAGTCGGCAGGTACCATCTGTTTGAATGCTGAATAAAAGTACTTGATAGAAGTACATGTTGGGAAATACACGATACATTTCTTGTATTTGTAGTCGTCCACAAGTTTGAGCAATGTCGTGAGCTTCTTCTCTGGTTCTACCATCATATAATGCAAATTTAACGATTTTGGAGCGGAGTTCTTACCTGTGCCAGTAGAAGCTCCTTTCACAGTGATTCTCACAGGATTGGTCATTCCAGTCTTGAAAATATCATCGCCCGCCGACGAAAGCGTAGCAGAAAACAACCCTGTTCTTCTCTGTCTTGGAAGCTTGTGTAAGATGTTGATGACGTCTTTTTTAAATGAAATATCAAGTAGTTTATCTGCTTCATCGAGAATCACAATCTCAACACTCTTAGTCTTAACATTTGACGACGACACAAAATCAAGAAACCGCCCAGGTGTGGCAATTAAGATCTGTGGGCCCTCTTTCAAAAACGTCTGTAAATCGTCTCTAACATTCCCCAATGACCCTATCAATAACTGTGTCTTTATAGGTACCTTATCTTCAGGCAAGTACTTTAAAAGCGTCTCAAACACCTGTTGGATCTGATTGGCCAACTCTCTTGTAGGAGATAGTATAACCCCAAAGAAACATCCCTTTTTCACAGTCTCTTTCTCTTTGTACAACAAATTCGACACTTTTTGAAGCACAGGAACCGCAAATGCAAGTGTCTTACCAGATCCTGTCACCGACTCTACAATGACATCTTTTGAGCCACACAAAAGCGGGATTGTTGACGCTTGAACAGGCGTCATACTTGGGAACCCCAAAGATACAATAGCCTCTTTCAACCACGGATGCAACTCCAAATTTTCCCAATGTAACGAACCTTTCTTAGTTTCCATCTTTATCGAAATTTTGAGATGAGCATCGAATTTATTTAAATATGATGAAGCGTCTTTTAAGAAGCGTGTGGAACTCAGACAAAACCGTTGCCGCCAAAGAGTATGAGGCGTGGACTAAACAACAGTTGATAGATAAGATCCGGGAATTGGAAGGTTCAAGTCCAAAAGTGGAAGTTAAACAAAAAGAACAAACACCGCCAAAGAAAAAGAAGAAGTTTGATTTCGAACATTATAATACTCGGTTTATTGCTATCAAATTCGCATATATTGGTTGGAAATACAACGGATTAGCGTTTCAGAACGAACCAACTCCTTTGCCAACTGTAGAAGAGGAATTACTTAAAGCTCTTGTGAAAGCTAAGCTCATTAAAGAAGCAGACCCACATTGTTGTAATTTCAGCAGATGTGGTAGAACAGACAAAGGGGTCAGTGCCATGAACCAGGTGATCTCTTTAGATGTAAGGTCCACTTTGACCAAAGATCAACAAGGCAAAGAAAATGATAATAAAGAGATTCCTTATCTTTCAATATTGAACTCTTTATTACCAGCAGAGATAAGAATAACCGCCGTGTGTCTTCGTCCTCCGCCCGATTTCGATGCTAGGTTCAGTTGTGATTACAGGCATTACAGATATATCCTTAACAGAGAAGGATTGGACATTGAAAGGATGCAACAAGCTGCTGCTAAATATATAGGGTTGCATGATTTCCGGAACTTCTGCAAGATTGACGGATCCAAGCAGATCTCCAAGTACCATAGAAGAGTACTTGATGCACAATTCCTTGATTTGGATGATGAATATATCATTTTTGATCTCAAAGGCTCAGCTTTCTTATGGCATCAAGTAAGATGTATGGTAGCAGTGTTATTAGCAGTGGGACAGAAGCACGAAGAGATAACCATAGTTGATGAGCTTTTGAACGTGGAGAAGTATCCTAGCAGGCCGAATTATGAGATGGCCAATGATATTCCTTTGGTGTTGTATGACTGTGTTTTTCCAGATATGGAATGGTTATATCCCATTGATTTCCCAAATACTTTCATCAAGTGTGAAAGAGAGTATAAGAAACTCAACAGTCTCGTGGTGGACCAGCAATTGAAGGCTCATATGTGTAAGATTATGAAGGATGTGGTAATGAGGGATGAGGATAAGGTCCCAAGTACGGGGGGAGGAGTGATAAATATTGGAGATGGTAGAGGCAGAGCGTTCAAGACGTATGTTCCGATTATGGAGAGAGACTTTGGGGAGAGGTTTGAGGTGGTGAATGAGAGGTTTTTAGAGAAGAGAAAGAAGAGGGATGAGTTGAGAGAGAAGGAGAGGGAGGAACAGAAGGAAAAGGAACAGAGAGAAGAGTAAAGGTAGAGTAGAAAAGAGAAGAGAGGGAGAGAAGAGGAGAGAAGAGAGGGAGAGAAGAGGGACACCACTCTTGTAAGTTATTCATTATTCATTACCACTTATTGAGTCAAGACAGACAATCAAGCACTATATACTATGATAGATACATTTCAGTAGACATGTTTCAGTGTCTTATGTGTCATTGATGCCATAGACTCCGTTCAAGCCTCTGGTGGTTGTAGAACCTTTCCCTTCAAGAGCAACCAATACCGTTTACACCACTCATTTCTCTCACCTCCTCGTCCCTTCACTACTCCATGTAGGCTCCCAATACAACCATTCCCCCCCAGGGCCCTGTGAATCCACCCACAAGAACCCCTTCAGAATCATATCATCCACCACACTCCTGCACCGCACTTTATCCCATCCATAATTATCTCGCAACAATTGATGTGTCACATATCCTCCAGTAAATGTGCACATCTCATATATACTTTTATGATCATTAGTAAAGCTACTAGAAGTAGACGCCAAAGAGAACTTCAACCATCTTTTGTTTTTGATGGTCAAAACCTCGTATCCCTTCCCCAACAGGTCCAACACCTCCAAAGCACGATCCACGTCTTGTTCAGTGATCTTTGACTGTAAATTCACATTATGTTGGATTCGAGGCACCAATTCTTTGAATGCTATGAGACCCCCATTCAAGTCTCTTGTTTCCTGACAAACCTCGACGATTTTAACCGCCAAGCTAATATAGAACTGATCCGTTCGTTTTTGTGTTTTGGCCTGTGAATACACCACCAATTCCAATGGATCTATGCCTATCAGTACACATAACTCAGTGAATTTCGACCGAAATTCAGGGTTCTGTTTGATTTGTTGTCCATGTTCATTAGCAAAATTGATCAATGCTGATTGAAACACTTGAAGCTGAGTAGACAATTGGTCTGAATGGATCTCGTTTAGTTGTTTTCCCAATTTGGCAAAAGCGTCTCTATCATGGTTCATCTTAAAGATCAAAATTTGAGATTTTTCATATGACCGCTTGAATACCCGGTCAATATACCCAAGTTGAAAATCCGTTAAACAAGTCACAAAAACCAACAAATTGATTCATTTTATTCACAAACATGTCGTTGACGAAACCTGATGCTCCACAAGAAATCTCCGTTCGAATCGGTGGTGTTTCCGGTACTTTGGCTGTACCCCACGCTGTAAATTCAAACAACGCTTACCAACAAGGTTTACCGCCTGCTACACATAAAGTGGCTTTGATCCTTCATGGACAAGGAGGGCATCGAAACTATTGCTATCAGAAGCTTTTGGCCCATCGATTGGCAAAAGAATTGGGTATTTATTCATTGAGAATCGATTTCAGAGGTTGTGGGTCCTCGGATGATAATATAGACGACAAGGCTGGAAGAACCCTTGACCAGGACTTAGAAGATATTCAGGCATGTGCAGAATTCTTGGTCGATGGGTCGAAAAACCCATTGAAAATGAATTTCACCTTGTCTTCTATCATCTCTCACTCCAGAGGGTCCGTGGCCATGTTTTTATGGGCTATGAAGCAGGACAAGATCGCCAAAACCGATGATTCAGCTACTGCTATCATTGTTCCCAATTTGATCAACTGCTCGTCTCGTTTCAGGTCTCATACCGTCCTTGATAGGTACCCTGTTAACGAAAACGATTTCCAAGGTGTACCACAAATGATGCTTAGACACGGCAAGTTCCAAGAGGTGTTCATTGGTAAAAAAGAGTTGTTTGACTTGTCTGTGGCGGACTTTACTCCTTTGAACAACTTATCTTTGGACTTTTCAGTGTTGAGTATCTACGGATTAGAAGATACAATTATACCAATTGAGGATTGTGCCCATTTTGCCAATATATTGAATAGAGGTCACTTGTCTCATAAACTAGAGTTGATTCCAATGGCAGATCATAACTTCTACGGAGTTGTTCCCATTGAAAATGAAGTCGATGCTGAAGATCATAATCCTTTGAATCTTCCACTTAATTCGTCCAACCTTGTGAACTTTAGTCTGGTAGTAGTGGACAAAATCATCGACTATTTACAGCCAGAGCATGAATTCGAACGGTTCTTGCATATAAGTAAGAATATTGGCCACTTATCCAGATGGAAACAAATTGAAGGTGTTAATAATTTTAGAGATCTTGGAGGATGGAGACTTACACATCCTCGGTTCCCAGTTGAAAGTTCTACTCCTGCCAAGTACTATGTCAAGCACAACTTGATGTTTAGATCTGCACATCTTGGTAAAGCAACAGAATCTGGGGTGGATTCTTTGAAACAGTTGGGGATCAAAGTGATTTTCGATCTTAGATCCGAAGGCGAATGCAACAGAGATGGGTACCCCAAAGATCTTGAGAAGCATGGAATCAGAAGGATCCATACCCCAGTGTTCAGCAAGGCCGATTATTCGCCTCAAGCTATAGCTACCAGATACTCCAATTTGATGACTAGTTGGGACACTTATGTTCATGTGTATGATGATATGATTGAGCAAGGAGCACAAGCCTTCAAGAGCATTCTTGAGTTCATCAGAGACAACAAGGATGTTCCTTTTGTGTTCCATTGCACGGCAGGAAAAGACAGAACCGGTGTTTTGGGAATGTTAATACTTCTTTTAACTGGTCTTGATAAGAACACCATTGCCAAAGAGTACGAATTGACCACTATTGGGTTGAAACCAGAACACAAGCATATCCAAGAGAATTTCGTCAAGATTGTTGAAAGCACCAGAAAGAAGATGGATGAACCAAGTACTTTTGAGAAGCTTGTAAGTAAAGGACGAGCCAATTGGAGTATCGAAAAAGATGGGTTTGAAAATCTTATCAGTTCCAAGTATGAAGCTATGTTATCGACCATCGAGCTATTCAACGATAAGTACAAAGGAATTGTTCATTATCTTTCCCATAACTTGGGCTTTTCAGAGGATGATATTTTGAAGATCTACACCAATTTGGTGGTTGTAGACAAAATCGGTTACTTCAAAGATCATACGTTTATTGAATGGAGTCATCGTAATGCTATGGGTCCCAATTTATAGATTAACTATATCTAAACTACATAATTGGTAAAGGTCTATTCTTAAATACTATTTTCTTTCTTATTATATCGATCATTTGGATCTGTTTGTCTTCGTTATTTTCGTTAATAGGAATCTTTAAAATCCCTAAAGGCGTGTCAAGGTCAACTATCTGACCTACTAGCCGCTGTGAGTTTCCTATGATCATGGTGACCTTCCTTTGGTCTTTGGCGTCGAATGTTAATTTTCCAAATTTCACAGCTTCATATATCTCATCAACTTTCATATACTCAGCGTTTTCGGATTTTTCTTTGGGTACGTTTAACACTCCTTGTATATCTAGAAGAGACAAGCCGAATGGAGTCGAAACCACGTCGGAATCGGTGTCTTTTATCCTAGAAACAACGGGTGTATAATCCACTTCAACACTAGGCATACTGAAAAATTACGCGTCTTTGATTATGTAAGATAAGCCACCAGAGACAAGGTGCAAACCAACACTGAAAAGTGGTTTTGTGGACAAGAGAACACAAAGAGGTGGAGAACACAAAGAGGTGGAGAACACAAAGAGGTGGAGAACACAAAGAGGTGGAGAACACAAAGAGGTGGAGAACACAAAGAGGCTATTTAAGTTTCAAAATATATTGTTCTGGCTATAAAGAAAAAACTACGGGCCCAGTAGTTGAAAAAACTTCTAGTAAGAACGGTTGCAAAATTAGACAATAACACAAGTAGCAAGAGTTGTACCGTGTTTGTACTTGATCATTTTGTTGTCCTTGGTTTCGGAGTCGGATTTCTTAGTTTGTTGTTGTTGAGCAGCCATTGTTAAAGATTGAATTGAATTGAATTGATAATGATTAAACTGATGGGATATTCCATCTCCTTTTATACTTGGTTTTACAATCTGGTGGACTCACGTCCATGTTTCAAGTTTGGACCCACAATTGCCTTCCTGGGACGTTCTAATAGGATATGTACTTTACCGAGTGGCTCTGTCGTCTTATCTCAAGAGGGACCATGTTTCAGATTGTTGCAAAAAAATTGCCTATTTGGGACACTTCAATAGGTATTGCTGCAAAATATTCCCACCATTTGTTATCTTTGATCAAACGATAAAGGGGTTCTATTGTTTATCTGAGTTCTAAAACGATACACACGAGGTTGACGAGAACCCAATTCCCGATCAAGGCATAGCCAACCTTTTCGTTCATATACCAGTGATATTTTCTAGCAAGAACAAAGATCAACAATAGATTTATGATAAGACCCAAGTTTAAAATTATGATACTACTTGATCGGTCGATAATATATCCTGCCGAGTCCACAAACGGCTTCTGGTTATCATCTAGTAATATCACCAATCCGTTCAATCCCATAAATGTAAGTGCTAAAATGGGACTTCCGAAACAAGCACCAAATGCCATGATTGGCATACCCAAGCTGGCAATAGTGAAGTTGGCAATGAAATCTCCAATACAGTTTCCCAATGCAAATACTGTGAATCCGAGAATCACGTCGCTTATTTGGTAGATTATGGAAAATGATCTAAGAACGTTAATGATCTCTGTAGCAAAACTTGAGATCCAAAGAACTGAAGTAATGAATCCAAATGCTGAGTAGACGATCTTGTAGTTGTATTTCACCAAAACCGCAACAGATACCAAAGTAAATGGTACATTCAAGAAAAAAAAGCTCTTGATAGAACTGAGAAAGTTGATGTTCAAGAACACCATCAAACATGCTATTTCAGTGAAGTTGACCTCTTTAGAAGCTTCGTCACCAACCTCTACAACAGGAACAGTGGTTTTTATCAAAAATCTGACCGGTAATGTAATAAAGAATTGGATCTTCCCTAAAGGATCTTTTGGAACAGAATCAAAGTCAAATAGCTTGTATTTGGGACTCTCTTGGAATTCAGAATCAATATAACCATTATCTGAATGCTCAGATTCCGTCATAGTGATCCCCAAACTTCTCTCTGTGTTCAACTGAATAGAGAACTTCTTTTGATGGTTGAGTTCATTAATCAATTGTTTTACAGCATAAGTGTTAGATAAGTCTACATCATCACCAATTGTGAGTCTGAACTGGTCGAGTTCCTCGCTGAGTTCCTGGTGATACTCATCATCGTAAGGAGTGCTCAAATTGAGGTCCTCGATCGTAGGTAGTGCTGACAAGTCGTCCAGCTGGAAATGAATATCATCTTCGTTCTCTGTTCTTGCCAGATTAACGAAACTGTTTCGTATAGTGTTATCTCTCATTCTCTGAAGATACTTCTCTTTGGATATTGAGTGTGTGACAACCACGTATGTCACGTAGCACAAGTAGCATGCAATCAATGTCAAACATGTGAATAAGCTCAATCTGCCAACTATGACAGTAAATAAACTGATTAAAGCGACAACCAAAAAGCATATCACGTCTCGTATGAACAACTTCTTTGGGATTTTAAACGGGTGCAAAATGGACATCGTTCCCACCACTATCGAAGAAATAAAGAAGCATGCACCAATTAGCTCCGACAAGGCAAGGTCTCCATGGCCATAATTCATGGCCTTATAATTACTCAAAATGTCAGGACTGCTATTTCCCATGGCCACCAACGTCAACCCTGCCAAATTATCAGACAAGTTAAGGAACTTCGATATGAAATGAAGATTTGGCGTCAAGTATTCAGAAGCTGTGAGTCCAAGACCAAAAAAGCTCATCAATAAAAACACAATCAAAAGCACTAAAGCCGCCAATTTAGATCCACAAAAATAGATACTCAAGAAGTTCACATGTCCAAGAACCATATTTTGACATTCATGAACCAATTGGCATTGTTCCTGACGACTTAGCTCGGAAATGTTCAGATCACAACTAATTGACGACACCGCCAAGTTTTCACCAGTTTCTGATGCTGCCAACACCACCGACACCACAAACAAGCAAAGTAAGAACCGTGAGTTCATCGTCCCATGCCACAACAGAGAATACAAGGTAATTCAAAACCAATTGAATCAAGTGTCTTAAAAGTGGTTTTATAACAACTGATAATTTTCAGTCGCAGATCAGAGATGATGTATACCAAAAAGGGACCGAAAACTGACCAGAACAGATCAGAAAATTGACCACAGTTCGACACCTCCACCAAACTATCTACATCTAGAGTTACATAGAGAATGTCCAGTTGATCCTTGCAGCCTTCTTCAGACAGAATGCACGAAGGCAATCCTTAAAAGAATAATCTTAAGAGAACGCTGCACCCAAGATCGACCGATTTCGTCTCCAGTTTACCTTCAATAACCATTAGGGCAACGTAATATCTCAACAATCATGGGTCCAAAAGAAACTTTTTAACCTCCCTGAGAAACTTCCTACCGTTGCAAATAAACTGTGATTTTGCGTTAAAGAAACAAATGTGGGAAAATTTTTCTCTATTTATACTTGATGCGATTTCCGGGTAACACTGCGAATATGCACTTGCTTAACCGTTCTGTGTCTGCAAAGGTACAAGCAGGGGTGCTTCTGTTGGAGCAGGTAGTGTCGGAGTTGGTACAGAACAGCATTGATGCTAATGCACAAAGAGTGGTGGTGAAAATGGACTGGCAAAGCCTTAGTTTGTTGGTGCAAGATGACGGTCAAGGAATACCTGCAGATCAGTTGCAAATGTTAGGCAACAACAAAACCAGCAAGATAGATTCATTGGAAGAGTTGAAGAGATGCACAACGTATGGGTTTCGAGGAGAAGCGTTGTTTAATATTCGTCAATTAGGAAGGACACAGATTGTTAGTAAGACTGCAAATTGCGAGGCAGTTTGGACAAATGGGGTAACTTGCAACCATTTTGATTTCGAAAATGACACGGTGAATCCGAAGAATATGAACAGGTTTCATATTGAGCCATTCGAACATGGGACGGTTGTTATTGTACGAGACATGTTTCATGGAGTGCCTGTGCGATTGAAACAAATCAAGGAAAGAGGACTTTATAGGATCTTAACGGCATTGAAGCAGCAGTTGGTGTTCTTAAGAATGACGGAGTTTGAGCTAGTGGTAGATGGGCATGTTGAAGTGAGATACGTGCCAGGAATGAATGTGTTTAATGCGTTTTATCATTCTGCTTATTCGTTTCGAGCAATAAGAGTAGCCACTAAGAACTATAAAGTCACTGGGATTATATCAAAGCACTATAGGCGGAACTGTCAATTTGTGCTTCTAAATGATAGGTTGTACCATCTTGACTTGAAATTGAAGAGGTATCCCATTTATATTATCAGGTTCGAGTGTGAAATGGCTGCGAATGAACTATTACAAGATCATACTAAAGAGATATGGTTTAGTCAGCACGAGCACAACGTACAAACAATCATGATGAAGATTCTCCAACAGGTCATCGGTACACATGTGATAGAAACTGGTTCTCCCAGAAAAAAGAGTTCACACAGAAGACTACTTCCTTCCAGACAAATAAGTCCGTCCAAACAACCAAGTCCGTCCAAACAACCAAGCCACACCCTTTCACTGTCCCTTTCGATCTCCAAGCACGATCTCAAACACATCCAAGTCATTTCTCAAATAGATAACAAGTTCATTCTTGTTAGAATCAAAAATATTCTCCACATTATAGACCAACATGCGGCTGACGAAAGAGTCCGAGTTGAATCACTTTTCAAGCACATATTTCAACTTCCTTGGACAACCATTCCCAAAATCAACCTCAATACAAGTCAACTAGAAGAACTACATCGCTACAAAGACTATTTTTCATGGTTCATCACGTTCAACGAGTCGTCAACTGAGATAATAGAACTTGTATCTTCGCAGTCCAATCTTGAAAATCAACTTCTACAGTTCCTACAAGAAATCAAATGTGGCGTCAAACATCGTTTATCAGACGACTGGATGAAGAACGTCAGCAATCTCCCCCTTTTCATTACCAACGCCATCAACTCCAAAGCTTGTAAAACAGCCATCAAGTTCGGAGATCCACTCACCATCCACCAAATGCAATTACTCATCAACAACCTCAGTAAGTGTCATCTTCCTTTCCAATGTGCTCATGGACGTCCTTCAATCGTGCCACTTTTACAATTTTAAATGGGTGCATGTTAAGGTGCAAAGCGATGTATCGTTTTGGCACTGCAACAATTTGCGCGTGAAGAAGTACCCCTCCTCGGCAGAATTATAGGAATGTTTGACCAATTGGAAACCGTAACGACTCGGACACACAAACACGCCAGAATGTCAATTACACAGTCAACTTCAGCGGTCAACTTCAACGGTCAACCCCAATGGTGTCTGAGTACATCTGATCTGGTACCAGTTGTACCAGTTCATGACTCATGAGTCAAATAGACAGGTAATTCTCTGTGCAGGAACATATAACCAGAGTCAATACCAGGTACCATCTGTCACACCTAAGCACTAGGGACCTCGTACGACACATCTCAAAACCTCACAAGCCAAAACCGTTGATCGCAAGTTCGACTCCACCTTCGGATTATCTTGGAATAATTACTGACAATTCCCAAACAGTTCCTTTTCTCCAGAGAATTTTTCAGCGAATCCGCTACGGATATAAATACCTAACGATCTCCACTTTGAATTTTTTTCAAGTAAAAAACTCTCGAAAATGTTAAGAGTAGCTAGCCGCAAGCAAGCAGTCAGATCCTTCAGTGTCAGTGCCTCTGTCGCCAAGTGGAATGATATTCCATTGGCCCCTCCTGATAAAATTTTGGGAATTTCAGAAGCTTATGTTAAAGACTCCAACTCCAGCAAAATCAATTTGGGTGTAGGTGCTTACAGAGACAACAATGGAAAACCTATTATTTTCCCATCAGTTAAGAAAGCCGAATTGGTTTTGTTAGAGACTGAAACCGAAAAGGAATACACTGGAATTACTGGTAACAAGAATTACCAATCGTTAGTGAAAAATTTCATTTTTAACAATAGTAACAAAGATGTCAATGGTGCTAAATTAATTGAAGAAGGCAGAATTGTTACCGCCCAAACCATCAGTGGTACCGGTTCTTTGAGAGTCATTGCCGACTTCTTGAACAGATTCTACTCCAGCAAAAAGGTTATTGTGCCAAAACCAACATGGGCCAACCATATTGCGGTGTTGAGCGATGCCGGTTTGGACCCCAGTTTCTACGCTTACTACAATACCGAGGTCAATGGTTTAGACTTCGATAAGTTGTTGGACTCCATTTCCAAAGTGGAAGACGAAACTATCATCTTGCTTCATGCTTGTTGTCACAATCCAACTGGTATGGATTTGACCAACGAGCAATGGGATCAAGTTTTGGATATTGTGGTATCCAAAAAATTGTACCCAATGGTCGACATGGCATACCAAGGTTTCTCTTCTGGTGATCCATACAAGGATATTGAATTGATCAGAAAATTGAATGGTTTGGTGGTTGAAGGTAAGGTTCCTTCTTACTCATTATGTCAATCTTTTGCCAAGAACATGGGATTGTATGGAGAAAGAACTGGATCTATTTCCATCATCACTGAATCTGCCGAAGCTTCTAAGTCTCTTGAATCTCAATTGAAGAAGTTGATCAGACCAATGTACTCTTCCCCACCAATCCACGGATCCAAGATTGTGGAAACCATCATGTCCAACCAAGACTTGTTACAAGATTGGTTAAGTGACTTGAACAATGTGGTTGGTAGATTAAACACTGTGAGATCTACTTTGTACGACCAATTGGACAAGCTGATCTACAACTGGGACCATTTGAACAAGCAAAGAGGAATGTTTGTGTACACCGGTTTGAAACAAGAACAAGTGATCAAGTTGAGAGAAGAGTACTCCGTCTATGCTACTGAGGATGGAAGATTCTCTATTTCTGGTATCAATGATGGTAATGTCAGTTACTTGGCTGATGCTATGAACAAGGTGATCAAGAACTAAGCAGAGCTGACTGACATCTAAAATAGATATATGTACTAAATAAAATACATTTGGAAAATATGAATATAAACTGCAATTAAAGTGGACACCCTTAACTCGAAAACGAACCAACGAACACAGACAAAGTTGCCGCCCACTTGAAGAACAGAGCTCATAATCATATACCAATCATCCATCCATCTCAACAGGCACCTCTAAAACATACCATCCAATTCAGCCACACCAAAGTTGCAGCCAAAAATCGAACCAATTTAAGCCAAAAAAATATTGCAACCGACCCGTTCCCCATTTTTCCCCGTCGCAATGCCCAAAAAATAAGTAAGGTGATACATCATTTCAAAATCTATAAATTAGCAATTCCCTCCGCAAAAATTGCCAATTGATTCTTATCATACAATGATCGTCCCCACTACTGCTTACGTCGATCAGAAGCCTGGAACCTCGGGTTTGAGAAAGAAGGTTACTGTTTTCCAACAGCCTAACTACTCTGAAAATTTTATTCAGGCAATTTTAGATGCTATTCCACAGGGTGCTAAAGACGCTGTTTTGGTCATTGGTGGTGATGGTCGTTACTATAACGACCATATCATTCAATTGATTGCACAGATCGGTCATGCTAACGGCGTTAAAAAGTTGATCATTGGTGAAAATGGGATCTTATCTACACCAGCTACTTCGCATATCATCAGGATCCGTGGCGCCACCGGTGGGATCATTTTAACCGCCAGTCACAATCCGGGTGGTCCTACCAACGATTTGGGTATCAAGTACAATTTGGAGAACGGGGGTCCTGCTCCAGAACTGGTGACCAATAAGATCTTTGAAGTATCCAAGGGTTTGACCGAGATTAAGATTGATAAGTCGTTGCCAAAAGTTGATTTGACGAAAATAGGTCAAACTCAAGTTGGTGATTTGACAGTGGAGATTATTGATTCCACTGCTGATTACATTCAAATGTTGAAAGATATTTTCGATTTCGATTTGATCAAGAGTTTCATCAAGAAGAACCCTGATTTCACCGTATTGTTCGATGCCTTGAATGGTGTTACTGGTCCTTACGGTTACGAGCTTTTTGTTAAAGAATTGGGATTGTCTGAGTCTTCTATTC
This sequence comes from Yamadazyma dushanensis, assembly GCA_030571835.1. Classification (NCBI taxonomy): domain Eukaryota; kingdom Fungi; phylum Ascomycota; class Pichiomycetes; order Serinales; family Debaryomycetaceae; genus Yamadazyma; species Yamadazyma dushanensis. The sequence goes on along the minus strand of JAJLYZ010000008.1, from coordinate 366,887 downwards.
AGAATTATCATCCATTGCCTGATTTCGGAGGTTTGCACCCTGATCCAAACTTGACGTATGCCAAGACTCTTGTTGATAAAGTCGATAAAGAAAATATCTCTTTTGGAGCAGCTAGTGATGGTGACGGTGACAGAAACATGATCTATGGTGCTAAAACTTTTGTTTCTCCCGGTGATTCTGTGGCTATTATCAGTGAATACTCTGACTTTATTCCTTATTTTAAGAAACAAGGTGTTTATGGCTTAGCAAGATCTATGCCTACTTCTGGTGCAATTGATTTGGTTGCTAAACATAAAGGTTTGAACTGCTATGAAGTGCCTACTGGATGGAAGTTCTTCTGTTCTTTATTTGACTCCAAGAAGTTGAGTATCTGTGGAGAAGAAAGTTTTGGTACTGGTTCTAACCACGTGAGAGAAAAGGATGGTTTGTGGGCTATTGCCGCTTGGTTGAATGTTTTGGCAGGTTTTAACGAGTTGAACCCTGATGTTCCCCCAAGTATCAAGAACGTTCAAGATAAGTTCTGGGAAAAGTACGGTAGAACTTACTTCACCAGATATGATTTTGAAAATGTCGATTCTGAAGGTGCTAACAAGATTATCGAGACTTTGGAAGAAATTACTAAGACTAAACCTGATTTAGGAGACTACAAAATCGTAGATGCCGGTAATTTCAGCTATACGGACTTGGATGGTTCAGTATCTTCTAACCAAGGTTTATACATCAAGTTCGATAGTGGCTTGAGAATTGTTTTGAGATTATCAGGTACTGGATCTTCAGGTGCCACAATCAGATTGTACTTGGAAAAGTACGACAAAACCGATCTTTTCAAGAAGGTAGACGACTTCTTGGCCAAAGACATAAAGTTTGTGGTTGATTTATTAAAATTCAAGCAGTTCATTGGAACTGAAGAACCAGACGTCAAAACATGAGTAGTGTCATAAAGTAATCATAAAATATATAATCATAAGTGTCATAATAAAGAATATCGTACAATATCTAAATAATATACATTGAAACATAAAGAAAATATTTCGTAAATCGAGACTGATCATATCAAGACTGATCATATTTCATTCTCTTAGAGTCTCCACCCTCCTGTAAACTGATGATTTCATCAAGTCTACGTCTCATGGAGTTTTCCCTTAACCTAGCAGCCTGTTCCATGGCTTCCAATTCCATGATTCTCGTTCTATATAAATCATTAACCAATTCCAATTCACTGATTCTTGTTTTAAGAATGGTGATTTCATCATCTTTCTTCCTATCGTTATTTGAGTTATCTGAGCCACTTGGCACATTTCTATTGTCATTAAGGTTGGGTTGATTAGGTGCTCCATTACCACTTCCATTTCCGCTATTTTGTTGTGCATTGTCCACTGGTGCAAGGTTCGAAATATGTGGTAAATTTGGTTTACCCATGGATGCAACTTGTTGAATTGGTGGTAAAGTTTCCAACTGTTTTGGAGTGGTAGCATTGGAAGTAGGATTAGAATTGTTCTGTTGTAAATGGTATTGAGGCCCGAAACTTGGTGAATTTATAGATTTCGAGGTTGGTGTTAATGGTTTAGCATAGTTCAATGCAGACGAAGGCGTGGAGAAGATTGGACTAGGTTCTCTTTTGATTTGTGCCTTATTGTTATTGATTAATGAAATTGGAGTGGTGATCTTGGAATTCTTCTGGAAAGTAGCACTTGGTCCTAATTCGTTAGACATATTCTCCAAAGCACCAGCTGCTTGATGAATGGATGCAGCAGCAGTGTTGTTTATAGCACTAATATTGCTAGTTCTGGTGTTAGATATGGAAGAAGTATTGGACAACAACAAAGGAGATGTGATTCTTTGCAAACCAGGAGCAAAACTCGTTGGTGTGGATGATGGGTAGTGTAATGGTTGAACTGGGTGGGATAAATGATTTTGCAAGTGGTGGTTGTAGTTTGGAAGGGTGGGGTTGTTAAATTGCTGAGTGTACATCTGCTGTTGTGGGTAAGGAGATTGAGCAGATCCCTTAACATCGGCCTTTTTACTCAACTTTGGAGATCTCTTCATCATGTTATTGCTATTGTTGGTAGTCGTAGGGTTTGAAGATGTGATGGTGTTGTAGATCTTCAAATTATTGTTAGAGTCTTTGGATTCTAACTTAGGAGTGTTTGGCGTGGAAGATTTGTTGGAGGTATTAGAGCTTTGCTTTACTCTATTCCTTGATTTGATTGTATCAGTTTTCAAAGAGCTTGGACGTGGTCTACCGTGCAACTTCAAAAACAAACCACATGCATTACACAACACTTGACCGGTTTCATCCCTTCTCCACAAAGGAGTAGTTTGGGTCTTACAGTTGTGGCACACGGGACTAGATATGTTAGTTTTGGTGGTGGTAGTGCCATTATTCACGTGTGTAGTAGTCTTTGTGTTTGGATGAACTGGGTTATTAGAATGAGAAGGAGTGGGGGGTTGTGATTGAGCAATAGCTGGAGGAGCAGATTGTGTGGCTGGTGACTGACCTGTAACTGGAGAGTGCACAACAGGGGATTGTGCCTTCACAGGAGACTCAGTTTGAGACGATGTAGCAGTGGAACTTGGATCGGGGTGGGGAGAAGTACCGTTGATGGAGGATAAGGTAGACTTTATCACAGGAGCTGCAGGAGCATGAGCAGAAGAAGCAGATGGCTCAGCAGACAAATGAGTTGGAGGCAACCGTTGGATTTCGCTCATCATCGGAATGAAACTGTCTGATAATAAAAGTTATAAGTCTTTTTTTAGATGGTGAAAAATATAGCTATGTATCGCAGCGATAACGATAAGATATAGCAGTTAGGTCAGGAAAGTTACGTTCGCAGCGGAGGCTCAAACTGTTCGTATGGATTGTAACAAATGGACAACGATGTCAAACGCTTTAATCTGAGATTTATCAAGGTGTCCTCTTTTTATCTCACTTATCAAATTGGAAAATTTTTTTTCTGTTGAATTTTTTATCCTTCAGGCATTTCTCATTTGATAAAACCAATTTTCATGGAGGGATTGGTGGAGACACGACCCCGGTTTACGAAGGAAGATTAACGATGCCACGCCGTGGCACAGGCAAACTTGGTGGGAGACATCACTTGGCGCCACGGGTGACGGCACGGCGATGGTGTGGGATGGATTTTGGGGTGGTTTTTGTCCTACGTGTTGCAGGGGTTGTGAGTGTGTCCCCGTGAAAATTGGCTGATTTTAACTTACTTGAGACAGTTTGTGGGTGAACTCAAGGTTAGCGCAATAATGCATGACATAAGCAGTCATTTATGCTTATCAGATAACAAAGGAAAGAGTCAGGTTTTTGATTACCCGTAGATGGCACATCCCCCCAGTTTACTGATAAGATAAGCCATAGTTCGGCCCCCTCTGAGCGACAATGTCGCGGCGGCTGACGGAAAGACATCAGCGAGGTGTGCTCTGAGTCACGTGACTATAGAGCACGTGACACACCTACTTTCCCAGGGGCTACTAGATGCGAAGCTGGTGTAAGGGCTTAAGAACCATATAGCATGGTGATGTGATGAGTTGATGTGATTCTCATGGGGCACTTCAAGGGTTGGGTCAAGAGAACGTATTAGTTGGCATGTAGTTCCGGTGGATCGTGCTTGTGTTTTGGTGACTTTAAATGCATTCTGCCTTAATAATGTGTGGGACCATAACTTCAAATAATCAGTTAGTACAACTTGGTGTAGGTTTAGAGTTTAGAAGTGTGGCTTAGGAGTGACAGACTGTCTCGACTGCAGCGACTACTACTAATATGATCTTGTGGTTTTGCCACACCAATGGTTTTGTCGAGAGCCAAAAGGGAATGCGGCCCCAACAACAACATCATGGGTATGGTCTTTGGTGCACACCATTCTTATTACATGCCCTTGTCCACAGACGTTGTTAGATTACAGTCAACTGTAGTGGCGTAGAAGATCCATGACCAGCCTATGGCCCTTTTAAAGCATCAACCCAGTGATTACAATAGGCATATAAACTAACCTATGGTTGGTAACGTGCATATTGGTCAGGGAAGTAATTTACGAAACTGGCTTAGCCTGCATGGTTGCCTAGTGAAAGTTCGTATTTCATTTTCTCGTTTTTCTATTGCCGGAGTTTCAAACAGAAAACCGATGGAAAGCCAAGACTCAAATGTAATCAGATCTACTTTGACACATCTTGTGTGACATTTGACACTTTGATTCAATCTGAAATGTTTTTGAAATACACCAGTTAGTTTGCTGGCCAATTGAACGCGATCTTAGCCTACAATGGTTGTCTCTCCTTACCTCGGAATCAAATTAATAACCAGCCGCAAGATCATGGCTCGCATGATCAACTGCAAAGCGAAGCACATTATATGACATTTCTCGGTTCTTGGCCTCCTGAAGATTGCCTGACTAACATCATTGTTACTGCCATTACGAAACTTTCTAGTATGCCGAATCAATTCCGTAGCATGCAGCCGTCGCACATTTAAACAGTGAAAATTCCTCTTGAATGTCAATAAGCGTATGAAACTTTTGTACTTGGTGCTATTGTCCTTTGGCCATGGGGCTATCGTGAACGACTTGAACCCATACAATGGGACTGATATTCAATTGAAAAGAGGCTCTTCTGGAGGACATTCCGGGGGACATTCTGGGGGACATTCTGGAGGAGAAAGTGGAGGACATTCTTCTGACCATTCTGGAGCAGATAGTAAAGGAGGATCATCTGACTCTTCTGGTTCGTCTGGAAGTACATCAAACTCAGGCTCAGGTTCCTCGGGCACCAGGGGAGCCACAGGGGGACGTGGTGTTGGAGGACGGTGTCATAACAACAACAACAACGAAGAAGACGACAATGACGACGATAACAACAACAACTGTAATGCATCTTCAAGTCTTTCGGTACCGGTTTTGGCCCCTGCCGCTCTAATTATCGCATATATAACTCATGCATTAATTTAATACAATTACCACAAATGGTCTTTTAATTAAAAACACATCTCGCGATTCCATTTCAATAGCTTCTTTAACTGATCTCTATAATGTTGAGACTTCTAGGAGTTAAAATACCAAACATTAACTGGAGAACAACAAGGATTCGTCCCTTATCACAGTACCAGCACTTTTCCTCATTAAAACCCCATCTAAACACTACACAATTGAATCAGTTGAAACCGAAGCCGCTAAAGTTTCAAACCATCTTGGGACTTATTGTGGTATCTTCCACATTTACAATGAGTTTCTACTTGAACTACCAGCTTATCAACTTCGTCAACTCTGATGATACCACCAAATCCATCTTTCTCCCGTTGTGGATCAATTTGAATAACTTGTTCAAACTGTCATACGATATACTGGCGTTGAAATATATTAACACTTGTGATGTGGAAGAGTTGGTAAACACCTTCGATAAACGGATACATTTCAAAATCCTCAATCTATTGGTGAACAACAAGATTGTTGGGAATAACGGCTTCTTAAATTGGAACCATACGGACTTGTGTCAGAACAACTTCAATTACAACTTTAGAATTAATTGTCCAACGATCTCAGGGATAAATATAGTAGCTAAGAAGAAGGTAGATATTCCACAATCTGGGTTTCTAGATAGTTTCAGGAACTTGAACATAAACTATAATTGGCTTATCAAGTTATTTGATCTCAATTTCTTCCTTTTGAATCAACCTGCTATTAAATTTAATGATCTTACCTACACTTTTTCGGCGGAATACCTGTTATTTGATAGGACTTCAAATATGACTATTGGGAAGGTTACAATCGATGGTGTGATAGAGGATAATAATATTATGTTCGAGAATGTAGGATTGGTTCTCGATGACAGAGAAATTGAGTATAAGGTACTATAGGTCTTAAAGTTCTGAAACTATTGATCATCGACGATCATTGCAGCTTTCAAGATCTTTTCCTGTTCTTTTCGTTTCACGATCTATTCTCCAGATGATCGGTTCTCCGGAGTTGTCAATTACATTCCAAACGTTCTATTTCTATAATTGCACCTTCCAGATCAAGGCTTCTTCCCGTGTACACCTTCCATATCGGTGCTTCTGTACGTAAACACGGCCAATTCCGGTCCTTCAACCTACTTCATACCTCCACAACTGTTGTTTTCTGGTCCTCCGGTTGCAAATTTCGTATCTACTGAAAAAAATCTGTTCCGTTGGCACATCCGCGGAGCCACAAGGAATTTTATAAAAAACTGAAAAATTCCTTTGGAATACTACAAACCAATGGATTCAGAGTCGCTTCAACACTCCAATTCGGCACCAGTGCCAGAAAGTTCTTCACAAGGTTCTTCTAGAAAACAACCTCGACAGAAGTCCCAGCAACCACTAAAAAAGCACAAGCCAAACGACAATAGAAAGAATGCTCAAGCCACTAGAACTCTCAAAGCCTGTGAGTTGTGCCGAAAACAGAAAACACGGTGTTTTCGAGTCAATGAAGAGACAAAGTCGTGTTTGAGATGTACTTTCCTCAACAAGGAGTGTTCGTTTTTGCATGACAGTTCCAACTTGAGTGAGGCTGTAGGAGATGCTCCGGTGTCCAAGAGTGTCTCATCCCAAGCAACAGACAAGAAACTCGACATGATCTTCCATGGAGTCAGTGAGATTCTCAGCATGTTGAAAACCGGGGCTGCTGAAGGTCAAGCGATGAATTCCATTGTGAATAGTAATGATGCTAAATTATTACTAGAGGCAGCAAATTCCATGAAACAACACTCTGATTCTCCATTCCATGAATTGGCTGAAGAGCACACTGAAAGATTGGCTACTAATCCAATTGACATAGAAAATCAAACTGATTTGCAGAGTCCTTCAAATTCCTTGGAGGTTTCACCATTTCAGATCATCACCAATCAGATCAAATCTGAACTTGTACCCAAGAATATTGAAAACTTGTTGAACTTGTCAACTGTCCAAAAGACAAGTGGACCTAATGGAGGACCTTCCGGGATTGTTACAGTTTTGCCAAATATCATAACTTTGAATATCTTACCGTTGAGTGAAGTTATCAATTTGATGACCGATTTCAGAAGGAATTACGGACGATGGATCTCGTTCCCTTCGAATTTACCCACAGAAATCTTGGTTGAACGGTTGACTTCAAAGTCTCCGCTTTTGTTAACTACCTGTTGCGTTCTTTCGTTAAGATATCTGTTTAACAATATCAACCCTGGAGACATCAACAATCTGATGAGAAAAAGACTTGTTTTCAATTCCTTGGTGAAGCAATTGATCAAAGAATTGAACTTGAACTTGATGAAAATCAACTGTTTTCGAAACAGTAATGGAGACATCGAATTCCTTCAAAGTTTGGTGATTCTTTCAATCTATTCTTCTTCTTTGACTTCAATTGTACTTTCAAACAACCAAGCGTTATTGAGACTAAATAACAATAACGTTAGCAGTTTACACTTCAAGGAATTCAATATCAACCTCAATGATATAAATTTTGATCCTTGGTACTTGAGTGGGGTAGGATTGAATTTGTTCATATCCAAAACAACTTTAGGTAAATTATTACCCAAAGACAATAATATTATTGACTCACCATATATCACTTCTCCGTTCACAATACTTTATGATGAAGAATTGGATTCTAACGAATACCAAACCTTAACAGTGATGAGAATCTACAATCACTTGGTATTGGTTCACCTTATAAATTGTATCTTTAGTGGCCGTATGTGTGTGGTAGATGAGATTCGATTGAATTATTGCAACATCACCTTAGGTTTACCTTCCTCGACCAATTTCGACGGACGAATGGTACTGGAAATTAGCATTTTGCTTATCACCTATAATTTCGTGCAGATAAATCTAAACGTGAATAATTTGACTTTGCAGGAATTAGAATCCAATCTTAAATCCACCCTAAGAGAAATCAAGGTGTGGTACGATCAATGGGATTACTTATTTCAACAACCAGCCCTTCAATTCGTTGAAGTATGTTGTAATTTCTGTAAATTACTCATTTGCTACAGCTACAATTACCAGAAGTTTTTAATATTGAATAATCTGCAAGAGATGTTCAAGAGTAATGATGCGTTCAATGAAGATAATATTAATTTTATCTTAAGCATCAGTTCAGTGAGTGACAAACTCAAACTCTTTGAATATTCCAACAATATTCTCAATTTTGTCAATTTGATCAACAATGATTCTTATTTTGCTTATTTGTCTGATCAATTACAATTTTGCTTCTATTTTGCAGCAGTTTTCTTGCTCAAATATTTATACATTTTGAATCAAGAAAACAACTTGAGTTTACTCAACATGACAGATGTAAATGACCTAAACTGCATAACCAATGTCAAGCTACTAATCAGCAAGTTTAACAACATCAATAATAACGACAGTAATGACAATGATATCATCTCCAAATTCAAAAACAGTTTGAAATTTCAACTAAAAAAATTATTTCCCCAGTACTGACGAAAACGTGTATAATCAAGGGTCATTAATGGAGCAAGGGGTCAAACGGTGATATAGGGGCAGGTATTTTTTTCATATTCAGCAAATGTTAACCCATTTCGGCAAGCTTATGTAAGCATCGACCGGGTGTTATACGCAGTTTAAAAGTTAGTGCACAGCATTAAATGGTTAGAGGACTATGACGGGGAAAATTCTGGTCAATAAGAGTTTATGTAGGAAAGCAATGTAGTGATGGTTACAAGGTGAAATTCGTGTAGCAAAGATGTCATGAGACTTGTGCAACAAAAGTATATAAACTGCCCAGCTGCCTCCTCTGAATTTTTCATCTACTTTATAAAATAGAATAAAAAAATGTCTGCCCTTACTGATATTGACTTGAGTTCGTTCGCCGGTGGTGCTACCGGTATTTTAGGCAGTGCCACTAGTGGTTTAGATTTTAGTTCTGCTGCCAGTGGGTTAGGTGCTGATTCTGCCATGAGCTCTTTAGGTGACATGGCTAGTTCTGCAGATGTTGGTTCCATGGCTAGTGACATGGGAAGTTCTGTTATGGACATGGGAAGTTCTGCTATGGACATGGGAAGTTCTGCAATGGGCGCCAGTGCTTTTAGTGACACCGGCATGATGTCTCAAATTGGCGGTGGCCCAATGTCTGACTCAATGATGGAAAGTGGTTCTGCCGCAGGTGGTGCTTCTGCTGAAAGTGGTTCTTCTGCTGGAAGTGAATCTTCTGGTGGTAGCTCTGGTAGCTCTGAAAGTAGTGGTGGCTTCGGTGCCACCTTGGCTGCTCCAGCTTTCGGTTCAATTGCCTTAGCTATTCTTGCCATTTTGTAGGTTGAATGAACCCTATGTGGTTTTTCACAGCCATCTGTACTTTTATTAGTTACCCCTTAAAAACTCCAATATACAGAATTGTTTCTGGACCCTACACACTCCGTTACCTCCTCGTCTCCTGTACAGTCTAATCCCCTTCATGACGTCCCAATGGACTGTATCGTCATTGCTGCGGACACAACACACGTGAAAAAACGGTTTGAAACCAAATATCTCTAATTATAGACACCTCGGGACAATCATTAAATGCTTCGACATTGCCTATTCTTGTATTTAAGCAATGAAGTAGTGCATGCATCGTATTGTTTTTCGGTGCTTTTAGACGACATGCTTTTTTGCAATTGATTGCTGCAATTGACGTTTTCGGATCGGTGGACAACCATCGTGTCTGTACCATATTATAATTTATGCAATCGGCTTGGTGTTTTTAACGGCTATCACAAGAACAAGACTTATAGCCACGCTAGCAAAGCATATTCTCGAGTAGTCCACTACATTACCGAAATTGTCGACTAATTTTCCGTAAATCAATGAAAATAAACTAGTGGAAACTGCTGGTGCTATCATGAACAAACCCCAAGTAGACCCTAACATTTCCACTCCCCAAATCTCTGCTAAGATAGTTGGATAGATGGTGAATACACCTCCGTAGCTTATACCATTTAAAATCGTCACTAAACTGATGATTGAAGACGTCAAATTGGTGGATAAGTACTGGTTGATGGTGCTTATAGCCATTAAAGCAATAAGTATGTTTCTCTTGTTGATGTAATCGGATAATATGCCAACTGCAAGTCGTGTAACAGTGGAGAAAACAGAAAGTAAGATGATTTGTTCGTTAAGACCGTTGGGATATTCAATGAGGTCTAATAACGAATTTAAGTTATTTTGAAATGTTTCCAATGGCCCCAATACTAAGAACAACGATAATAACAATAAGTACATGATAGGATCCTTTAAAAACTTGAGGAATCTCCTGCGATGATGATTTGGAGCTTCTATGGAACTGATAGGAATTAATTCTGTTGTCTCAGTCAATTTAAAAGATCTCTCGATGATGATAGAAGTTGAAAGGAAACTCAACACCCCAAGAATCAAATATAATACAGCAAAGAATGCAAAAACACGTAATATGTCAACATAATTGTAGTTCAGTGGTCTGAAGTACGGAAGCTTCAAGATCTGTGTGGAAATCAAAGAAGAAAGTCCGTAGCAAGTCACAGGTAATGAGATAGACAACCCTTTACGTTCAGGATAGATCTTGGAACACGTCAACAAAGATGAGAAGTATAATGCAGAAGTTCCCAATCCAATGAAACAGTAATTAATACAAAACCAAACCAACTTATTGTCGAACTCAAGGACTGTGAAGTAGTTCGATATGTATGCTGGTACAAAACAAAATACCGAAAGTAAAGAAAGGAAATTATTACCGTAAACATCGGATAAGTAGCCCAACACAGGTAAGCACAAGTACATACCGTTTGTGGTGAAAGAACTAATCAAGTTAACTTGGAACACCTTGAAGTTCAAAGTCTTGATGAGCACTTCTGCTATCAATGAAAAGATCAATACAGACCCTAATAACAAACATGCAATTAACGAGATACTAAATGAGATCCTTTTGATAACCTGTGCTGGTACATAGTGCTCTATAGTATTTCTGATGGAAATAGATAGTCTATTTATCATATTTGTACCCAGTGAATTTGCTCCAGTTTTATTGACTCATTAAGGCTGCGAAAAAAAACCACAGTAACCACAGTAACCACAGTTGCCCAGTTTACCACAGTTACAACATGCGCTTGTGAAAGAAGTGAAGGTAGGAGCCTTGTCCTTTATCGCAACTTTTGATATACATTATAAAAGCGAAAGGATAACTAAACTAAGAACACCAAATGATGGGGCAATCATGTAGGCAAGATCGCCAGAAGAGGAAGACTCAGAAGAAGAAGATTCTGCAGAAGAAGAACCTGCTTCAGTAGCAGAACTTGATCTTCTAGTAGTTGTAGTAACATCGTCAGTTTCAGACGTATCGTCAGTGGTGTCAGATTCGGCGTCAGTAGTCTCAGAAGCGTCTCCAGTTTCACTGTCATCCACCGCAGTCTCAGAAGGAAGGTCCAAAGAACCTTCAGTCAAAGGACCTGTTTCTGCAGGAAACGAGAAGTCATCTGTAGCACTGGCACCAGCTGCACCTAAGCCACCAAAAGCACCGAAACCAGCAGTATATAAGGCAGCTTCAGTTCCTAACTCAGAAATAACAGACAAGTATTCAGTGAAAGCAGGATCATTGTACAATTGAGTAAATGATCTAAACCAAGCATCGTCGGTGAAATCCTGGGGTGAAATTATGTCTGTACCTGTCAAAATACTTTCAGGGATCAAAGTATAATAGTTCAACACTTCAGAGTATGGAGATACCCAATCAGGATGACCTTGAGCTTCAGCAAACTGAGAGAAAGCACTAACAGCTTCGGCAATTCCCAAATCAAAGGTGTTTTCCAGGGACATTTTCCAATGAATTACAATTCGAAAGCCCTCCATAAAGGGGCATATTTATACTAATGGAAAATACCAGACGAGGCGGACACAAGGTAAAGCCACTCGCCCAAATTGCACCAATTGGTCCAAATTGCACCAATTGGTCCAAATTGTACCAATCGGTACATTTACGAATAGTTTAATGACCAAATGTGAAAAGCCAAGGTGAATTGTCTCCATCATTTGATCAGTCATGCTATAGGACCAAATGTAAATATTTTTGGAAGATCATCTCGTAACCTAATTTCAGGATCTACGTTTCACCACCACATGGCTGCGAGGTCAGACGAAAGACTCATACGCTAGCAGTCATACGTGGAACTAAACATGACGTACACTTAAAGGCGTTAAGATCTTCACACTAAGGTTAGTTTGTTGTGTCTTGGAATGAAAGGTGTCTTGGAATGAAAGATGCCTAGGGCGTTCAAGTCATTTCTACAGTCATTCCCACTCCGCGACACTCGCATACGACAAGACGATGACAATGTTTCCCAGTATGCCTGGCTACTTAGCTCATTGCTGAAGTATCAGACTTTTGATCTGTTTCTTTGTCTCTTTTTTTTGCTTTTTGTGTTTATTTATCTGATTAAATTCATTATTGCCTTGTCTATTTCATTTAATCTCACTGATTAATCATGTCCTGATAATTAGTTCCTGTAAAGTTCACGATTGTTCATGTCTACATATGATTAGCACCGCGTATTATCAAAACCAACGCTACATCCCAAATTAATATCTCCTTTAATCGGCGCATTTACCCTATAATACTGACTCCAGGGGTGACAGTAGGTGTACTTATTAGTCGTCTGCCATTGACCATTGGGTAACCACTGCTGAATGCCTCTCACCTCACACACACGATTTTGCATGTCAGCCCACCACACATGATGTTGGTACCAAATTTGTGCCGGACCTGATCCTTGCAGCCAATTGCATTGAAAAGACTTGGAGTGGCTGTAGCTCTTAGTTATAGACCACGATGTGGTAGCAGCGATTTGAGCGAATGTTATTCCACTTCCTACAGTTATGCTCCACAGATAAGAATACAGATAGCCCACTTCATATGAGCATGTAGTCCTCGGATCTGCTTTGTCGCAATAATAGCAATTTGATATGGGGTACCACTGGGTCCACCAAGTACCTGCTTGAACTTTCTGAACTTGCTTGTAGCTGCTAACAACTACCCAATCCCTCTTATTCAAGCGTTCATTAGCGATAGTAGCGTTTAAATTTTGAAAGGTCAGTAAATCGGTGATTATACCGGTCTGGTTGTCATACAATATAGTTTCTGATCCTTGCAGTAAACCCATAACTATATCATCTACCACACTCTCATTGTTCACCACCAAAACTCCATCAGTAATATTTCCGCTATCATAATCTTCTAGTATATCGGCACTAACTTGCCCATGCAAACTAAATATGATTAGAAAACCCAACAACAATTTGAATACAAAAGGGATTCTAACTTTGACGGCCGCAGAGCTTCTTTGGTTTGCATTGAAAAGTCCCTGGTTCTGACCACACTGGTAAGCGGCTCTCACGCTGTCAATATCGTACAAACCATCGAACAGACTTACAGTTATATTTGTACTTCCACACTTAAAATACTCAAATTGCATTTTGAGATTATAGTGCTGTCAAAAGATTACGTAATCGTGGGCTTTATGTAAAGTAGAGCACGGATTATAACGATGAATCTTTATATGCTGACTCTATTTTCGAACTAAGGTGAAAACGCCAGTATTTATAGTTAAAAACGCCAGTATTTATGGTGCTGTTCTTCCCTTCTCCGAATCGGTAAAGGCTGCACCATTTCTGGTTCCATGGCATACAGCACTATTTATTATGTGGCCAGAGTCAAGAGTTGCATGGCTGAAACCTTAACTTCACTTTGCGTGGCTGAATTCACTTTGCAACCATTTTTTGGTCCCAGGTGAAGAGTATATTGAGCATAAAATTGTGACACATGGAGACATTGAGCTTCAGAATATGCAAAGCTACAAACTCAGTTCCTATAGTCAATATACAAAATGTTGTCCAGCATTCTGTGAAAGTTTTCTCAAATTGTGATGCATGAAAACCTCTCTAAGTGGGCCTGAAACTATTTCGTTAAACCGTTTTTCTTTCGCTCGAACCCCAGATTTTCTTAGTTTCGTCAAAATAAGTAAACTATAAAGAGTTATTTTTATAGTACTTCTTCTATAAATTCAAGTAACACCAATAGCTCGATCTCTTGATGCCATATTTTCTGATTGTCAACAGCTCTTTCCTAGTGTCTACATACAAAATTTTGTACTAATGGACGGCATTTGACTTCGACTTGCCAAGCTAAAATCTGGCCAGTGCGACAGTCCTTTAACAGAGGTGCTCATCGTTTATGGGAAGCACTGTACACAGTTGATTGGTTCTAAGTCATTTCATCGTATAAGAAGCTATTCTTCTGCTGAAAGGCTGCATATGTTAAGACACTCAACCTCTAGAGATTTTTCAATTGTTGGTCCAGATAAACATTGAATGCAAACATATCCAAACTGCCCATCGATCAAGCGTTGTCTGAAGGGAGGTGAAATCTTGTTAAAACCACTGGGCTTTGTTGTGCCAGACCATGGCTTCATCTGTAGTCAGTTAAGTCACGTGACCAATACCTCAATGAAGTTAACCTTTTAGTCAGGTGACCAGTACTCCAATGAAAGCTAACTTCTCAATCACGTGACCAATACTCCAATGGATACCAGACCCACACACCAGAAATCAGACATCACGTGACCGATAATTCAATGATATTTTCCGTCACGTGAACACATATTTACATGTTGCAACCAAAGCACAAGTTGCAGCCAAATATTGCAGCCAAACACCAGTTTAACCAGCCACGAGGTACAACGCGTCTGCAAATTCCATTCCTGGCTGCAATCCACCACTTTCGTCCAAGGCTGTCCCCTGTGTCACGAACACTGTTAGATCCTACACCGCCAAGCACCGCCGATCGAACGCGCAGTTTTCCTGACACGTAACACCAGCAGCCAGCCCACTACAAACCAGCATACCAAACGTACACACAAACAACGTTATTGATGAAATCGTCACAAATACCCATCAGGGGACGACCCTAACTACACCCAATCACAATAACGCCAGAGTCCAGTGAAAACAAGAACAATAGCTACGATCTGGGTTCCAAACAATATTTTCACCGCATTATTTTTATCTACACGATTCGTGTGTTTTTGTATCGTGTCGTGGCCGAATGAATTCGCAGGTTAGACGCCGGATTATTTCACCAGAACGTTGTCCACACCAGCACAGTTTTGTCAACAAGCACCCATGTAGCTCACATATGAAGTGGTTGTGAGTCCAGTGGTTGAGAGTGATACAGCGTGACGCCGTCTCAACGTGAAATCGACATCTGTAGCCGCCAACTATACATCTTGTTCTATCTCTTTAGTTGTCGTTTCGGCTCAAAACCTAACTTGTAAAACGTCCACGCTGCATGGGTAAAAGTTGTGCATAGATTCAAAAGTTCAACAACATTTTGAAATTTCGAAAAATATAAATAGACGTTGATTTCGCCTTATCCCTCGAATTTAAATTGACTCTCTTTCTCTTCTTTTCTCTTTGACTTTAATTCATTCTACAAGTTCTCCGTAGAGTTATTATATTTTTGCTTATTTTTCAATGAAAGGTTTAATCTTAGTTGGTGGTTACGGTACTCGTTTGAGACCTTTGACTTTAACTTTACCAAAGCCATTGGTCGAGTTCGGTAACAGACCTATGATCTTGCATCAAATCGAAGCTTTGGCTGCTGCTGGTGTCACCGACATTGTGTTGGCTGTCAACTACAGACCTGAAGTCATGGTTTCTACTTTACAAAAGTACGAAGAAATATATGGTGTTTCCATTACTTTCTCGGTTGAAGAAGAACCTTTAGGAACTGCTGGTCCTTTGAAGTTGGCTGAAAAAGTCTTGAAAAAAGATGATTCTCCATTCTTTGTCTTGAACTCCGATGTCATCTGTGATTACCCATTCCAAGAATTAGCTGATTTCCACAAAGCTCACGGTGGTGCCGGTACCATTGTTGCTACCAAAGTCGACGAACCATCCAAATACGGTGTTATCGTCCACGACAGAGACACTCCAAATTTGATTGACAGATTCGTTGAAAAGCCTGTTGAATTCGTTGGTAACAGAATCAATGCTGGTTTGTACATTTTGAACCCAGAAGTCATTGATTTGATTGACATGAAACCAACTTCCATCGAAAAGGAAACTTTCCCAATCTTGGTTGAAAAGAAACAATTATTCTCCTTTGACTTGGAAGGTTACTGGATGGATGTTGGTCAACCAAAGGATTTCTTGTCTGGTACTTGTCTCTACTTGACCTCTTTGTCCAAGAGAGCCCCTGAAAAGTTATGTCAAGAACCATTCGTTCACGGTGGTAATGTGTTGATTGACCCAACTGCCAAGATTCATCCATCTGCTTTGATTGGTCCAAATGTTACTATTGGTCCAAACGTTGTTGTTGGAGAAGGTGCCAGAATCCAAAGATCTGTCTTATTAGCCAATTCTGTTGTCAAGGACCACGCTTGGGTCAAATCCACTATTGTTGGATGGAACTCCAGAATTGGTAAATGGGCTAGAACTGAAGGTGTCACTGTTTTGGGTGATGATGTTGAAGTTAAGAACGAAATCTACGTCAACGGTGCTAAGGTCTTGCCTCACAAGTCCATCAGCTCTAACGTTGAGAAAGAAGCTATTATTATGTAAGAGTTGTTCCTTTAAACCCTTTACTAATCTGTACTTTATGAACTTTGTTTTTATATACCCATTTCATATTGTCTTTTTTTGATAAAAAGAACACTTTATATACATTAGCATTTGTATATATACAAACATTAAAGAAGTGACGTACCTTTTTTTGATGTGCCATTTCTGGTGTAGTGTACCTTTTTATTTTGAGGTACCATTCTGACACTTTCGGTTGTTCTTGACAATAACTCATTTACGACTTACTGAAAACAGAAGTACTTTTGTACTACATTCTTCTATTATTTACATGACAAAACGGTTACAAGTTCTTGAATCCTTTAACGCAACTCTTTCTTAAAGGTTCACTCAAAGGTTTTTTGCTTGAAAGATAACTAATCATCAATAATTTACCAACGAAAGGTTCGTTTACGGTTCCCAAAACCTTGGTATTGCCTCTGAGATCTTGGTAAGTGAACGTTAACTTTCCATTGTTGGTTTCCAACAACAAGATATGATTCTTAGGAACTGAACCTCTGTGGCCCTTGAATATCTCTCTTAATTCATCCAAACCTCTGGCTACATCCTCATTGTTCTTGGCTAATGGATTCGACAAGATCAGCTTGATGAACCCGTCTTTCAAGTGACTGAAATCTGTGTTTCTAACAGGACAGATCCTTACTTTGAACTCTGTTGCATCCCATACCTTACTGATGAATTCTGTAGACTCATCACCGCTCAATTTTTCAATATCTTCACTCATCAATGATTTGACAGTGTTCTTGGACTTGTCTTGCAAGTAGATACCTATACCATACACTTTAAACCCCATGAAAGTCACGGTTCTAACTCCATATCCCAATAATGAAAAATCGTTGAGTTTAATTGGGAACGGTTTGATAGTTGTATCCACATCCACAGTGGTCAAATTCTCCAACCTCACAGGATGGAATGTGTTCAAGGCATGTACGGCAGCCAATCCTCCAATAACACCAAAGGTTCTAGTGCTTAATAAACGTCTGGAAGAGCTGAACATTATCTGGAAAATTATCAAAGTGTAGAAATTTGTGGGCTAATAGCGTCGGAATGCGAAATTGAGAGCCCACTTGCTAATTGTGCATTATAAATGAGTTCATCTTTGTTCTTTTTGTGGATGTTCGCAATCAAGTAGCCAAGTAACGAGTCTCCTGCACCAGTGACATTGACGATGTTCAAGTTTTCGTTCTCTTCGGGGATAGGAAAGTAGTCCATATAGAAGTGATTTGCTTTAAGATGGAATGGAGACTTCTTTTTTGCAGCCATAAATATATCGTTGGTGTTGGTCCCTATTGTGACAATTCCTTTCTTCCCAAGCTTTATGAGTATGTTGCTAGCGAATGGGAGGACTCTGAATGCCTTTTGAATCACTCCTTCGTTGTATAGTTGTTGGTAGATTGGTTTGAGATTGAATCTTTGAATTTGATCGAGTTGTAATTGGTCTATCTGAGCAAACCAGTCGTCATCAAATCTGTCAGTAGACTCTAATGCAGCATATATGGCATTGAGTTCGTTTACCGTTGGCGTTATTAAATCAACGGGGTTCTGGAGTTCTGCAATCCTACGAGACTTGATCAACGAAGTAGGCTCTATAATCACCTTTACTTCAGAAGATACGGAGCCAAGAACCTTGTTGATGGTTTCTGGATTCAAATTACAATCAATGACCAAAGTGTTTGCTTTGGTCTGTTCAACTTGTTTGATGATATGTTTACTGAAATCCTTCTCTATGATCTTCATATCTGCACAAGCAACAATCAATTCTCCATCCAGAGAATGAATTGACGTGTAGCTAGCAGTGTTTTCATCTTCTTCCACCAAAAGGCCAGAAGTGTCCATGTTCATAGTAGACAATACCATTTGTCCTTTTTGGTCATCTCCTACAACCAGCACCAATCTAGTAGACCCTCCACTATATCTACTAGCCAAAGCCACATTGTGTCCGACACCTCCTATAGAAGTCATCGTTTGGCCAGGGTTGGAATCTCCAACTTTGTGACCGTTTTCGAGTTTTGAAATGCTATCAACAGCTACAGATCCTATCACCAAAGTGTCGACAGAAGTGTCTCTACTAGACGTTTCTGTTTGATTGACCACTGGTTTCGTCGTCGGCACTGGCTGGACTGACTTCCCCGCTTGCACTGTACTAGTACTGTCCTATTTATTGATTAGTATAAAGCCATAAACCGATAAATTAAGCACTTACTTCTTCTACCAAACTTCTGGCAATTCTTGTGGCAGATTTGATATTGTTCAACACAAAGTTCTTGTTGGAGTCAAGAGACTTACCCTTTGTCATTTCTCCAATCTTCAACAATAAGAAAGGTGTCACTTCTTTACCTTTAATACCTTTTTGCTTAGCTTCTTCATTGGCATCTTGTATAATCTTATTAATGAAGTCGGAGTCCAAAGCAAATTCCGTTGGTGGTGGAATACACACCAAGTTACCTGAATTCAAACCCATTAAAGATTGTTGTCTGATGACGTTAGCCACTTCATCGAAAGAAGTGAATGAATTCGGAGACTTAACTCCCGACTTTCTAGTGTAAAAGCCAGGGATTTCAATGGAACCAGACAGCTCATTGAACTCATTGTATGTAGTAACGTATACTCCTTGCGTCTCTAAATATTCCATGGTCAATCCTATGTCCAAAATAGACTTGGGTCCAGCACAAACCACAGTTATAGGGTTCCTTCCCAATTCTACCAAATCATTAGACACATCTAAAGTATATTGACCCTCTCTATGCACACCGCCAAGACCACCAGTTCCAAACACTTTAATGCCCGCCATGCACGACAACATACTAGTAGAAGCAATGGTTGTGGCCCCGTAGAGCTTTTTAGACATGACATGTCCAATATCACGACGAGAAACCTTTGTAGCTATCTTATAATTCTCAGTCAATTCGGCCAATTGACTATGGCTGAGCCCTACGTGAGGAACACCTTTCAAGAAAGCAATTGTAGCAGGAACTCCTCCTTCAGCTCTTACAGCATCTTCAAATTGTACTCCCAAGCTGAGGTTTTCAGGATATGGGAATCCATGAGTTAAAATAGTCGATTCGAGTGAGACCACTGGTTTGTTTTCACTCAATGCTTGCTGCACTTCCTCAGAGATCACTAAGGGAGATCTGCTGGACAACGATCTGGTAAAAGACCTCGGTATAACTGTTGTTAAAGAAGACTTCATTATCATAAGTGAAAAATTCGACATCGCGGATTTACTACTGTTATAACTACCCCAGAATCCATATCAGTGTGTACAAATACTGGAAATGGTGTCTCTAGATTACACAAGCGAGACACTAGCAGATGAATTGGCTCTGCGGCCATCGTATGAGGCTTTTAAGCGGGCCAGTGAGCTTCTTTATACTTCGAAAGAGCTTCTTAAACCAATGCAAGACATACGAAATGAAACATATATAAACCGATTAATAAGTGATCTACGGCCAATTCGAAAGAGTAGGATTGGGGGCTTGAACTTACTGATAGGACACGAGGATTCACAAATCACAAAAACAGATGTATCGATGTTGTTCACGCTTATAGTGTTCTTCAAGTCGCATAGGAACTGGAATGTCATCACATCGAATCTTTTGAATATGATGGACGACCACCGAGCCGAGTTCAAAGTCATGTCTTGTGACTTATTGGATGCACTTATTGATGTGTTTGATATCGACAAGACCGGGTTGACCAGTTTATTCCAGGATAATTTGAAGATTTATATCACATATTTCAATGAAGACGGACACCTAGTTGAAGAGATGATCACAAAAGCAGTGGATTTGATGGTAAGGCTAGATAACAGTTTAGAGAGTATGGTTGATCTACTTAACACCATTCTTTTATCGCTAGACAAGAAGTTCAACCGAAACAATGAGTCTTTACATTTACACATTCTCATATCTAAGATTGATCAGATAGTTGATATTTTAGGTGCTGAGATCTTGATCTGTTTCAACCGAGTTAATTTCCTTGTTAACCAAATGATAACTAACCCGTTCCTTAACGAAATCAATAGTCCTGTGATTACAGAATTGCTACAACTCCAAACCAAGATCCTAGACCTTTTCCACACAGTAGATAAGGAAGGAAAAGAACTAATCTTCCAATACCGGTTCGATCTTCTAGCATGTTGGGAGATTGTATCACGGAGATGCCAAGCGGATATTTCAGGTCCCAAGGCCAGTTTACTCAAAATATCACAAGATCTAGCCATACCACTAGAACAAATAGAATAGACAACAATGATACTAAATGTGTATTATATACAAGAAAACTGTAAATTTATTGGTTTTGTAACGCTTGGACCACCTTGATATTTGTGTCTAAGAATCTGTTCAAACAGTTCTGTAAACATGCTTCATCCGAACCTGAAAGATTACTGTCCATCACCGCATTCTGGTTACATTTCTTGAAGCACATATCCGTGAAATTATGTATAGACATCTGCACTTTGGATTTGGATTGTTCCGCTTCCACAAACTTAGCTATCTCTTGTCTTTCACCTTCGCTAAGGTTCTTGACGTTTCCTAACTGGGACATAAGTGAAGACATTGAAAAGATATGAAAAGACAATAAGTGAAAAATTATTTATGCGAATCAGAACTCTTAAGTTTGACATCCACCTGAAATATGGACCAAAAACGACGAGATAAAATCCAAGCTTTGTTCAACCACAAACACCTAGTCGATCCTGTTGTAGAAGCGGCGTACAACAGACGAGTCGACGAGTCGAATAGCTTGGTAGAAAACTTCAATGAGCAAGCCAAACGGAAAATTGAACAATTAAGACGCGATAACAGTTCCAGACGCATAGAAGACTCGATTCAACAGGAAATGGAACACAAAAAGCAAGTGATTGCAGCCTACCGCACGTATTCCAAAATTCTCTTTTATTCAGATAAGTCGGATGTCATTGACGAGAGTTCCACCAGCGTGTATCTCAACGGATTATTACAGGACCACAGACACACAGTGCAAGAAGTGGGCAAACACAACAAGGAGCTAGAAGAGGAACTCAATGACTTAAGGCGCCACAAAGACGACTGGACCAGTTTGCGCGAGCAATTACCCCAGATTAGAAAGTCGAGGCATGAAGAGTTGAATCAATTGTTGCAAAAAATCACTACCGATACCAATCGGGAGACATTAATACAAGAGGCCATGGAACAAGTAGACACCAAGCAAGTCGAATCGAAACAGTTCCAAGCAATTCTCGACAAGCACCTTGAAAAAGTCATATACAAATACCTTGATTTTAATGACATCAAGTCCGAACATCAAGTAGATCAATTGGTATCTTTCACAAAGGATCTTATCGATAACTCAATCAAAAATCAGTACATGAATTTCAAAGATTTGACCCAGCTGCAGAAAACGCTAGTGGACAATCTTGTGTTCAATAACGTAATTGAATTACAAGACGACACATCGATTGCTGCATCAGATACTACATCAGCGGAGTTGTTCAAATTACGAAACTTTATTTAACGCACATAATGTGATTTTACTCGAGAAATACTGTGCGAATTGTTCGCCCATATATAACCTTCGGGACAACCTTATCATCCAGGTGGGGAACCCTGATTAGATCACGTTTAAGGTTACTGGTGTCCAATTGGTTTGGCTTCGTCTGGAGACATTAAATATTTAAGGTTCAAGCGCCAAAATATCCTGTTGCAACAAGCGCCCAACTTTGCTTATTTAACAAAACTACTGGGGCAACTCACTTGGTTCGCTTAGTTTTTTTTCATCATGTCGATAGCTCCAAAGAAGAGAAACCGTAAGATTTTAGTATGTGCCAATTGTCGACTTAAAAAGAATAAATGTGACAGAAATAAACCCTGTGGTTCTTGTGTCAAATTGGGTCTTCAAAAGACGTGTTTATATGCTGATACTGTGGTGAACCATGACCCAGAGACTAGGAGTGCTATGTCTTCCTTTGTTGCTCGTGTAAAAGAGAGTGGTAGACTTAATGGGAGCGTTTTGTCTGACGAGGTTTTGAATGCTATTGAAGTTCCTCCAGTGACTAATAAGAAGTTTTCTCCGCTTATCGATATTGTTCATTTGTTCAGCTTTCTTCCTATCGATCCTAAGGACCCTTGTGCTAAACTTTTGTCTCTTTACTGGTCTTTTCAAGTTCGAGATCGTCAGTTTAGTCATTTCCAGTTATCACGACATTGCGTAGGGCTTTCACTTAATAAGATCAGCGAGGTTGAAAACTCTGCTTCGTTTCCTGCAAACCCTATTGATTATGTGGGACTTGAACAACCAATTCACCAAGTGAATAAGTTAAAATCTATGATAAATGCTTCAAATAATAGAATTGGTCTTGTTTATCAACCATCATTACCACCTCGAAACAAGTCCGTTTTGCATAGATTGAAGGCCATACTACCTAGACAAGTCCAATTGATCAATTACCAGAAGATCTTCTTCGATAAAATAAGCATGTACATACCGGTATTAGACGAGTTTGGACATTTTGAAGTGTTGAGGAATCTTTTCAATATAGTAAGTCCTAATGATGGTAAAATCACAAAGATTACTATTACTACTAAACATGATTACGCCACTATTGCCCAAGTTTTGATCATACTTAGATTAACATATCTATACCTTCTAAGCAATGATATTTTTAATTTGGGGGGTGATGATTCGGATATCTGTTTGGAGGCGGTGGATATAGCGGAGGAGTGCCTCTATTACCACGGGTTTTTGAACCAACAAACACTCCCTTGTCTCCAATCAATGGTACTACTTCAATTCTATCGTGAGATAGCCCCGGAACGTCAGGGTGGTTTTCTAAATGACCAAACGTTACGTGGACATATCCTTGAAGTAGCTTATTCATTGGGGTTGAACAGGGACTCTAGAACCTTTGACTTGGGGCCCATCGACGAGAAGCAGTCTCATCTTCGAAGAAAGATCTGGTTTCATATTTATCTGTCTAATATGTATGATTCTATATTGTCTTGGACAGCCAAGAGACATTTGAATCATAATTTCGACACGGAGTTCCCCAAGTTCGACGCTGGTTTAAGTAATCATCGAAACCCCATCAATGAAAAAAAGATAATCGATGGGTTTGCATATCAGAAGCCACTATTTCCAATTCTTCAACGACTATTAGAAGATAGTCAAGATATACATCCAAAATTCGATAATACCTTATTATCTACAGCTGATGGGTTCAAGTTTTTGTTGGAAGAGTATTGTGGAACTTGTTATTCCATTATCAATTCTGCGCCAGGATACTTCAAGATTATAAGGTTTAAGACAAACTTGTACTTAAGGATGTGTCTTGCCACGCTGTACTACAGTGGATTCCTTCATTATGAAGATAACGGAGACATCGAGTCTTCGATGATTTGTTTGAAGAGATGCTTTGAAGAATTATTCGGGCAACTAAGCCTTGTCAACTTGCAGCTCATTCACAACTCGACTGAGTCTTTCGGTAAAGAATTTAAGTTCTTAGTTACATATCTTATGATTTGTGTCATACACTTAATCACATCTGCCTCAATGTCAGTAATGGTTAGATTAAAATGCACTATAGAGCTTTCAGGCAACTCAGAACTTCTGATCAAACTTACTCAGTTGGTGGAGTTGATGAAGAAATTTGTGGTTGTTCGAATCAAGTACCTCATTCACTTGTCTTCGTATAGCCACTTCGCTTCCAAACTTTTGAAAATTTCCATGAATAATATGCTAGTAATTTTTGATGACGATGGGATCTACAAGCTATTCCCCGAGAGCACAAAGCTTTGTAGGCTTACTATTACTATTGAGGACTTAGATGAGTTGATGGACATCATGAAAAAAAATTTCAGTGCTGAAGAAGCAGAAACAAAAGATAACATAAACATTTTTACAGTTTCAGATCTACTCAAATCAGATGCTGCATATAATGATAAAATGTCCACCTTCATTCAGTACGATAAGCTATGGGTAGCCAAAACATACATCAACATGTTCAATGAGAACGATGTACCAAGAGACGATGACGATGAAGTCGATAGAGAACCCGAATTGGATCTACTGAAGGTGAATTTTACTGGAATACCAATCTTCAGTAGTATCAATGATTTACTTATTGAGTAGACCATAATTACGATGAAATGACAACTCTCTATATTAACATTACTTTACACTATTCTAACGAGGGAACAATGTGTGGGGTTTAATTTAAACTGACTTGAAAGAACCTTTTTCCTTTTCTAAGACTTCAACGACGTTCTCCTTTTCGGAGTCCACAGAATCGAAATCTTCATCACCCAATTGACTAAGATCGAAACCGTTATCACTCAAATAGTTGAGGAACAATTCATCTTCCTTGTAAATAGCATCTTGACCAACGGAAGGAAGGAAGAAAATAGCCAAAATGGCAGATAACACACACAAACCAGAGGAAATGAAGAATGGAGCCTTAACACCATCAGTGTGGGCAATAATGGTTGGGAAAACCCAAGTACCGACATAAGCACCAATCTTACCGATGGCAGCAGCGATACTATAAGTTTGACCTCTAATTGGAGTAGCAGTGGTCTTACTGGCCAAAAGACCAACGTTAACACCAGGACCAAATTCACCAAAAGAAGTGAAAACACCATAAACAACGATGAAACCTGGAATGTTAGTCTTTAAAGTATCATAAGAACCAGCCATAGCGAAACCAATGATGGCTTGACAAAGGACACCAACAGCTAAAGTTAATCTTGGACCAAAGTAATCAGTAGACCAACCACCCAAAAGACAACCTGGGATATAGAATAAGTTGAAAACAGTGTTCCAACCGAAAGTCTTATACAAATCAGCTTCACCATCAGCGTTGGTTGGGATAATTTGGGAAAAGATGAAACTAGAGTAAATACCGAATGAGTAAACTGAAAAGTTGTAAAGGAACCAAATGAAAGAAACAACGGCAATTCTGAACCAGTAAAACTTGGCAATCAACTTGTAAGGGTATTTCTTAACTCTTTTCATGTTAGTCTTTTGGAAAGATTCTGAATTAGCCATCTTCATTCTCAAGATCAACAAGATTGCAGGAGGAACAGCACCCAAACCCAAAGTCAATCTCCAAACCACTCTTAAGTGACGATCAGAGAAGATCCACAACAAAACCAAAGGAACAAAAGCAGATACCACGAAACCAACATCAATCATAGTGTTAGTAAACCAAGCAAAGTATCTATTTCTTTTACCGGCCGGTAACTGATTGGCGAATTCCGAAGCAATCACAGAAGCAGTAGGATATTCAGCACCTAAAGCCACACCGATAAAGAATCTGAAAACGGCGATCGAAGCAAATAATCCTTCGGTCGATCCGTGAGCACCCCATGTAGCACATGCAATCAAAATAGAAAAAAGTGTCAAGGCAGCAGTAGCCAAAATCATACCAGCTTTTCTATCGATACGATCAGAAACGTACCCGAAACTTAATTGACCGACAATAATACCCACAAATGCAATAGAAGCGACATTAGCAAAAGCATTAGAATCGGTATAAGCAGAACCATAAATTCTTGATAAACAAGTACCAACAGAAGAAATAGCGTTGTTCACGTATCCATCAGAGAATAATCCAGCCCCGGCCACAAAAGCAGGATACAAGTTTTTCATCTTGACATTTCTTACGGCGTCTTCATCCTCCATTTCCCTAATCTGAGCAGGAGTCTTTCTACCGAAAGTGACTTCATCGTCCAAGTGACGCATCCAACCGGTACTGAGGTCCTTGAATGATCTTGGTAAATCTCTAGAAGACATTGTCTAATATTAGTTGATAAAGAAATAAAAATTCACTGGAAACGATTTACTTTAAATACTTCAAAAACGGCACAGAGAAATAGAAATTATAAGGAAGGAAAATAAAATAAAATAAAAAAAAAAAAAACTCAGGATGGAGAAACTACATTAATACAAACCACTAGGCGACCAAAAGAAATGACGAAACCAATGGATCGACCTAACGTCAATATTAGCTATAGACAGGTGAGGAGGTACGCCTTCTGCACACTGGACGCTTTTCAGGCGAATAATGGACCGATTGTCCCCAAAAGTTTCAAAAATCCCATACTAATATCTCAGAGATAAGAAACGTGGATTCTTAACCGAATCCAGTAATGAAGTTATTAGCATAATAGAATAAGGTTTTTTATAGAGGACTGCAGATTTCCAATCTAATGTTACAAAGCACTGCCGTCCTCTTTTGTAAACGTGTGTCACATCGAATGTAAATCCTCCATGTTTTTCTTGGTGCCGTTCGTACTCTAAGTCCGTGCTTCTGGAAACTAACCCCTCCCCATTGGCTACCCTTATTACTCCTTAATGGTTAATGGTTTCAATACCTGGCGATACTTTTTCTTTTCCTCGCTCCCATTCGGTCGTGTGTTACGTCTTGCGGTACCCTCGTGCCCGACCTCGTGTCTCATGCCTTAAACTCTTCTTTGAAAATTTTTTTTTCTCAGAGCCGTGCAAGGGTGCTGCCAAATGCCGTTACAATATCTGTCAAAAGGGCATCGGATCGTTTTATGGTCCGATGTTAATTACAATACAAAACGGTGTTATATTGGCCAAATGCGACATTTCTATACATAATTTCACCTGTGATTTTTGTGGTTTTTGTCTTTGTGTTTTTTTGTTTTTGTTGGAATACCTATCAAAATGCACCACAAGTTATCTGTTTAAAATATTTTTGTCAGTACACGTTACGCTCGTGTGACACTTATCTATGGTCGTGTCTTAACCTGTATCTTCCTTCATTACGCGAGCGTTCCATAATTTGCTTTCTTCCTAAACCTATGATTGCAAATTCTACAAATATATCCAATAGACTTTTCCGAACACAGCGGTTCATCACGTTGGGTATCTTGGCTGTGTTTCTTGTGTTCTTGGTGATTTTATCTGTTTCGTCCCACGAGCATATCCGTAACCACGACTTGTATAAACAGACCAAGGATAAACTCAAGCCATATCTCGGGTCGATACCTGGTCTTGGTTCTGACGATGCTATGCTCCAAAACGAAGCTGCTTTACTTGAGACTGAAGCCGACTTACCTGATGATATCAAGGACAACCTCAATCACGATTCTGATGATAAAAAGAAATTGAACGACGAACTCAACCAATTAATTGATGAAAAAGATTGAATCATTAATGTACATTACGAAAGATATTTTCTATAAACCTCTCCAGAAATTTTTCTCGAAATGATCACCTCTGGGTTTCTCTTTGACAATTCCCATGGTCAAAAGTTCTTGACAGAGTTGAAGGAACCAAGCAAATACTACTTTGTCCCATTCTTTGTCGTCGTTTACGCATTGCTCGAGAATCTGGAGATGTGCTGCGTCTTCGATCTGCGGCTTAAGGCAGTTTATGATCTTGGCTTTGTTCAAAGAATGCTTGAATGCCATGAAAAATTCATAGTGGTTAAGCGTGGATGGAGCTTCTTCTAAGAGATTGAACAACGTGGTTATCATAGGTTCAATGCCTGCATCTTTGAGGTATGGCGCAGAAGATGCTAAATTATCACCTAATTTTCCTCTCACCTTCGGCCGAAGAAGGTCCAACATCAAATTGCTATAATTTTCCGTCAATGTGGCGTTGCAGTCTGAAGTTGGCTCGATGGATATGAAGAATAGTTCATGGAACACCGTTTGGTTATTGAAGTTCACTTTCTTTAAAGTTTCAAGGGCTTCTGAGCGAAACTCTTTTAATTCTGGATTCTCGTCCATCATATCATACTTTCCTTGAATTAGGAGACTATAATACCTCATACGTTGTTCGCTAGTTGGCCCAAGGTGAAACTTCTTCATCAGGTCACTGAATTCATGAAACCGGTGAGTTACTTCATCAAATAGCTGCAAAACAGCAGAATCATCGGTTAGGAGACCAATAATCTCTTCTTTGGTCCCTTTTCCGGACTTAAGTTTGTGCATTTCTTGTTCAATATGTTTTTTGAATGATGGCAATCGCCTAAGAACCGCAACATCTCTCTCGTCGATCGTCAGCCGAAAGAGCCTTGAGTATGGGTTGGAGTAGAAGTAGATCATGGTCACCAACTTCAACTCATTAGATATCGTATCAGTGGACTGGCTGCTATTTAGAAACCTATTCATGATTATTCCCATAGTGAACTCATCGAAGAAGATAGACTCACCAATAAGGGATTCTAAAACATCACAAAAGGCATCTACATCCCCGTCAACAGTTTCAAACTTATAGCTCGAAAACAAGAGTCTATTCTCGTGAGAAATATGGTTGTTGACCCAAGTAGTCACATTGGAAGTGTTGATTGCAAAAACAAGCTTGACTGGTAACATCGACAAGTTATAGTGAATAATACCAAGAACTGTATTCAATACCTGGTCATCAATAGAATCAGCATCCTCGAATAAGATAATCCATCGCAGCGTGGGATTACGTTCGTACCACTGGTGGACCAATTCGAAATTGTAATGATCTCTATTTTTCATCTGACTAGAATCATTGGTTTTATCTCTTCGGAGCATTTGCTTACAGATATCTCGTATAATAGTTTTCAAAGTACTGGACCCCAGCTTATGGTTTATGGTGACATAATCAGATCCGCAACTCGACAGTCTAGCTATGTCCGTCAACAGCGTCTCAGTACTGGCAACATTGAGCTTTAAAGGAACAAACCCAATAATCATCTTCTGTGGTGGTCGCAACATACCGTCGTGGGAAATTCCGTAAGATTGTCTTCTGTCAAATACTTCAAACAGTTCCCGCAACTGTCCTTTCAAATCCTGAACCGAACTCTTCAGTAACAGCACAATCTGTTCACACAACTGTTCGTATCTCAGGTACCTTTCTTGCACATCATAAGTAGCCTCTTTGCCACTATTCAATGGTACAAATGGAGTACTTTGCACCTCGCACGATACAGGCTCTATAAAGTAGAATGTCTTCCGGTGGTTGTCTTCCAATTCATCAGTCGACCTGTTCATCCCAAACGAGTACAAAGATCTAAACTCTTCGCTCAATCGGTTTAACGCGTTCTCATCAAAAATTCACTTTGGCCAGGTGCACATATGCATGTTTGACATTTACGTCCCCCCACATATCCCCTAAAATTGATCTTGCTCTTTTTTGCAAATAAACCATAAGCGCCAATGTCATTAAGACAGCGGAAACAAAAGGATTTGGCAGATGTCAAAGAGTCCAAGGAACTGGATTCGACTCCTGACCACAAACCCAAAGGTACTAAAAATCAAAAGCATAAGAAGAAGTTCCTCAATATTGCTCCCATTAATATTCCTTTAAGTCGTCGACTTGAAACCATTGGCATCATCTGGCATACAATATCCATTCCCGTATTCTTCTTATTGTTCTTATTCCTTGTGTCATTGGGTTGGGTTTCGTGGGTGGTGGTTATATTGCCATATTTCATTTGGTGGTACGGTTTTGACTTGCATACACCTACCAATGGAAAGGCGGCTTATAGAGCTAGAAATTGGGTGAAAAATTTGATCGTCTGGGATTGGTTCGTTAGTTACTTTCCAATAAGAGTGCACAAGAGTTGTGAATTTGAGCCTACTTTTAGCAATGTTCTAATTGATGATGAAATGGAAGATGATGAAGAGGATTTGGTTAATGAAAATTCAACTACGTTGGTAGACAAGATCTTCCAACACCTCGGGTTAGGGAAGCGGTTGAATGCTGCTTCTGACAAGTCTATCAATAAATACAAGAAAATCACCACGGGACCCCGTTATATCTTTGGTTACCATCCGCATGGCGTGATATCTATGGGAGTCATGGGGACTTTTGCTACCAACGTCATCAGGAACGAACCTTTTGAACCTC
Source organism: Yamadazyma dushanensis (assembly GCA_030571835.1). Classification (NCBI taxonomy): domain Eukaryota; kingdom Fungi; phylum Ascomycota; class Pichiomycetes; order Serinales; family Debaryomycetaceae; genus Yamadazyma; species Yamadazyma dushanensis. Next base: position 336,457 of record JAJLYZ010000008.1, on the reverse strand, counting down.
CCGCCAAGTTCTTGAAGTTTTTATTCCACGACACTTCCAAGCTGAAACCTTTAATGCCTAATATTGGCAATGTGTTCCCCTTGACTTTGACTACCCAATTCACATTACCATTCTACAGAGATTATCTATTAAGCTTGGGTCTTACTAGTGCTTCTGCAACCAATATCAAGAGTATCATTAATAATGGAGATAATTCTGTGTGTATCGTTGTTGGTGGTGCCCAAGAATCGCTTTTAAATAGCGGCGTAACTGGAAATCCTACAGTTGGCATCGGATACAAGAAAGTAGAGGACGAACCCAAGCAGTTCGAGTCCAAAGAGATCAAATTGGTGTTGAACAAGCGTAAAGGGTTCGTGAAATTGGCAATAGAGTTGGGGAATATCAATTTGGTGCCAATTTTTGGATTCGGTGAGGCGGATATCTACAATATCATCGAACCCAAACCTGGTTCATTTGGTGACTTGTTCCAGCGGTGGTTGAAAAAAACCTTCTCGTTTACTTTACCCTTTTTCAGCGCCAGGGGGGTGTTCATTTACGATTTTGGGTTCTTACCTTTTAGGAATCCTATAAATGTCTGTTTTGGGAAACCCATTCATGTTCCCCCCAATTTACTTCAGGAGTACAAACTTAAAAATCCAGATTTTGATGTGGAGAAAGAGAAAGTGGAGCTGCCTGAACCAAAGTCCAAGGTGAAGAGGCAGAACAGCCTAACAAATTTATTCAACATGAAACCCAAAGTTGCTAAAAGACCTAAAATACCTCCAGAGTTATTGGACCATTATCATAAATTGTATGTGGATGAACTAAAACGAGTTTTTGAAGCCAACAAAGCCAAATATGGCTATGAAAATGTCGTATTGAAAATCGTCGAATAAAGCATGTAATATCTATAATTCCTATGTACAATTCTTAATCACTTTACTTTTTATTCTTTTTTACTTTAAATTCGACGTCATTACTGTCATCATCAATTTTGATCTCCAAATTCTTGGATTTCAAAGATTTATATGCTTTGATCAACTCTTTGTTCAATTTCAATCTTCTGTTCTTCTTCACCAATACGTTCTTGTTCTCACCGAATTGCTTCAAGAAATCAAACACTTCTAATTCATGCTCTTTAAGATTATCGATTAGCTCTTTCTTTTCATCCAGCAAATGCTTTTCCCAGTCTTTGAATGTTCCTTCTTCTTCATAAAACTTATTTCCAAACAATTTTTCAGGTGGTATCAACTCCCATAAAAATTCATCATCTATGTCACTCAAATGAGGGTTCAAGTTTATCATCCCACTCAATGACTTTTTAAGGGGGTGCTCGGGCACAAAGCTCGAATAAGAGTCTCTGTCTGCGTATAAATTACCCAATACTATCTGACTTTCTAGTATGGCCTTTTCGTCTTCTGTGGTCATTAATTTGTCTAGTTGTTTAATCATGGCAAGATCACGCTGCGTGAGTAATGAGTTTTGGTACTCTTTACTGAACTTCTTTGGGATCTCAAAAGTGACGGAATCCGATTCTGGTTCCGGAAAGCTGACATCTATAGACTGGTATAGGTCTTTGGTGGACATATTTGTGATTGCTGAAGGTGCTTTAGGAAATGACTTGGTCGACACATAGTTTGGTGCCACATTGACATTTTTTGCTGTGGTGCTCCGAGAACCTCTGGAAGCTGAACTTATTTGGTTAGCAGCTCTATGGGCTTTGACTTGAGCGAAACCAGGCCGTCTTTTGGAGTAAAACCTCACTAACGTTAAACCAGGTCTGAACATGATTAGTAAATTTGATGTCAAAAAATGCGAATGTATAAATCCCGAGACGTGCATGAACCATATAGTCAAAGACGGTTGAACAGTAGTTGGGGCCAAAGAAACCACAAAGTGAACGTAGGCCGTCACAGGATCTTCAGAAATCCTCGTGATTGGTGTGCTTGAATGTTCTGTGTAATTGGTTTTTGTGTTTGTATCATGTATGAAACAGTACTATGACCTCTCTGGTCAACAACAAACACACATCCCAATCCTGTTATATGAATCATATCTTTCTTCAGTGAATACTGCAAATGTATTAAATATACAAGGATCAAATTGTGGCTGCAAAATATTGCAATTTTCACACTTCAAAAACAGTTGCATTAAAACCGTGTTAGAGGTTGCAAACACAAAACCGAACGACACGATAACATCAGCAAAGTTATCTATATGTCTTTCAAAGCCTTGTTCTCTCAATTTGTCCTTTACCCCTTGTTTTTACGTTCTCCCTTATCTCATGTAAATATGTCCACGGGGAAGTAATTTTTCTGAGCGTTGATTTTTTTTCACTTATGGCAAAGAAAGTGTTCCCTAGAAACATGTCTGATTTACCACACATTTACAACAAACCAATCGAGTTAGCTATCATTGGAGGTACTGGTTTGTACGACTTACCAAATTTGAAGCCAGTTGCCAGATTAACTGTGTCTACTCCTTGGGGTTTCCCATCTTCTCCTATCACTGTTAGTGAGATGAAAGATGGGTTTCCAGTTGCTTTCTTAGCTAGACACGGAAGTCACCACGATTTGTTGCCTACTGATGTTCCAAGCAGAGCCAACATGGCTGCTTTGAAAAAATTAGGTGTTAAGGCTATTATTGCCTTTTCTGCTGTGGGATCTTTGAGAGAAGAGATCAAACCTAGAGATTTCGTTTTACCAACTCAAGTTATTGATAGAACCAAAGGTATTAGACCACACACCTTCTTTGAAAAAGGATTTGTTGCTCATGCCATGTTTGGTGAACCATTTGATTTGAAATTGAACAAATTGATCAAGGAAGCTGTTCCAAAGACTGGATTCTTGGAAGGTTTCGATAAGGAAAACTTGGAACCAGTGTTCCACACCAAGGAAAAGGACGATTTGACTTTGATCTGTATGGAAGGACCACAGTTCAGTACCAGAGCTGAATCTCAAATCTACAGACAATGGGGAGGTTCTGTTATTAATATGTCGTGTTTGCCAGAGTCCAAATTGGCCAGAGAAGCAGAAATTGCCTACCAAATGATCTGTATGTCTACTGACTACGACTCGTGGAATGTCGAAGAAGAACCAGTCACAGTTGAAACTGTTGTTGGTAACTTGAAGGCTAACAGTGCTAATGCTTGTAAGATGGCTGAAAAGTTGATCGAAGTGGTTGCAAAGGAATTTGAAACCAACGAATTAGGAATTGGTGAAGACTTGAAAGGATCCATGAAGTTCGCTGTTAGTACCAATCCAAAAGCCGTCAAGAAAGAGCTCTTAGAGAAGATGCATTATTTATTCCCTGGTTACTGGCCCGTTAATTAGGTTTAGATTTATAGATATGTTGCAATAGAATGCTTATTATGCCAAATGTCCGACATGGCCCCGCAAGGTTTTGGTAGTGTCTCTGGTGGATCTACAAACCGTCTGGGAACCGTTTGGCGGGCCGTAAGTTGGTGCCGTATTAGGGTGCCGGTGGCGATGAGCTCTAAACCAACGTTCAGGAATTTTTTTTTTCGTGCCATAATTAATCAAATATACGATGGAGTACAAGAAAAAAAATGCTTGTTACAATAGCTGTATTTCTTGGAAGATAACTCATGAGGCAAAATGTTATCTTTAGCCATGGACATATGGCATATGATTTTCTGGATTTTCAAAACTCAATAGTGCTGTTACACCCTGAGGTATGAATTATTATGATTATTTTTAGTGTTACCGAAACGGAAGTCATCAGCCTCCCCATAACATTCGGCCACGTCAAAACCCCGTACAGGCCCTGTAATCGCCCTGCAACGGGGAATTTTGGGTTTCGGTCCTAGATGGTTCGGTATTATCAGATCCAGTGAAATTCTACCTCAAAACGTCTACTTACCTTCACAAAAGCCTTGAAAAAGTGTTCGGCCGTTGCAAATCCTTAGGCACGGCAGGACCAAAAAAGTAATGCAGGTGCAAAATATTTCGCAAACCCTTACAAGTGGTCAGGAGAGCCATCTCCGTTGCATCTCGCATGGATCTGTCATACAGGTGACAGGTGATGAGATCACTATCTTTGGTGTAGGTGCTAGTAATCATACGAGTTGTCGTCTTCAGTTTCCGTGACGTTACTGTTGTAGTAGAATGTCACCTCAGGTCGCAAAAAGAAAAAAGATGTGAGGCTATTTATTTTCTGTTTTTCTTGCGTCTGTGCAGAAATGAAGAAACTTTTGTCCATAAAGCGCAAATTCCCCTTGGCATAGATATCGACCTCTCAAGCAAAAGCATTGGCAGGGCCGTACACTCTTACGGGTACGAAACATCCCTCCACTTCAACCAGTTTCAAAGCTCATCAGAATCATGGTCCAACTCAACTGGTGGGTCGATGTACCTGGTAAATGCAACGGCTTAGTTGAGTTTCGAGCGTCGAGCAGGGGATCAAACCAGTCTGCAAAAGGAAAGTGTTTTGCAGCGAACCATGCCAGTTCCATACTCGGGGAAACTTCAATAAAAACCGCAGGAATTTCTATGCTGCATCGAATGGGGTGAACAGTTTTGGCGTAGGATTTGCAGTGTTGGTTTCGTTCCCTTTTTCTTTTTTCCGGATTTCTTGTTCGGCTTTCTAAAGTGGTAAGCATTACTTTTTTGTGAAGTTTTATTGGCGACCGATAAATGCCTTAAAGTATATATCTCTAGTCATCTCCTGAAACAATCAAGTTTTTTTTTTCCATTTATTCTTCATCATGTCTGCTGAACAAGCTACTTCTTTCGAAGAAAAGAAAGATCTCAATGACAAAGCCCTTGCGACATCTGATGACATCTCCAATTTAAGTCAAAAGGTCGTTTCTGCTGATGACAGCAGTGAATCTTCTGAAGGTAAGCGTGAAGCTACCATCGAAGAATTAAAAACCTTGAGACATGTTTCTGGTTCTATTCCAATGAGATGTTGGTTGGTGGCTGTTGTGGAATTGGCTGAAAGATTCAGTTACTACGGTTTGTCCACACCTTTCCAAAACTATATGCAAAATGGTCCTGATGACAAGCCTCATGGGGTTTTGAGTTTGGGTAACTCTTCTGCCACTGCTTTATCTTATTTTTTCCAATTTTGGTGTTACGTTACTCCAATCTTCGGTGCTTGGATTGCTGATACTTATTTAGGTAAGTTCAAGACCATCTGTGTTTTCTGTGGTGTTTACATTGTTGGTATCTTTGTTCTTTTCATCACTTCGCTTCCATCTGTTGCTGACCATGCCACTTCTCTTGGTGGTTATGCTGCTGCAATTGTTATTATTGGTTTAGCTACTGGAGGTGTCAAATCCAATGTGTCTCCATTAATTGCTGACCAAATTCCAAAAGAAAAGCCATACATCAAAGTTTTAAAGACAGGTGAGCACGTCGTTGTTGACCAAGCTTTGACTATTCAAAATGTCTTCATGATTTTCTATTTTATGATTAACATTGGTTCTTTGTCTGTTGTTGCAACTACTCAATTAGAATTACACGTTGGATTCTGGGCTGCTTTCTTATTACCATTCTGTTTCTTCTTCATTGCTGTTGCAGCTTTGATTCTTGGAAGAAACCAATACGTTAAAGTACCAGTTGGTGACAAAATCATTGCTAAAAGTTTCAGAATCATTTTCATTGCAGTTAAGAACAAGTTCTCTTTCCAAGCTGCCAAACCAACTGTCAACCCCCAAATGGACTTCCCATGGACCGACCATTTCGTTGAAGAAGTCAAGAGAGCTTTCTACGCTTGTAAATTGTTCTGCTTCTACCCAATTTACTGGGTTGTCTACGGTCAAATGGTTAACAACTTCGTTTCCCAAGCTGGTATGATGGAATTACACGGGTTGCCAAACGATATCTTACAAGTCATTAACTCCATTGCCATTATTGTGTTTGTCCCACTCTGTGACAGGTTGTTTTACCCACTCATTAGAAAATTCACTCCTTTCAAGTCTGTCACCAGAATCTTCTTCGGATTCATGTGGGCCACTGCTGCTATGGTCTATGCAGCTGTTTTGCAATACTTCATCTATCAAGCTGGTCCATGTTACGACATGCCAATGGCTTGTGGTCCAGAATATGCTAATGTTCCAAACAGAATCCATATTGCTTTACAAACTCCAGCTTATGTGTTGATTGCATTATCCGAAATCTTTGCCAACATCACTGGGTTAGAATACGCTTACACTAAGGCTCCAGTGTCTATGAAGTCTTTCATTACTTCGTTGTACTTGTTGACCAATGCTTTTGGTTCTGCCCTTGGTATTGCTTTATCTCCAACCTCTGAAAACCCTAAATTCGTGTGGTCTTACACTGGATTGGCTGTTTCATGTTTCATTGCCGGTTGTTTGTTCTGGATCATGTTCCGTCACTACAACAATAAGGAAGAAGAAATGGACCAATTGGACTACGATGGAGAAGAGAAGCAAGAAGGATTAGTTCCAATTTCTTCCATCTCTAGATCTTTAAGAAGTGTTTAATAGCGCAGTAATGAATAAGCATAGTAATTTTACTCCTTACAACTTCCATTTAAGGTGTCTTATACGTCTTCTCTTCTTCTCTGCTTCACGTCAAAAACTGAAAAACGCGTAAACGATTACTACCATTTCTTACTTATGAGAAGTCAAATGTCTCAAGGGGCTCAGACGCAAGCTACACAGGCGACACAAGCGACTCAGCAGTCTCCCAACACTCAGGGGACTCCAATTGCTGATCCTAATCACTTGTGTCGACTCATTTGTACCACAGGACAGCATACATACTTTGATTTGAATATCACTGGTGGGAAGAAGAATTGGATCATGGGAAGAAGTCAAGATTGTGACTTTGTACTCAGCAACAGTGCGCGGTATCTGAATAAGCACTTGAAGATATGGTTCAATAAAGAAGCCAAATCATTGTGGATACAAGATACCTCCACTAATGGGACAATGGTGAATAATAATCGTCTAGTTAAAGGTTCGAATTATTTGTTAAACCAGGGAGATGAGATCTTATTAGGTAGGGGAGTCAAGAAGGACGAGATGAAGTTCATGGTGTTGTTTTCAGACTTGTTCAATCCCATGAATCAGAATTCCGTCGTGAGAGACGAAGGCTTGTATAAAGATTTCATTGTGCATAATGAGACAATAGGACAAGGTGCGTTTGCCACCGTTAAAAAAGTGATAGAGAGGTCTACAGGAGACTCATACGCCGTGAAGATAATAAATAAGCGGAAAGCATTGAATACTGGTGGTGGAATGGTGGAAGTAGAGAGAGAATTGAATATTTTAAGGAAGTTGAACCATCCAAATATTGTCAAGTTAAAATCATTTTACGAAGACATAGACAATTATTACTTGGTGATGGAGTTTGTTCCAGGTGGTGACTTGATGGATTTTGTGGCTGCTAATGGTGCTATAGGAGAGGAAGCTACCAAGGTAATTACTAAGCAGATCTTAAAAGGTATTCATTATGTGCATAAACTTGGTATCAGTCACAGGGATTTGAAACCTGACAATATACTTATAATGAGTGATGACCCAATTGTCGTTAAAATAAGTGATTTTGGACTCGCTAAAATCAGTGACAATTCGACATTTATGAAGACCTTTTGTGGGACTTTGGCATATGTGGCTCCTGAAATTATAACAGGTAAGTATGGAAGTTCACAGTCGAACACTCAGAGCTCATATCCTAATAATACCTTGTATGATAATTCTGTGGATATGTGGTCATTGGGATGTTTGGTGTATGTGCTATTGACTAGTCATTTACCATTCAATGGAAAGACTCAGAATCAAATGTTCTCAAAGATAAAATCTGGAGAGTACCACACTAGCCCTTTGAGCATGTACAAGATCAGTAACGAGGGCTTGGATTTCATAAAGAATTGTTTGATTGTTAAACCAGAAGAAAGATTCACCACAGAAAAAGCATTGGAGCATGACTGGATCAGAGATATAGACGATGGAATGGACGACGATGATATGGACGGTACTTCACAATCCAATTCGCAGAGACTAAGCCTATCACAGTCACAATCGCAACAGTTGAGAAAGATAGATATGGACAAGATAGACAATGGTATACCGATAACGTCCATGAGTAGGATCGATGATCAAGACCAAGATTTGATGATGAGGCCATTGAAAAAGGAAGAGTTCAAGGTACCCAAGAGAGTGGTACCATTACCACAGAGTCAACCAATGAAAGTCATGAATCAATTCGGTAATTCAAACAGTTTGACCAATAGAAACAGCATTTTCAATAATAAGAGCCAAGGGGGTCACAAGGCCAAGCTTGACGATGAAGAAGCGGATTCTCTTAACCCAAGGAAACGGTTCAAGAATGTCCCCATTGACACGTTCATAATTCTAGAGCCTTTGGAAGGTTCAATCATAGATACACCAATCTACATAAGGCAGGGAATCAATCCGTATGCAATTGGAAGAAATGAGGCTTGTGACACGTTTGTTGCTGACGATAGAATGTCGAAAGTTCATTGTCTTTTCAATAAGAAACGACATCCAAGTCTTGAAATGAGTATCTATGAAAGTCCTGCTCATTGTCTTGATGACGTGTGGTTGCTTGATTTCAGTACCAACTCTTGTTTCTTGAATGATGAGTGGATTGGAAAGGGGAAGAAGATTCAAGTTTTCGATGGTGATAAATTAGACTTCTTCATTGACCAAAAGACAGCAGAGAGGTTGTCATATAAAATTAACATAGTGGACAATACTGGGTTATTCAACGAAGGAAAAAGAACGAACTCAGCCTCGGTTATGCCACAAGACATCAATGATTCTGAACTCAAACCAACACCAATTGAATCTGTTCCAAATGGCATGATAGGAAATGGTGGTAACTTCAACACTGTATTAAGAACTCAAAAGAAAAGGCAAGAAAACATGAATTCAAACATTAAAAGGGCCGACCTTCAAACCGGCTGGAGTCAATAGAGAGAAACACTTATACATAATAGCTGTACAATTATACATTTTCAATGGGCATTTTCAGTTGCTTCTGTGGCCTGGAGACGACATCTATTTTGGAATTTTCAATCAATAAGAGTTCAATTTCACTTTCACTCATTACAGGCCATACTGTTTGGACCCAATACGTGTTAAGCAATAACATACCTGTTATGAATTCCATGGACGTAGACAAGGTGTATTCGTAGATGGTCATTTTCCTGTGGCTTTCACTGTTGAGATAATTATCAATCACCATGTAGTTCATATCACTTATGAAAACAGACAAAATTCCAAACACACCTCTGATGGTAATAAATGGAATACTCGAAATTGATATCAACATTACCTTAGTCTTCAAGTTCTTATAAGCATAATAGTACACTGTCCAGAAACTAATACCTAAGCTCATAACTAAGAAAATAGCTTGACCAGTAGTTCTTAAAGCCTTTGAAATAGTGACTTCGGTAGTGTTGTTGCCAATTCTTCAGCTGACATACCACTAACTATAGTTCCACCAGAAACCAATACCCCATTTGCAGCAATCAAAAGATAATGGAACCAACTTTTTATTGATCTCTTCTTGAATAGAGAGTATTTAAAAGTACCAAAACCGTACTTAGGTTCATCTATGGAAGATCTCCCAAGTACAATCTTTTGTTCATCTGCCAAGAAGTAAAGGCTACATCACACCAAACAGAAATACCCTTCAGCTCCCATAACCAAATAGGCAATTAACCATTGATACTTTTCAGGTCCAAAAACACCCAATCCTATTCCACTGACTTGACCACCAATTCTAATGATACCAAACAACAACAAAATCAGATACCGAGTTTTTAGACCCTTGTGGTATACCACATAAATAGCTAGAATAACATAAATTACAAAAAGTCCTAAGAATACTGAAGCTGCAATCCCCGTATCTTCAGAAACAAACCCAGACATCTGTAATGGCAAATGATTCGTTACATTCACTGTTCTTATATTGATTTCAGTCAAGCTGAAGACTAGACACTGCCTCAAACATGAATAGAACTATGATACGGGTTTTAATACTAAACGGCATACTTTGTAAGTCGGGTCCGTGCTCTCAGTCTGTCCTCTGGGTCCGTTTTGGTGGGGAAATTCAAATCTGTTGGCTTGAATGAGACCAAATCAGCCGTACATCGGTCGGTCCAATGGGGGTGGATGATCATTACATGCCCGAGGGGTTGGTGTCTGGCTGTGGGCCATATCCTGTTCATGGACAGAAACACGGGGAAGCCCATTACATATTAGTGGGACTTTACTAGAGCCTTCGGTTAGGAGTCAGACTTAAAGAGGCTGATTCTTTGTAGAGGGCTTCGAACCTTCACGAGTTTGGATCTATTTACGGAGGAATTTCCGAAAGAATCCCGATGCTGTATTGTTGAAACGGCATTGATCACGAAACGGGGCTGATACTATTGAATGAAAGGGGTAGAAATTGACCTGCTCATATAGCCCCCAGCAGATCATATGATATTTTTGATATCCCTTTTGATCTCAGTTATATCAGTGCAACTAAGCCACTTTAACAGGTGATCTTGATACCACCAGCGGTAGGGGACAAGAAATGCTGGGTATTTGAAGCAAATGGGGTTCACATGCAAAGTTCGGCTCTAATTGTTTCGAGACCAAAGTTTTATTTGTTCGAAGCACATTTCAGGTGGTGTAGATTTATTTGAGACACTGTTGTAGGTGTTCGTACGGAATGGTGTATACTTCTACAAAAATACTTGATAGAAAATCTCCTTAGATCTCCTAAGACTGTTTATCTCACAATCTATTAGCTTTTCCGTCAAAAGCTTCGGTTCCAGTGGCTGCAAAATCTTAACCATCAGCCTTGGCAATTGTCTACAGGAACAGTTTAGTGCAATTGATGGCCAACTTTGATAATGGCCGAGCCAATAATGACGAGTCAATGTCAAGGGATTACTCAATTGTGATCAAGACTTACAAATTATACATTTATCATTTTATACTTTTACTGGGAAGTCAAACCAAGCTCGTTTCTGGCAGCAATAGTACCACCAGCTAAAGGAACATACTTAGAAGGTGAAGGAGATTTGCAGCCATTTGAACACTTTTCTGGTGTTCCATAACCTCCACCACCAGGAGTTTTGATTCTGACAAAGTCTCCTTTCTTGGCTTTGAATTGAGCAAATGAAGGAAGAGCTATCCATTGAATAATATCATTTCTCTTTCTTCCAAGTCTATTTTCACCTCTCAAAGAAGACTTTCCTCCTTTCATACCATATGGTGCATTTACTCTTCTCTGAGTTCTCAACGTACAAGACAAGTCAGTTGTGAATTCGTATAATCTGATTAAACCATCACCACCCTTGTACTTTCCGTCACCCCCACTTCCTTTTCTGATGGTGAACTCGTGAAGAATCACTGGATATCTCAACTCTATAACTTCTGGGTCTGTGATCTTAGTGTTGGTCATATGACAGTGACAACCAGAGTAACCATCATGTCCATCAATAGCCCCGATTCCACCACCGATAGTTTCAACGAAAGCAAAACCTGGTTTCATTACACCGTTTTCAATACCACCTTTTCCAAAAGCCAAAGTGTTATTAGAACCGGAAGAAGCAGCTGCAACCTCGAAAGCCTTCAAGATAGTATCAGTCAATCTTTGAGCAGTAGCACTGTTAGCAGCAGACACAGCAGCATAAGGAGAAGGATTCAAAAGACTTCCTTCTGGAATGATGAGTTTGACAGGATTCAAACAACCATCATTCAATGGAATATCAGCATTCACCATTAATCTGAGACAGTACATCACACAAGCATACGTTATGGAAACAGGTGCATTACCACAGTTGAAAGCCTCTTCACTGGTTCCAGTGAAATCATACACGGCAGAGCCATCGTCTTCACTGATGTCAATAGACACAGATATCTTGGAACCATCATCCAACACTTCTTCAGCTGTCAAAGGTAAGTTACCTCTATTCTCTTTGGCAACCTTCTTAAGCAAACTTCTTACAGCAGTTTCAGCAGTAGATTCAATAGCCTTCATATAGAACAACACAGTTTCACTACCATATTCTTCGAATAACTCCTGTAACAAGTTAATACCTCTTTGATTGGACGCAACTTGAGCCTTCAAGTCACTGACATTGTCTTCAAGCTTTCTGCATCCAGAGCATCCTTCATACAGACTTGGTTCATCCACAAAGTATTTTTGAATTCCATCGTAGTCAAAAACACCTTTGGAGATCATTCTCCAGGCTTTGATGTGAACACCTTCTTCTTCCAAGCTAGTAGCTGTGGCATCAGAACTACCTGGAACAGAACCTCCAATATCAGAATGATGACCTCTAGAAGCCACAAAGAACCTCACTTTACCTTCTCTGAAAACAGGAGAGATCACTGTGATATCTGGCAAGTGAGTACCACCTGTTGTTGGAGAATTTGTAACAAAAACATCACCAGGATGGATATCATCACCCCAGTACTTCTTAGCGTACTTGATACAGTTAGACATACCTCCAACATGGATTGGGATGAAATGGGCAGACGAATTAAGAGTACCATCGTCAGTGAAGATAGCACAACTGAAGTCCAATCTCTCTTTGATGTTAGGAGAAACACTCACTTTCTGAAGAGTCAAACCCATATTTTCAGCAATAGATTCGAACCTGTTGGTGAAAATGGATAAAAGAATAGGATCAATGACCTTTGGAGTCAATCCATCATCTACTGTGGCATCTTCTTTGGCATCTTCTTCCAAATCAATCAAGACATGCTCATTCAAGATATGAGCTTTAGAGTTTGGAGTTACCAAGATAGTTTGTGTAGTGTCCAAGATCAAAGCAGGACCAGCAACAACAGATCCAACTGGGATGTCATTTAACAAGTACACTTTGGTGCCTAACAAACCTTCTTCATAGTAAATCATTGAAGTAGTGAGTTCAAGACCTTTAGCAACATCCACAATCTGATTTTGCAGCTCTAACAAGGCGAGATCTTTATATGGAGAGATCTCTTGTGGCTTAGACAAACTTCCAGTGGCTCTAACTCTAATATCTCTCACAATGACATCTCTACCTTCATCAACGAATGAGAACTCTCTTCTGTGAACATCAGTAAAAGCCTTGTGGAAATCGTTATCTTTTGGCTGTGAAATCATCAAGGAAGTATCCGAACCAGCATATCCCATATTGAAGAAGATCTCCACATCGATAGAAGAATCGTCAATAGATTGTTCCATCAACTTTTCAGAAGCCTTTGCTCCTAATTTATGACAGTCTACCAAGAGAGTGTCCCTGTTCTTTGGATTATAAACCTCATTACAAGGACTTTGTTCCTCTTGAACAACATCAGCCAAAGCAATACCATAAGCAGATAAAATAGAAGAGTATCTGTGAATAACCACTCTCTTCATCTTTAAGATAGAAGCGATAGAAGTAGCATGCTGTCCACCAGCTCCACCAAAAGAAGCAAGATTGTGTTTGGACACATCGTAACCTCTGGACTCTGTTAACGTTCTGATAGGTTTGGCCATGGAGAAGTTTGCAACCTTCAAGAACCCTAAAGCCACTTCTTGGGCAGTCAATTGTTTTCCTGGGTTATCAAGGTTGATTTTCTTAGTAAGTTGGTTGAACTTCTGCTCAACAATATCGAAATCCAATGGTTGATCTTCGTTTGGACCAAAGATGTGTGGAAAGAATTTAGGTAAAATTCTACCAGTGAACAAGTTAGCATCTGTGATGGTAAGTGGACCACCTTTTCTGTAACAAGCAGGACCTGGATGAGCACCAGCAGATTCAGGACCAACTTTAAACACACCGAACTCGTATGTTAAGATAGATCCACCACCGGCAGCAACAGTGTTGATATCTAATTGAGGAGCTGCAATTTGAACACCAGCTGTGATACTCTTGAACACGAGCTCGTAGTTTCCATCGTATCTAGACACATCAGTAGAAGTACCACCCATATCGAAACCAACAATAGGAGTTCCATCATCAGCATCGTAACAGGTTTGAGCTTCTCCAACCACACCACCAGCAGGCCCCGACAATAAAGCTTTCAAACCAGAGAAGGACTTCCAAGAACATAAACCACCATCAGATTGCATGAATTCGATTCTGGTAGTGGATTCAGTATTTTCGGCAAACCCACTCAAGAAGTTCTTGATATATTCTTTGATCACTGGTGTTAAGTATCCATCACAAACAGTAGATTGAGATCTTGGAATAGCACCAATCATAGCAATAAGTTCATGAGATACTGATACATTCTCGAACCCAACTTCAGTAGCCAAAGCTTTCAATTGTTTCTCGTGAGTTTGGAAACTGTAACCATGAATCAAGCAAATGGCTACAGACTTGTAACCTTGAGCTTTCAATTGTTGTAATTTAGATCTAGTATCATCTTGGTCTAAGGTTTTGATAATTTCATAGACATCTTTACTTTCACCAAAGACATATTTCTTGTTATCTACCAATGCAGAATAGTCGGAAGTTTCTGGGTCTTCCGTAGCACTTGGAATGGTTACCTTTTCGTCAATCTCAACAACCGTATCATACAAAGGATCAGGTTTGATGACATTCAAAGCGAACAAGTCAGGTCTTGTTTGGTCTCCAATTCTCAAGATATCTTTAAAACCCTTGGTGACTAAGAAAGCTGTTCTTTCACCTTTTCTTTCCAACAAGGCATTGGTGGCCACTGTTGTTCCCAATCTAATCGAAGAAACATTAGAAGTATCTAAAGGAGTCCCCTTGGGGATCTTCTTTCCCTCAACATACTCCAACACTCTTCTTATCCCTTCAATATTAGCATCTTTATAATTACTTGGATCCACCGATAACAACTTGAACATGTAATCCTTTTGACCAGGAATCATGGCTAAAACATCGGTGAATGTTCCACCACGATCAATAGCGATTTTAATGCCTCCAATAGTCATGTCAGCAATGATTGTTTTGTGTTTGTGATTGTGATTGTGAAAATCCCTGGTGGATGTTAAGATATTTAATCACTTATCAGAACTCACTTGTTTTCGGGTTATCCTACAACAGATTTGACATGGCGCAAGGGCTCCAATCCATACATACACTTCCGACAATCATTCATCTGTCGGAAGTTGCGATAGCGTAACAATGTCCCAAATCAGTAACCAATAGTGCGATAAACTGCAAGATAAGAGGAGATCCCGAAAGTTGTATGCAGGGGGTCGGTCGAAAGCCGTCTTTTACCTGGGAAGCACAATCTTCAATTAGAAAAACCCAATCGGAAAAAATCGTTTTAGTCTATCTTTAAGTATCTTATCTTATTTTTTCCACTCATTACACTTTAAGCAGTATTCCGGGCCTTGTGATAACGGTTTCTTGGCTCCATTATAGGTGACTATTCTATAAATAAGTGTTTAGTCTTGACAAAAAATTTTCATCTTTTTTAGGTTTGATTTAGCTGCAAATTAATATAATGAGTGACAAATCATCAACTTCGATCCTTGGATCACCAACTGATTCTAAGAATGAGAAGGATAACGTTGTTATTGAAATCAACTCTTCTTTAGAAGAACAAACTCCAAAATATAACAAAAAATATGATATAGCTTTACAGTATGCTGATCAAGCTAAAGAATTAGAGCTTACTGAAGAAGATAATAGAAGAATCAGATGGAAAATTGATTTGGTGGTTCTTCCAATTATTTGTTTCTCATATACTCTTCAATTTATGGATAGATCTACTTTGTCTTATACCAGTATTATGGGTATAAGAGAGGATTTGAAAATGGTTGGTGAACAATATAGTTGGGCATCTAGTGCTTTCTTTTTTGGTTACTTGGGATTTGCTTTGATTGGTTCTTGGTCTCTTCAAAAGATTCCTGTGGCTAAAGGGGTTGCTGGTTATCTTTTCTTGTGGGGTCTTGTACTTGGTTTACATGGAACTGCTCATAAGTATGCTGATATTGTGGTGTGCAGAGTGTTTCTTGGTATGTTTGAGTCTCCTCTTCTTTCGGGCTTGTCTTTGATCGTTAACAACTTCTATCACAAGTCTGAACAATATCCAAGATTGGCGTTTATCTTTGCGGCCACTGGTATTGGTAATATTGTTGGTGCTTGTGTGGCTTACGGTGTTGAAAAAAACGGTGAAGATTTTGCCATGGCTTCTTGGAGATTCTTGTACTTGATTTTGGGAATCGTTACTTGTATTTTTGGAGTGTTGATGGCCGTCATTGTTCCCGATCTTCCAACCAAGGCCTGGTGGTTAAATGAAAAAGATAAATTGTTGACCGTGAAAAGAATTCAAGACAACGAGACCGGTTTCGGTACCAAGGATATCAAATGGTACCAAGTCAAGGAAGCTTTTTTGGAACCAAGAGTCTACATCTATGCTTTACTTTCTTTCTCAGTTGAAATTCCAAACTCCGGTATCACTGCTTATGCTTCTATTCTTTTAAAAGAAAGTTTTGGTTTCGGAACTGAAAAGGCTTTGCTTATGAAAGCTCCAATGGGTGTCACTCAGAGTGTGGGGTTGTCTCTTGTGGCTATTCTCAGTTTGAAAGGAATGATCAAGCACCCTTTGATTGTGTCTATCATTGGTATTTGTTGTGCCCAATTCGGTGGTTTGATGTTCACTTTTGCTACTCAGAAATACACTAGATTAGCTGGTTTCTACTTGATTGGTTTCTCTCCAGTTGCTATGATCACTGCCCTTTCTGGTTTGTCTTCGAACGTTGCAGGTAGAACCAAGAAAGTTGTTTGTAATGGTATTTACCTTACTGGTTTTGCTACAGCTTCAATCATTGGTCCACAAACTTTCATTGCATCTGAAGCCCCACATTACGATACTGCTAGAAGATGTTGTGTGGGATTTTACGCCAGTGGATTGGTGTTGATTGTTACCCTTGCCACATACAATTGGTGGGACAACAAGCAAAGAGATAAAGAAAGAGAAGCATTAGGTGATGCTTATGTCAGAGTCGAAAACGCAGAGTTTGCTGACTTGACTGATAGAGAGAACAGAGACTTCAGATATCTCTGGTAAGTGATATCTCTGGTAAGTGATGTGTTACATTGTGAGTTTTAAAATCAATCTTCAATTCTTTCCTAGCTGGTGGTTATCTAGTTATTCTTATATTCAAATAAATGTATTGTTAGTCTATGGGTAGACGTCA
Source organism: Yamadazyma dushanensis (assembly GCA_030571835.1). Classification (NCBI taxonomy): domain Eukaryota; kingdom Fungi; phylum Ascomycota; class Pichiomycetes; order Serinales; family Debaryomycetaceae; genus Yamadazyma; species Yamadazyma dushanensis. Next base: position 319,373 of record JAJLYZ010000008.1, on the reverse strand, counting down.
CTGTTGAAGTCTAGTCTTTTCCAGAACCCTTCGTCGAAAGTAAAATCAAACAACTTAGTATCTTTGAACAAGTTGTTTACCATATCATCCAACGCATGTTCTTCATTCTTGTCATTGGAACTCATGTCTGCTTCAGTATTGTACAAGATATTCTCCACCAAGTTCTCGAACAATAGACTGTAGATTTCGGCTTCTTGTGCTCTCTCTGCAAATGAGTAGAGGAGATTCGAACAGGCAATAATATCATTGTTCTCTTTGATATATGGTGGTCTTCCCATTGCCCAAATACAATAAACCAATGTCACTCCTGCCAAGAAGATTGTGTGCAACGAGAAAGTACTATAGCCAAACAAGGAGTCTCTGTGGATCTTCTTAAAAGCCTTGCAGATCCCTGCTGCTGCCTGCATAATCTGATGTAGTATATCTTTATTCTCACCACCTTGAGTAGATGCAATCTTTGTTAAAAGGAGGAACAATTTGGCTCGATGATACAATAGCGGCAAGTAGTCATATGGAACTTCTTTCTGTAATCCTTCATCAAACTCTTTTCTTGTTGGTATACCGCTGATCCAACCCTCTAGTGCCAGATTTATACTGGAGAATTCATCCCGCAGGTCTTTGTTCTCATCGTAAGCAAAGATGTTGATCCTTGACTCTATAGCCCTTATTCGACATGTCTCCACTAGATATGTCACAGATGTAACAGACAATTTAAAGGTTGGATCTGCAAGTTGTTTGTTCTGGAATTGAAGTAAAAGTTCGGGTGTTAAGTCTTCAACAGATTCAAGACTCAATGGGTAAGTTACATCAATCTCCAGATCTGCAATCGAAGAAGGTCTACCCAAAGAGATAGATAACAACCTGTCGAAAGCGTACACTGACCAGAATAGTCGTTTTTCTAACTCAATTTGTTTGCAGTTCTGCAAATTGGTAGTCTTTCTTTTATGATATCCCAACTGAACCATTTTCCTGATAGACAACCCCGAAAGTTCCCAAACATTCATGACAAACGGGTTTAAGTAGTCATAACTGTAATGAAGGTATAATGCAAAAAGCATACATACTTGTATCTGTTGCATAGGCTTGAGCAATGGCAACTGGTTAAGCAGTTCAAAAGCCTTATCGAAATAGTACTTGGGAGAAGGCCTAGTAGTAAGTTTTGATAACTCAGCAATACGACATCCATTGGCTAAGCATATCAAAGCCACAAATGTCTCCCAATTATCTCTTTCATAAGGCTTCTTATCGAAGATTCTAATGATATCTGACTTTTCAGCAAAATGGTACCTGTTTCTAGAAAACGTCAAGTAACATTCTACGAACAAGTCTTCCACCTCTTTTGAAGGTTGATGATCTTCAACAGTTTCTATTTGTTTAAATTTCACCTGATAACTGTTATTAGAGATCTCACGGTCATTGGTTAGCATCTTTCTTATAGCGTTAACTCTTGAAATAACCGCTGATGGACCGATATATAGCGTCTCCGATGATGGTTGAATGATAAGATGTAATATTGGGTTAAGAAAATCCAGTTTCTGGTCGAATTCTTCCTTGATCTGAGTCTCGTTGACAGTCTCAGACATCATGGTAGTACGTAAATGAGAGATCTCATTCAGAATACCCATCAACTGATCTTCTAACTGATTCAACCGACCTATCTGTTGCATCATCCGCGCCTGATACACTTGCAAGTTTGCTTCTGTGTATATGCATTCATGGTTGGCTTTTACACAATCCGAACAAGATGGTAACTTTCCATCACACTGAAAAATTATGTTAGTATAATGAATACCACCTCAAATATCGTATCACGTACCTTTTTCTTCCTTTGTTTACATCTTTGACATGCTGCAAGCACTCTTCTCTTTTTTGGAAGTGACATATCGTTTATTGATCTGAGGCTTATCTGTTTCAAGAATACCTCCCAGTGGCTCTATCGGTCAAGAGTGTGGTGGAGACACGTCTTTTTTCTTTCTTTCTGGAGAAGTCTAAACAACGGGTCGTAACTGTTATAGGAACGAGTCAAGAAAGTTGTAAGAAGGTGGGCGTCGGAATTTCCTACCGTATATTTGCCCTGGTGCGTTTTGTGGTTATTTAAGGGTGAAAAAGTGTCGGAATTCTGATTATAATGGTGTCGGGCACTATGCTGATTGATATCGGAAATTCCGACACGCGGAAATTCCCTTCTCACTGATAAGACCATCTGACAGGGAAACTTTCAATGGGGTGATTTCAACAAGTTACAATTGCTTAAAAACACCAAATAGACGCCATAGACACAAATCCATTCAAACAAATGAGTTCATACGACTATATTATTGTGGGATGTGGAGTTTTCGGACTCTCCACTGCTTTAGAATTGGGTAAAAAAGGTGCTAAAGTGTTAGCCCTTGATGCTTATCCTGTACCTTCTGAGTTATCTGCTGCTAACGATTACAACAAGATCATTCGTATTGAATACAGTGACGAGGTTTCAGCCAAATTGGCAGTTGAGGCGGTCAAATACTGGGAGAACGACGATCTTTATAAGCCTCATTATGTCAAATCTGGAAGATTAACATTGACTCCACAAGATGCTAATTCAATTAGAAGTAAGTACGAGCAAAAGAGTTTTGAGATCTTGAAGAAGTTGGGAGTGACGCAAAGAATGGTCAAATTGACTACTCCTAAAGAAGTTGCCAGTCATATTAAGGAATTCAAAGACAACAATTTACCATCTTCTTTCAATTCCACTTACAATTACGATTGCGGAAATGGTTTGGCTGCAAATGCTTTGAAAGCAGTCTATTCAGAAGCTAAAAAGTATGGTGTGCAATTCGTGTTTGGTGACGATGGTAGAGTTGTTAAAGTGGATAGTCATCAGGTTAAAGTGAAATCTGGAATTACTTATAGGGCCAGTAAGATTGTAATTACTGCTGGAGCCGCAACCAGTCTTATTGTTCCTTTAGACAACCAAACCAGGGCTCTTGGTGTATTTGTTACTCACGTGCAGTTAACACCTTCTGAGTATGAAAAGTACAAGGACATGCCTATCTTCTTCAGTGCAGAACATGGATATTTCTTCCCTCCAGATACCGAAAAGAGAATGGTAAAGATTGGCGTTACTACGTGTGATGCATTCTCAGAGATCCCTCATCCTTTTGAGTCTGGAAAGAAGTTGTTGGCTCCAAGATACACCATTGATCATCCAAAAGAAACTTTACCCAAGGCACACGAGAAGGACGTCAGGAGATTGTTACTGTTGGTTGTACCAGATATTGCTGGACATGAACTAGTTGATTCCAAGACCTGTTGGGTTGCAGACTCGGTGGATTCGTATTTCTTAGTTGACAAATCTCCACACCACGAAGATGTGTATGTTGCAACAGGAGACTCCAGTCATGCTTTCAAGTTCTTGCCCACTATTGGTAAGTATATCACTCAGAAAATGGATGGTACCTTAGATCCACAATTAGAAGGACTTTGGAAATGGAAGTACAATCCTTCATTTGCTAAAGGAGAGAATGCAAAGAGTAGATATCCCAGACCACATTACGATCTTGAAAAAACCAAATTCATGCCTTCAAAATTATAGAGAAAGAATATCTGTAGGAAATTGGAATCATATACTTTTTAAAACTCTATGTAAGTAAGAAAAATAGAACAGCGACGATAGAAGAAATAAAATGGACCATTTCTTTTACAATAATGGACCTAACAAACCTTGGACTTCTGATTGTAATTGAGCATTGGCATCGTAATCCACTTGGAAAGCAGAAATGGCAATGGAACATGGGTAATCAGTCAAGATTTGAGATTCAGATGGTAAGTTGCAGATACCACTGTTACAAACTTGTAAAGCGTCTGGGGTAGCAGTTCCACTTCCAACCAAGCCAGAAGTTTCGTTATAAGTAACCTTCAAAGTAGCAGTGTCCAAACCACTCAATCTAGAGTAGACAAAGTTAGGATCAGTACAAGATTCACCTTCACTCAAGTATCCAACTTGAGGAATGTTAACGTTCAAACCAACACCAAGTGGTAAGATTCTTGAGTTTTCACCTTGAGCAGCCAACACTTGTTGAACAACCTCAACGGATTTTTTGGAGTTGATGTTAGCAGGGTTTAATGGATCATCATCCAAGGAGTCCTTGAAGAAAGAATTGTTTCCGTTGGAACCAGAGAAGGCAATGGCTGGGTATCCGTTGTAGACGGCATTGTAAGTAGCACCAATAGTACCGGAGATAGTGTAAAAACCAAGACCAGTGTTAAGACCTTCGTTAGGACCACTGACAATCAAATCGATGGTGATGTTATCGAAAAACTTTGGAACAACGTATTCTAAACCAAAAGACATACTAGAAGCTGGAGTACCATTGAAGTACCAAACATTCAAGTCATCATCTTCGTGACCCCAAGCTGGATCACCTTTGTTTCTGTAGTTGAATTGACCATCAGTCAATAATTCCTTAGTGTATGGCACATCGAACTTTCCAGAGAAACCAGATCTTTGGGTAACTGGAGCCACCAAGATGACATTGTGACCAGCAGCCTTCAAATCTCTGTAGAAAGCTCTGATGTTGGTAGCAGCCCAACCATCATCATTGGTCAACAAGATGTTTTTGGCTAAAGCAACTGTGAAGATAGTGAAAAATGTTAAGAAATGCATTGGAGATCTCGGATTAGCTTCGACTATTGTCACAAACATTCAGGAATAATTCATCTATTTATACCTCGTAATTTTTCGGGTTTGTCTATTCGTCTTGGGTACCCAACCATGTACAAAAGTACAACGTGGGTTCAAACCTTGTAGCCTATTAGTCAAAAGGACATCTGTCCTGCATATACATTCGAGCGAACGTTTTGTTCCTTTATTATTTCGCAACTATATGAAGTAACAAGCAGCTGATTGACGTGCCAAGAACTTGTATATAAAGAGCGCTATTTTAAGGTATACGGAACCCACCAAGGTTGGATAATCTATTGCGATTGCCAATAGATTGCACCCAGTTTTTGTTACAAAACTTTCAACAGAGTTTGTGGCGGTAATAGGGGCGAGAGATCTACCATGTGGGTAATTAAAGTTCCTTATTAGGATCGCTCAATTGGGACGCCTCCTGCCTTAAAATAGATATGAGGCTCAACCGTTAAAGCTTTTTTACCGGAATGTTTATGTAAATTGTCAAGTATTAGAAAATAGGTGCTAATATAGAATGTACTTCTGTTTGTAAAGACGAGATGGCATCGACGTCGATTTGGAATGCACTGACACTGATGGCGCATTTGTAGTCCAGTAAAATTGTACTTTCGGATGGTAAAGCACAATCTCCGTTATAACAAGTTTGTAATGGTTTGGAGTCGAAATCGTCGTGTACGTATGGCAAACCACTGGTTTCATTCAACATAACGTTTAAATTGGCATTGTGCAAACCGGTCATCCGGGTGTAGACATATTCGGGATCGGTACAGCTGTCAGCTTCAGACTCATAACCAACCTGTGGAATATTGACATTCAATCCGACACCTAAAGGCAATGCTCTTGCATTATCACCTTGTGCTTCAAATATTTGCTCAATTAAGTAGGCGGATTTTTTGGCATTGATGTTAGCAGCATTCAATGGGTCTTCATCTAAAGAGTCTTTGAAAAAAGAGTAATTGGAGTTGGACCCGGAAATTGCAATGGCAGGAATTCCTTTATACACCGCATTATATGTGGCCCCCATAGTTCCTGATAATGTGTACAATGCAGGACCCAAATTAGTACCTTCATTGGGACCGTTGACAACCAAGTCAACAGACACATTACCTAATACTTTAGGAACAACATAGTTTAATCCAAACGACATGGCAATAAAAGGTGTACCGTTAAAGTACCAAATATGATTGTCGTCTTCCTCGTGGCCCCATGCAGGGTCTCCTTTTAATCTATAGTTGAAATCAGCATTGGTGAGTAGTTCCTTGGTGTATGGAACGGAGATAGCACCTCCCCAGCCAGATCTTTGACTTACAGGAGAACTAATGATTACATCATGCCCAGCCTCGGTCAATTCTCTGTACAAAGCCCTGATGTTTGTGGATGCCCAACCATCGTCATTAGACATCAAAATGACTTTACCAAGTGAAAGAACCAAAAACGATAAAACTGTTAAGACCTTCATTTCTTGATACTGAACAAGCACGGTAATCGGTCCCTATTTATACATACGAGATTTCGTTATCGTTGAAGCCTTACGATAGACGTTCGTATCAAATAGGAAACGATAACCATTTCTATGATAATGTCGAAGACTTCCTGCATAGGATTTCAGGTATTGTTATACCGTTTCTGTCGTGTGACTGTACGGACACACTGGTGCCGTAGGACGAAAGTTTGAGCTGAATTTGTACTTTGGGTGTCAGGAACTGTATTTGCACACAGACAAGAGGGCAACGTCCAGTGGGAGGTCCTATTCCCGTAGTCAGAGTCCAATGATGTCACAATCCCAAAGAGGATACCAAATGAGCTTTTTCAACAAAGTTAACATTTGACTCGCTCCCACACGCAACGCAGGGGTCATAACTTTGATAAGGTTCCGTACGATGTGGTATAGTTGAGTAATTAAGGGTGGTTTCAGAGGTGTTTCCGAAGGAACAGAAGTTGCACCTGAAACTACGGCTGAATTTCACCTGACAGTTCAGGATAACAGACATCTAGATTCCTTGGTTTCCAACAATCAGTGTTTAACAGCTTTGATTGTTGATAATAAGACCGTCTTATTGTTGTGAAGCAGGTTTTTAAGTTACAATAGAATCATTAAAATAGAATCATGGGTGACTTCTAGAAACTATTGAAAGCACGAAACTGTAGTGGGGCGTAAATACGAATTGAGAGATGGAACTTGTTTGTGTTTGATTGACAATGATAGGCATAGTTTGAGTTCGAAAGCATTGGTATTTGGATCTCCTTGGTGTTAGGATCTGGAGAAAGAAAAATTGAACCCTTTGAATGATGTATCATTTTTGGAGTTTCAGACGAACGCACATCAACGCTCCAACTCGCTTCAATTCCTCCAAGACGAAGGAAGCGTGCAAGCGTGCAAACGAGCTGGCCAGCAGAGATTTCCATTTTTAAACATGCCATTGCAGATCTTCAAGAACATCGGCTAATAATTTGAATTCCGCAAAACCTTCAAAACAACCCATTTCTAAACTATGGCCAAAAATGTCTTAGATGAGTCAAGTGGCTCAAACTCAATTGGATTTCTTCGGGTGGTGGTGGTGTATGCAGCTGCAGTGATAGCATTGAGATTGTTGGATCTGAAGGTACAACATATAATTGTGACAAGAGCATTAGATTGTCACTCGGCCATCATTGCATTGGTTTTTCGGTGTTTTAGAATCATTCGTTTGACAATCGTTCTTCTGTTTATCCTTACTTCTATCTTGACACTCAAAACGATACAGTATTTAAAAATAGAGGCCAGGAATAACGGACCTTTGATTTTAAGAGGAATCTTTGTTTATTGTACTGGATCTTTGATAAAGACGGTGTTTGAAGCTCGGATTAGATTGAAAGAGAACCCCACCAGACGGGAGAGACTTCGTATAATTTGGTCGGTACTAACTCGAATTTATTTTACATCTATCTCTTATCGGATTATGATGAATTCAGATAATATTTCTTTACACAGTGTGTTACAGCCAGAAGATGACACTGAAGAACGTTTTAACAGATTGTATCATCGAGTGGACTTCGGCGATTGGGGAGTTACTAACTTTGAGTTTACGGGCATGACTGCAACTCAATAATCCGTGCTGGCAGACTCACTGTATGAACTGTTGCACAAAGGTGATTCAAGACATCCTACTGTGCTCGGTTGGTTCTCATGGAAATTGTATAACTGAACTTATATGTTTTCCAAAGTTCTGCCAACTGATGCTTCTTACTCATTCATGTCTAAAACAAAGAGGTCTAATTGGAAATTATAAAGCCGATGCACCTGTCTACACAATCTAACAACCTGGACATTTCATATTCACAAATACAAATGTCAGGAAACCAAACAACTGATATATAACTCCAACTTCGACTCCAAACCGCCCAAACCCTCATCATACCACCTCCGTCTCTCATATCTTCAACTCTCTCATCACTTGACTGGACCCTCTAAATCATGTGCGTCGTGTACTTTCCAAAACCTCCGCCGCGGTTTTCAAGGAAACACAACTTTTCGTTCAACAATCGAAACTCCACAATTATGGCCATCTTTTCATCATTGAGTGGGTTCTTCAAGCGGAACAAAAGGAAGATCGTTATAGCTACCACCTTGGGTGTTTCGGCGTATTATCTAATTGACTATTTTGTAATTCGAAAATTCAGAAATTTCCAGGATTCCCTCAAGCAAGAGCTCTTTATCAAGGAACAGATTAAGAGACGGTTTATTCAAACACAGAATGACTGTTATTATACGTTATTAGCACTTTTGCCGGTGTTGGTGTCTCCCATAATCAATAGTTCTCCTACAGAGTTGATCACAAAAGCATTGAAATTGAAAAAGTCAAATAATAATCCTTCGGGTACCAAAGAGATAAGCGACAGTTTATTGACCACTGACAATTTGATATTGCATTCCAATTCTAATGAAAGTGATAATATGTCAATATACTTGAACAAAAGCAAGACGGAGTTATGGAGACTACTCAAAATTAAAACTATCACTCGGTTCTTGACATTGATCTACTCCTCATCCTCATTATTATTATTGACCAGATTGCAGTTGAACATTTTGGCCAGGAAATCGTACTTACAAAGTGCTATTTCTATGACCAATGGAGGCAAGATTGATAGTATAGATGAAATTACCTCCAACGAGAATTACGTCATTGAGCAGAGCTACTTGAGTCTTAGTTGGTGGTTATTGAACAAGGGATGGGAAAACTTTAATTTGGAGATTGAAAAACAGGTGGAAGAAAAGTTCAAATTGATTAACGCTAGAACCGAGATTTCTGTCAACGACTTCAATAAGATCTTGATTGAAACCATTGAATCAGTCAACAGCAATAGACTATACATTTTAAACTCGATCTGGCCCAACTTCGACGACTTAAACCTCACATTGTTAAACACCAACCCTTCATTGATCAACGACTACAACGATGAGTTCTTGAAACTCATCAACGAAACCAACTTGATCATAAACAACGAAGCGTTCTTCAACAATCTTAACTCCATGATCTACTCCAATTTGAGCACCTTGAACATAAATCTCAGTAATACCGCCAGTGGAACCTCCAAATTGAAATTGGCCAACTTGTTAGCTCAATTATCCATCCAATGTGAAACCTTATGCAACAATAACGATATCCGCAACTCATTCCCCACTATCAGTGATAGTAATGATGAACTTAATGACGAATTGACTGGTAACGATTATGTCAACAACATGAACAACTTAGAATGCTTAGATGACTTCAGTGCTAGTATATATTCAAATATTGAATAGATGTTAAACTCTTGTAAATAACTGGTTAAATGGCTGCAATTTTTCTGTGTAGGTTTCTGGTAAAGACACTACCTCTTTGTTAACCTAATAAAGGAAAGCCTATCGCAAAAAAAATGGTCTACAAGAACAAACGGCCAGTTTTTACACCCAATTAGAAGTCAATTTGTACGCCGCTTTTGTACAAACAAAAGGTACACACAAAGTAAAAATTGTAACACGAATACGTCACATCATTTTTAACTGAATCAATCCATTTCGAAACCATAATAAAACGTACCTAACAACAATATGAGTGAGAAGCCTAAAGGCAGAAAACCTAGTCAAGATAACATGGCAGAACTGTCACAAACAAGTTTTAGCGAGACACAAAGAGACAATGTCAATGATTCACAGAACTTGTCACAAATTACTCCCTTGGCTTCTACGTCAGATGGTGATTTCAGCGCTGCTAACAAGTTTGACGTTGCCAAGCTAGCCGAATTACCCCAAATGACTAACGACCAGATGAAGCACCTCGAGGATCAAATACAACAAGAGTTCAGAGAAACTTCAAGACAGTATTTAAAATCCAGACTCACAAGAGTTAATTACATGGTCAAGAATCTCACTAACCACATAGACCAATTCCAGAAGAACAACGAACTATGGGAAGAAGATTATACAGAAGCTGTTGCAAGGCTCGCGGCCTTGAAAGATGTGCAAGAAGAGAAGTGCTTGGGTGATAGTCCTGTGAAAATTAGAAGACAAGCTCAATCGGAGGATATTTCCGAAGTACTTAATGACTACAGCACACCCTTTGATTATGACCAATACTTACGAGACGAAGAAGAAGAGATGATACCATTCAAAAAGAATCTCGGGAAAGTGATATCGACATATTCTAATGATTTAAATGGGTTACTAAATGAACACCAGTACCACATGAACCTTCTCGATAAAAAGATCGACGATAATAAGATGATCATATGGTTAGACTACAGGAACAGTCTAATTGACCTGAAAAATAAACTTCTTGACCAACATCTACATGAGTTGCAAGTGTTGGAAGACATGGAAAGAGATATAGCTAAAAGGGGTAAAGGTCACATGAGCAATAAGCAGTTAATAACCAATTGGGAAAGGTATCACAATTCAACCATCAGAACACAGTCAAAGTTGGACAACAGAGATACAAGACGTCTTGTATCATCTCATTTATCCCATACCAGTAAACTCGAACTTGCTCATATTAAACAGTACAGCATAAACAACTGGAAGAGATTCGACAGTTCACAAGCTGCAAACCCACTTGAAACTGTCAATCCAAACAAGAAAATAAAGCTCGCTGGTTGCTCCGGATTGACTGAAGACGAAATAGGAGATGACTTGTTGATGCTACGAAATAAAGTGCAAATCAATGATTACGAAAACTTTGGTCTTCAAGCTCAGGTCAGTGATTACGACCAAATTGATGAATATGACGACGATGACAATGCTCCAATAACCCCTGACTCCGATAGTTCACAGCTTGAATACAACAGGTTGTTGGGAGTTATGAACAAGGAAGTTGTGAGGCTTCCTCGGTTACCTTCGCTTGATAGGTTTACTTAGACGAAACATGTATTAATAAATATTCTATCTATTCCTTCTCCAATAATAAACTGGCATTTTTCAAGTTAGTAGCCTCTATCGTATCATCCAATGCTTCAATTAATTTGATGGCCCTATTTGATGTGTTTGTGATGTTGAATCTGTTAGTAGCTTCCAATCCATAATCTTCATTTGCTAACGTGAACTTGAGCCATTCGTATACGGTGACCACTTTATCGTCTAACTTGAACTTATGCACAAGACGTTTCCCATTTGGGAATCTGATCTGAATCCTGGTCGTAGGGTCAGTAGTGTCGTCAACATTGTGATCAGCAGGCTTGATTGAAAGAAACAGATCAGTGGGCTCAGCCACTTCTGTCACTTCTTCTTCTTCAACCATTATTGGTTCATCCTTATTAACCCCAGCGTTTTGAGCAATGCTCTGTTTCATGGCATACTCAATTTGCTGTTCTTCAGTCAACGAATCAGGATCGAATTTGACCTCATGTTCTACAATAGGATTAGAATCACCGAATAACGAGAACCGACCCAAAAACTGGTCTACCTGTTCAATCCACTCGTCCACATCTGGAACATTACCTTCCACGAATTTGAACACCCTTTCACCAGTCAATGGGTCCAATATTGCTATGTGTGGGTAATCATTGACGTGATAGAAATTAATGTATTGCTCTCCATTGGGAGAATCATGCTGATATTGTAAAAAGACGAAGTTTTCTCTAACCTTCTGTTTGACAGTGGTATTAGACCAAAAATCTCTGTTTAACACTTGACACACAAACTCTGTGGAATTTTGGATATTGATCAAGATCCACTTCTTCTGTTGTCTTCCCAAAGTCTTTGCTGTATCAATAGTGCATTTCTCCATGATATCGAAAGGAGGTCTGAACAAATTGGCAAGTCTTCTCTGGGAAGAGTTCAACTCATTGATTCTATTAGCTCTCTGCACCCGTCTCCTCGACCTTACACGACTTCGATCAACTTCATCCTCAATGACCTCGCCATCACTATTTAACTCGATGACTCTATCATCATCGTCGTCTTCGTCCTCATTTGTGTCACGGTACATGTATTCTTCGTCTTCCTCTTCGTCTTCATCGTATCCTCTTGTCTCATAGTATTCATTTTCGTTATCATCAAATCTCTGGTTAAATATTCCAATTCTGCCTCCACCAAAAATATCTGTGGCTCTGGCTGGCTGTGTGTACTGAGGATAGTAATCCTCCACCAAGGTCTCGTGTCTGTGTATATTAGCATCTGCTTCTCTCACATTATCACCGCCATATGCTTCTTCTTGAAGCTTCTTAGCCACTTCCTCGTCAGTCAAGGTCGCATCTCCACCACCAGTAGAAGCTGGTTCGTGGCCCGATTCTAAAAACAATTGCACAGCATATTGCAAGTCGTTTCCCGTCATGTCCAAATACTGCTTAGCCACAGCGGGATCAGACGTCCCTGTGAAATCAAGGAAATTGCTGATTAGTTCATCCATATTAAAGAAAGGCAAATGTTAAATGCGCATCAAATTGTGAGGTTTTGCAGTCAGAACATCTTTTGAATTATAGATCTACACAGGATGAGAGAGATGTGACACAGTGAGTGTATAGGACTTTATAGATCGCACATGTTAGTGATTTTGAAGACGATTGTGTCTCAACAAGTTTCCAGTTGAAAATTGTGTTTGTGGTCTCTAACTTCTTTTGTGATTTTCACATTTGCTCAAACGACTACAGCCGCTCAAATTGGATTGACAATTAGTCAAATGCTCAACCTCTCTCCTTCAATGAGTCTCCTATTTGTACCCCTAAACACACTCAGATCTATTGTTGGGACAAACACCACCCATCAATTGTACAACTGATACAATAGAATGACGTGGTTGTCTATTGTAGAGAAAGACGACATTTTGGGTGGGTCAAAAAGGGGCATCTCCTTGAGGTGGCGGCACGCCAGGTTTTTGGTCTGAAAGTTTGGGCGGCAAATTTGCGACAATCTTGGACCCACCCAAATTCTATGGCAATCTCTCAAAAACTATCAGCGATAACCCGCGACATTTTTAGTCGTCTTAAGTCCAAAACAAAACTGAACGTGAATCATCAAAAAAAAAGACTTTTCCAGAAATCCAACCAGTTTCCTATTTGAATCCCCAACATATTTCCCAAAGTAAAGGCATTGTTAGTTTTTCAAGTTCCAACCAATTGTTCTCACAATAACTTTATAAAACTAGGTCCTTGCCTTCCACTTGTTTTATTGATACTTCAATAATTTGCATCGACGTTTGCAAACTGGCCATTGAATCAGTTTTAAAGATAATCAAACTGTTTTAAACGCTTTTTTGTTCAAATTCATTTGACACTGCTCATCCATCAGCTTGTGTAATACGTCTTTTTGGGAACATTCATCCGATACAGTTATCTGGTGTGTTAGCTAGATTATCTTTATCAGTTGGTAAGAACAAGTATCTCCCATCATCCATCGATCCCCATCTCGATCTCCCAATCGATTCACTGCATAACACTACACACTTCCCCACTGCATCTTTTGTTTATGTCAATCTGATATTGGCGTCTTTTTATTAGAGCATAGCTTATTTTTTTGTTTACCCCAGATATCAGCTATTTTGCTTGAGATACTCAGCTTTAGCTAATCTCATACTCCATCCAGTCCTTTAAGGGTATCTTATCACTCCTTGATCATGGAACAATATCAAAGATATAACAAAGGAGACTTGTTGAAAAACAGGTACTCCAAAGTGATTGATTTGAGTGAAGGGTCGTACGGCTTAGTCACTTTAGCTAAAGATACAAAGTTATCGAACCGGTTAGTTGCTATAAAGTACATCTATCCTCTCGATTATAAGAAGAATAAGGAAACAAGACCTTCTTCTTCCCCTGCTAAATTGAGACATGATATTCATAATGACAATTTGACGGGTAACGAGAAAGATGACGATAACCATAAGGCCAAACGTCAAGATACAAAGGAAATCTTACGTTCTTTGTATGAAGAAGCAGCAAAGGAGATCTCTGTTCATCAACATCTTGGTGAGCACCCAAATATCGCTGCTTTATATGATCATTTTGATTCTTATTTGGTGATGGAATACTGCAGCAGAGGTGACTTATACGAAGCCATTCAAAATGGACAAGGTCCTTCTCAACCAAAGGATATCAAGGATGTTTTCACTCAAATATTAGATGCCATTGACTTTTGTCATTCTAATAATGTTTATCATAGAGACTTGAAACCTGAGAACATTTTAATTAGCGAAGATTGGTCTATCAAATTGTGTGATTGGGGATTGGCTACCACTACCAAGAAAATCACCAACAGAAGCGAGTTCGATATTGGTTCTGAGCGTTATATGGCCCCCGAATTATTCGATCAAGAAGTTACTTATTATGATGCTTCTAAAATCGATCTTTGGGCAATTGGTATTATTTTATTGACTTTGGTGTTTCACAAGAACCCCTTCGAGGTTGCTAACTACTCAGATAAGAGATTCGTTCAGTTTGCTTCTAATCGTGAATCTTTGTTCGATATATTTTCTACTATGACAGGGGACCTTTTCTCTGTCTTGAGATATTGTTTGAATCTTGACCCTGAAAATAGAGATTTACCATCTGTCAGGACAGAATTGGAAATCTTGAACTTTTTTACAATTGACGACGAATTCTGCAGTAGTGATCTCGAAGATTACTATAGTGACGAAGAACATTACCAGGAAGAAGTTCCTGTAGCTTTGCACAGTGATCATATCACTGAAGCTTCTTCATTACCTGTGATTACCACTGAAAGAGTAGAAGACGTCTCAGAGGACAACGATGAGGGTGAAAGTACTCTTCATTTGGAAGATAAAGAGGCCGACAAGTCGAATACTACAATCAATAAGGAAGATCTTGAGAAGGAAGGTGCCATCACATCACCTCATGTTAAAACTCCAAGTCCAGAATTAGACCTTGATTCTGACGATAAGTATGAAATGCCATACAACGAAAGAGCCGAAGCTTTGCTCTCCAACAGTACAAGCTTGAAACCAATTCCAATTAACTTCAACAGTAATCCGAACCAATATAACAATGGTAGAAATAAGTTTTTCAGAAACAATAGGAAACCAATTAGCGTTGCTACATATCAATCGAGTAGTTACCAACAAAGGTTCAACAATCACAAGAACCACAATGGGTACGGTAACAACAAGTTCAACAGAGAAGATTTCTTTACTCCTAAATCGGTGTTCAATCATTATATGAACAAATATGGTGAAAGTAGAGATAACAAACCAACTCAAGAACGTCCTGGAGCAGCAAGACGTCCTAGTAACTGGAAGAAGAACAACAAGCCCAAGACTTGGAACAAGAATTATGGAAGCTCGTATAAGAATGGTCGGAAGCACCATAATGGTAACAACCATAACAATAACAATAGAAACAAGGGTGAATTCTCCAACTTTAGTACACCGGTCCAACACAGGAAGAAGTCCAATTCATTCTCCAGTTCCAAACCTCGTAGCGTCATGGCTTCGAGCTTGAGCAATCAATTATCTACCAGTTATCAGAACCACCATAACACACCAGGATCAGCGGTGCACCATGCAAGTTCATTGTCTGGTAGTGGCCTTAATGGAGTTACAGGCACATCTGTCAATTCCTATGCTAGCAGTACTGGGAAGTACATTCCACCGTCGATGAGATCTCCCAATTATGCTAGATCGCCTTTGATTCAACCATTGAATGAGACTATTGACCAGTTTAGTCTTAACAATACCACAGATTATGAGGTGTTCGAATTAGAAGACGATTTTGACCTCGGTTCCAGATCTGAGCGAGACAAGCCTGACAAAGATCGGAAGAAGTATAGAGCTCCTACTTACAATAATCCATTGGAAAAGGGAGACGCTTTTTACAGCACCAGCACTTTAAGTACGACAATTTCCAACACCATGAACCCCGAGGAGTCTATTTCCAGTTATGATTCTAAGAAATCGATGGATATCCATGAAAGAGCCTCAAGTGGCTCAGGTGGTAGAGAAAGACCAATTTCAATGCATGGAGCCTCTGATGCTTACAGCGGATTAGCTTCAAG
This sequence comes from Yamadazyma dushanensis, assembly GCA_030571835.1. NCBI lineage: Eukaryota > Fungi > Ascomycota > Pichiomycetes > Serinales > Debaryomycetaceae > Yamadazyma > Yamadazyma dushanensis. The sequence goes on along the minus strand of JAJLYZ010000008.1, from coordinate 303,243 downwards.
TTCCAGTGGTAAATACATCCCTCCTTTCAGAAGACGTTCCCAATCGAATGGACCGGGGAAGAATGATAGAAAGAAGAAGCCAGAAGACCTCTTACAAGGTTTTGAAAAATTGAAACTAGACCATGGATTCTCTTCTATCACCAACCCACCAGTCGATTGGTACAGTAAGAATGATTGGAGTGATTGATACTAGTTTTAGTTTGTTTTACGGTTCACATTTTCATGACACTTAATATATAACGATCACATCCTCCTGATAAATAACAATAGCATGGCATTAAATTAGACCACCACAAAGAAACATAATACAACGCCTGAGATATCTGTTGAAAGGACCCTATTGTCACCCAGCCACGGGACTCGTCTAAATGTGGTAGTACTATACAATTGTAAAAATGCCACTAGAACTCTATTATTCAAGTCACATTATAAAGAACAAACAATAACTATAAACATAGAGAACAGGTAGCTATATGAAGGATTGTTCACAACGCCGAACACCTGGGCGATCTTGCATTACACAAACCGACAGATAAAAGAGACAGCGGCGGGTTTGCAGGAAGATAAGGAGACCAAACAAACTAACAGACCCTTGTTGGTTACTCCATTAGGATAGTAGTAAAATATAAGAGAAAATTTATTTGTTCGGATTACATAAGCACAATAGAATAATACAATCAATGTGGCTACGAAGCAAGTAAGGTAAGTCCCAGTAAATACCGGAAGCCGGAAACTACCCGAGAAACCCTTGATTAAGCAAGCTAAGGTCAAGGTGGTCAAGAACCTCGGGCGGCTTAATCAGCAAGCGTTTTATTTTACTCCTGAAAACACAAAGAAAACCCGTTCAATTGTTTTTCGACAACAAAAGAGATTTACAAAAAAATCTAAGCCAATGAACACACCAGTCAATAGGACCCGTAGGGCGAAAAGTCGAAAAGTCAGGCACCAACAATAACCAGGCCACTAAAGAATGTCCATAAAAAATACATGCTCAACGGCTTTTGATTTTAATATTTTTCAACGTGTCGAGGTACAACGGATAAAATGAACCAGGTCTCGAACCGAACGGGAAGCGGTTAATTAAAGTATCGACTAAGACTATTTAGACTAGCTTATCATTAGGGCATCAACAGTGGCGGTAGTCGAACCATCGGGAGTCTAGAATCTGCACGTAATAAAAAATATTACAGGTTAAACTTCCTGTTTAGGACAATACGAGCATAAACAATAGAATAATTTGTTTCATATTTCAATTTCTGAAACTTTGTATCGGTTTTTTGAAACCTTGATTTCCCGTAACTATTTAAATACGTTTGAAAAGTTTCAAATTAAAATTTTCTGATTCATTTTCTGTTACGGTTTCAGGCACCATTTCTATTTGAGCATTTTCTTTTGTTAAACTCATCTGATTACCTTTTAACCAATTGTTCAATTTCCAATCCACTGAATTCAATTGACCATTAAAACCACCACATTCTTTCCTCATCATATCGTGATTTTGTCCACAAATTGTCCACAAATCTTTCGTCTCCATAACTTTCACTTGACGCTGCCTAGTTTTTTTTAAAGTTTTCAGCCTTGAAACGAACAATCACTCCGATCTTTTAAGTCATCGGTTCCACAACAATCATTTCAGGTCCTTTGAAACCTTTTTGCTGTGATTATTCAAGTGCCTGTGTTACACAAGTATCTGGTCGCCTTTGCTATTCGGAGATATCATTGAAAGATATCATTTATTTTTTGGCAACTTCCATAACTGAGGCCATTTCCTCAGTCCCACATTTCCTGTTAAAGTTTATTTTTTAACGTATTCCCACCCATTTTTACAACTTTGGTTCCATTAACTCCTTGTGTTGAAACTTCGTTCTTTATTGCTTGCTAACCTCATTGACATTCATTTCCTAAGCCTTTTGCTTGCATTTATCATCCACTGAAAAATATTATTTTCGAACAATAGGGTATCGAATCTAAATCTGTATTATTATCGTTAATTGCATTTGTTGAAGATTTGTACCTTGCATTAGATCGTCAACATTTCCCATTGAGATCCCAATCCCACTTGTATTTCTATCAATTCCTTGTATTATCTGCTAATTTATATGTTGCTGTTCACCAACCATGTCAACTACTGAAAATTCCGATCAACAACTGCATCGATTCACTCACGCCATACAGAATGAAGATGTGAAGGAAAGTTTACGACTAATTGAAGATTTGAAGTTCTTTTTGGCCACTGCTCCCGCCAATTGGCAAGAAAATCAAGTTATAAGACGGTATTACCTAAGTGCTGACGAAGGTTTCGTCTCCTGTATTTTTTGGAATAATTTGTATTTCATAACTGGTACGGATATCGTTCGATGTATCGTTTATAAATTCCAACAGTTTGGCCGAAAGATCATCGATCGAAAGAAGTTTGAAGAAGGAATCTTCTCTGATCTCAGAAACCTTAAATGTGGCTCTGATGCCATATTAGAACCTCCAAAATCTGATTTCCTTAATTTCTTATACAAGAACAATTGTCTCAGAACTCAGAAGAAACAGAAGGTGTTCTTCTGGTTCAATGTTCCTCATGATAAGTTGATGGCTGATGCATTGGAAAGAGACTTGAAGAAAGAGAAAATGGGTCAGAGACCCACCACTATAGCTGATAGAGAGCCTGCTTTGTCATTCAAATATGAAGAGGAGAAGATCCTTTACAACCAGCTTTTGGACTACAACAAGAAAATGAAAACGGTTGACGATTCCACTGACGAGAATGGTGACTCTTCCATGTCTACCAATCAAACAGAGGAAGAATCTAAAGATCCAGAAACCAAAGATAAAAGAGATCCGAAAACAGGGGTCAAAGAAGTATCCAAGAAGCATAGAATTGATTCACAAGACAGTTCTGACCGTTCTAAGAAGACAAGATTGACATTGAATCTCGACAAGAACCCAGCACCTCCTGCTTTCGACTTCTTGACCAAAGAAACTCCTGACCAGTATAGACAAAACGATGATGAAGATGATTTCCCATTGGATTATTTCCACGAAACATCAAGCGATTATATCGTTATTGATTCTACTACAAACTACGTCAATTACCCTCATTTCGGCGAAGGACAGGAGGCTAATGCTATGGTGCCATTCCCGTATCCTGTTTCTAGTCAAGTGGTGGTGAACGACGAATATTTGATTGAACAGACATTACCTGTGAAAACGCCTTTGCCGTATCCAAGAAGTGGTAAATTGGATGAATTCCACCAATTTCCTCCTTTATCCAGCAAGTTGTCCAGTTTCCCGCTACCCCCTTACTCCAACCAGTTCCCTAATCAGTTCCCAACCCAGTTGCCCTATTCACTGTTTGGTCAATATCCACCATCAGCTGGTCTTCCAACCAGTGCTTCTTATCCCATGCATTTCCAAAGTTTACCGCCTTTGGCATCTTCTCATCCTCCACAATCGAGTCTGTCAACACAACCAGCTACTGCTGGTGCAACAATAAGCTCTGCAGCTACTACAGCTACTACGGCTACGGGATCTAATGAATCAGAGAATCCGGCTTCTTCTGCTAGCGGTCAACAATCATCTGACCAAACTTCTGCATCAGAGACTGTTCCTCCATCTGTCAACCAGCCACCTGCTACATCTGGTACTGTAGTACCACAATCTGTCACAGGCGGTATGGCTTCCGCTCAACAAGTGCATTACTATCCGCAATACTACTCTCTGGATCCTTATGCAATGCATGAACAGGAGCACTGGCCCTATCCCGAACAATATATGCACAATCCATATATGGTCGTCCCTGAACAGGAAGGTGTGCATCACGGTGGTCCCATGCATCCTTATGGTCAACCTTCAGGCTACTTACCTCCTCCCAGCCAAGCTACAGGCCAGTCGTCTCGTCAACCGAACATTAATGCTGGCTCGTCAACTTCGGGTGTTCTCCAGCCACAGCATGTCTACATCCCGCCTCCACAAGGTGGTGCCGTTCCTTCACCAGCATATAGTCATTTCCAGCACTATCAACAACATCCAAAATCCCCTTACACATTGGCAAACTTTTCTAATAGACAGAGTCTTGGAAGTTCTATGATCAAAAGAACAATGATGAAACCGTTGAACAAAATCGGTAAAACCAAGCCCAAGAAAGACGAGTAAAATTCTGTCATTACAATTGGGAGTCATGATTGCATTAACGAATTGTATGTAAATAGAGTTTGCAACCCCAATCCTTGCATATATTTGTACTTTATTCATTTCTATAACTTTTGTTTTATTTACGTTTTGTTTTACCGGTGAATTAATTTGTTATCTTATGTTGCTGTAGTGGTCGATCAACTTTCTTTGGGAGATACTTAATCCATGGGTGATATCCTCGGTTGATATATTGTTCTGTTTTGATTGGGCAATGCATTTAGCGTAGATAAGCACGACTAATCGCCTTACATCCACACTACTATGGTTAAGATACTTGTGCAATGTGTTTTGCATAAAAGTCTGGAGACGAACTTCATTGGTGATATTATTGATATAATGGAGGGTTTTCAATAAAATTTCAAAGGTAATTGACACATAGAACTTAGACTCTTCTACCAGGAAATCAGCAATAACTTCAATTAGAGTGTTTAGTAGATCATTATTGTCAACATTCCGTTTCAAAACTTCGTCAAATATTTCATTTATGGCATAATTCACTTCCATGACCCCTCTTTCATCTCTCATGTAGGAGAACTTGATCAATGTTCTTAGCAATTTGCTGGTATCGACCTTCACGTTGGAAATTATTATTTGTTTAGCTATGATCAATCCATTAGAAATCCGTATTTGACCATGGCTCTCAACTGCTTTATCAAAATATTTCCATAAGCAATCTTGTATCCTTATGTTTCCGGTTTGCCAGAAGTAAGTGGTAAACTCTATTCCAAAGTCCACTGTATTCTGCAAATAATTCACTATAGTCAACACTTCATCGTTAGTGACAGATCCACTTCCAAGTTTGTCAGTCAACTTTTCAAATTCTTCAACATCAAAACCGTGGTCCAATTTCTTAGGCTGCTGAGCTAATTGGAAATTAAACCAGTTCAATTCAGAGTAGTCGTACTCTGGGTTCATCGACACATTTGAAGACTCAGATCCCAACCCAGAGCTCAGTCCTCTCAGATTCTGTGACACGCCTGAATCCTCAAAAATATTGATTGGTTTACCTCTATCTGCTTTTGCTTTGAGCGGATCGACCTTCTCCACTAAAGTTTGATAAGGATCTTCGTCGTCCAATTCTTTCTTTCCCACTATGTCAATCTGAGAAAAGTCCTCCGCCAATTCATTGTTTGAACCTTCGACTCCATCCACTTTCGGACTTAAATTGTTATCTGTTGATGTGTGAAGTGTAGATTGCTTTGGTTCCGAATCATCTACATCCATTGGAGTGACTTCAGGAATACCTTCTTTGATTATCGATTTGTTCTCTTCGGGTAACTTCGAGTCTGCTACGACAGATTTGATCTCTGGCGATTTTCTTACGGTTGAATTGTCACCTTCGTCTGGATCCAAACTTTCTTCTTTCTCCGATGCAATGGTGAGCTCGTGCAAATCAATTATCTCACTGACATCTTCGGTCGGCTCCATATCCATCTCTTCATCAGAACTGACATCAAACTCGTCATCCAAGTCCAAAATTTCGATATCATTCAAAGATCTTGCTTCCACTATTTTTCTGATATACTTCACAGACTGACCATTGAACTGAGTTAAACCATGCTCGAAAGTTGCTGGGATCCTATGCTTAGCTTGCTTCAATAACTCCGTATACAATTCGAAAGATCTATCAATCTTTTCGAATTTGGAGAACAATAGGAACAAGTTTCGACAAACAATAGGAAAACACAAATCTGTTGTGAAGGTTACAATATCTGAAACAAGATAGTTCAAAACGAAGTTGATTAGTGATGGTTTGAATGTCGATAACTGTCTTCCGTAAACTGGATCTTGTTTCAAGATTTTTACTGAAGATACACAATCTCCCATCAAATCACTAATACCTCCATAAAGCACCTTCAGATCGTAGCACTGTTTGGTTTCTTCCACGAATTGGGGAGAAACTGACTTGAAAAGCATTGCATGAGTTCTCAAAAGGTCCACGGGATGGAAAGCTATGAACACTTTTGAACCAGCATAGCCAAATAATGGACGCAACGTCTGTACATGTGTTTTGGATAACTGAGAGAGCACGTCTCTTATGTTAACTGGAATCTCTGACTCTTCATCGTATCGAAGAGCATATTTCAAAGCATCTATACCGTGGCTGATGGTAACAACGTCCTTTGAACAGAGCTGGTCGGCCAATGGGTTCTCTGAGGTTGGCACCAGAGGTTGAGGAAACAGGTTTGCAACAGGTGCCTTTATGGTCAGGGCTACGCTTGAATGATGACTGGAACACGGTCTTTCTTTGTGTTCTTCAGATTCAAAACTCATTGGTTTACTCCTGGCGGTTGGTTTTGGCTTAAGTGATTCGCTGGTTCGTATTGGTCTAGCGTAGTGAGGAAGTTCAGAGCTATCGAAGGAATTAAGTCTGGCACTTGTTCTACTCTTTTCCAATGCTTCACTCTGTTTCCGTCTGAACTCCTCTAAGATCTGCTCACTTCCTGAGCTTCTGCCTTTCATGTGGTCTCGTTTAGATATGCTACCAGAAAGCCTCGAGGCTGCTCTAGCCTGAACTGAGTTATTGATTTGAGTATTGGCATTATTGGGTGTGGTAGATCTGGCTCTGGGTACGGCTGGGACATTATTATTGGTTCCATTATTGGGACCAGACGTGTTTCTAGATGCTGGCCTGGACCCATAATTTGAATTTCTAATGCTGCCAGTCCTGGAGGGTGGTTTAGATGTTCTGGAATTAGACCTCAGGACCAGTGTTAAAGTGGGTGCCATGACCAGTGTAGAAATAGAATTCGTCGTAGATCTATCATTACGTTTGTTGACAGGAGCAACATTTCCATTGAATGTGATACCTTCAGGAGCTTCTCTTTCTATCATCTTTTGAGTCTTTGCATCTAGCAATGAGAAGATCATCTCCTTCTCGGCAGGTGCAAAGTAGCAGACACACCAAAAAGCGTTTCTTGCAGCCAGTCTTACCAACGCATTAGCATCGGATAAAAGCGATTTAAACATTTCATGCATCAATGGAACTCTTGGTCCACTAACATACTGTGAAGATATCTTGTTGAACAAGCTTGGGATGGAATGGAATCTGATGACAAGAATTTGCAACCAATTGGCACTAAAACTGTGAAAAATTGGATCGTGCTTTTCCTCCATCCAACTTTTGATCTTGACCAAATACTTAGGTGAGTATGAACAATTGATGAAGATTGCACAAACCACTGTGAATGCCACTTTGGAAGATATACTTTTTTTCCTCATGCAAACGTTCACCAATGGTTGTATAAAAACATCTATCAAGGAGTCGAAGTCAGACTTCAAGGTCAATGCCATTTCTTTGATAAGGTAAGCCGCATTGCTAGACAAAGTTGTCCTCAAAGATTCCAAAGCTTTTGAGATTGGGCTGGCTAAGCTTAAAATCAATGATTTGAAGTCTTCCAACGCATCTTGAACAATATTACCACGAACTAGCCTTCTAAGTTCTAGAATACATGCTTCTCTTTTGGACCAGTTCAATTCACTTTCTCTATCGTTAAAAAAAGGAAGGTACTTCTTTGTTAATCTAGCCATGTCAGAAGCATCGTAATTGTTTATTGGCTGAAGGTCTCTAGAAACCTCCATCTCATAATGGTCGAGTTTATCAATAAATTCTTGAAGATAAACTGCCTCATCATCTTGTGTAGACGGCATATCTTCTTGTTCCATTTCTCGGTCACCCAAAGGAGACTGGAAAGGATCAGCATGCGTACTTGGTTTCTTCCTATGAGCATCAAAAGGAGATCGAAGCCCTAAATCCGAGTATGTTTCGAGCGACACAGGTCCTGCCAAAGTCAGATGAGATTGATACAAATAGGAAGGAACCTTTGGTTTCATTTCGATTATGCTGAGTATATCTTCTCTCACTTTGGGATCAATCGATGGGGAATGCACTTCTTTATATGCGACTTTGTTAGCGGAGTTCAAACGGTCTCCGTTTTGGAAATAACTCACGAGGAACCCTTGAAACAAATCATATATGTCTTTTCGGGATTTCTTATAGCTGCTGTTCATAGCAGTAACAATTGTGGGGATTATGTGAGACATGTCAAACACAGAATCATGATCACTCTGAAGCAGTGTCAACCATTCTAGTGTTCCTGATAACACTTTATAGTCACCTGACGGGAGTATAATATTATTGAGCACTGAAATGAACTCTTTAAGAAATGCGTAAACCACATCTTCTATTATTCTAGTACATCTTCCCACAACTAGTTCATCACCCAAATTACTGAAGCATATCACAGCGATTGATCTTGCTTCCTTTGATCTCATGTGTCCATCCATTGACCGCTTAGCAACCAACTTTCTATAAGCCTTAAAACCAGTCTTTTTCAAATGTGGATCAGTGATATCTGCTAAAGTTTCAAATGCGAGGAAATACGTCTCGAATGTTTTATCATTGAGATCCAATGTGTTATTTTCAACCTCTTCAATGAACCGCAACAACACCAGGTTCTTGTTGTTGTCAGAAGAAGACGTCATAACCGTGAAGAACTCGGAAGAGATGTCATTTTTCATCATGATTACTAGTTTATATATTTGTGATAAATCGCGGTGTAAAATAATAACAAATACCATATTGGTTTTGAGCCCTGATCATAGAATATGCGATGGAGATAATACTTATTAACATTACTTACTCATAAACCACAAGCCCAAAACTGCCACAAGTGCCGAAGCGCCAACAAATTTCGATTGACCTGGCGTAAGATCGATTAATGTCGACTTGGTTTCTTTGATGTATGAATTGTGGTCCACTTTGGCTCTGTTCAAGTACTTTTCAGTGACATTCACCAGTTCTTGGACTACTTGATTTCCTTGCTTATCATGGTTGGTCACGTACAAAATATCGTCTTCCACATCATCTACAATGACTTTTTGAACATTACCAAAGAAATCTGTGAGCTTAACAGTGCTTATGTCACGGTTGAACAAGTCGGTTCTAAACCCAGGATCAGAATGGATATTTTCAAAGGTATAAATTTCGAACAATTCGTCGATAGTTTTATCGGAGTTAGGATCAACACCTTCGAGGAAGTCCAATGTATAATATGTGAAGCGATCAATGACGGCTACTCCAATCTCCAAATCGGAGTGGTGTGAGTATGAAGATTGGTCAATTTTGGACGACCCCACAGCCAAAATATTAGGTGAATAGAATCTCTCATACATGGAATTGGCCTGGCATGTATCGATCATAAAGAAAATCTCATTATACCGTTTCATCTCGTGCATCTGAGCAAAAGCGTCAGCGATATCATAACTTCCAATTTCTTCAGCATCTTGAAATTTGAGAAACTCATTACCACCATGTCCTGTCATATAGATGAAAATATTGGAGTTTTCATCGGTCAAAAGACGTTTAGTACGTGGATGGTCTTCATCCCATCTATCAGTAAGCAATCTGATGAAGTTTTCCACTGTCACTTCGTATCCTCTATAATCCACTTCCACCAGATCTCCATACAAATCAATGGCTTGATTCATATTATTAAACACAGTCCCCGGAGCAGCATTTCGTGGATTACATGCTATATCGTCTGCGAGCATCAAGATGATCTGAGAATCTGGAATACCCATTCTTTTCACGGTTCTATAAAGACTCAACACGTTTGCAATGTGTCTGTAATTGAACCAGAATCTGGACGTCGAAACCAAGACTGCCCAATTGTTGGTGTGGCCAGATTCACTGATGATCTTCTCAGCCTGCTGTTCATCAACAACTTCACATATCACTGCCACAAAACACCAAAATAATGTGGCTATATTGAATAACTTCATGATGTGTTAGTAATGGAAAATCGCATTTGTTTTGAGAAAAAAAGTTGCAAAATATGTTGCAAAAAAAGTTGCAGTTATTAGTCTATTCGAAAATTATGTGTGGTCCTATGTTGTCAAGTTGTGGTGGGAGGATACTTACGCGTTGTTGCTTCTTGATGATCTTCTTTATGGCTTTTTGCGCTTTTTTGTCGGGTCCTAGAATCTTTTGTAGCTCCCATTTATTATGTAAGGTGTTGGTTGAGTATTTGGCTGCGAATATGATTAAGGAAGCTCTCTTCTTATTAAAGTCAGACAATGCTTCCATGAGCTTTTGTTGGAGTTCCGGGGTATCCTCGTAGTACTTTTTCACCAGCTTTGAAAGCTTGTCATAGATGAACTTCTTCTGTTTATCGGTGATAGGTCCATCTTTTTGCAACCGTGTAAACCCTGCGTATTCCTGGCTTAACGATGTTGCTTTGGCCAAAATGGTATCAAGATTATAAGATTGTTCCAATTTGGTTTTTGATGTGAATTTCCCACATTGAAAATTACTGGCTACTCGTTGTTGAATGGATGCAAATTTCGATCCATATAATGTAAAAGAATGCTGATCTTCAGATTCTCGTGTTCTTTCAATCAAGAAAAACTTATCATCCATTGGATGTGCCCAAGTATCGAAATCTATTCTGATCCATGATAATCTGTCATTGGTGAATCGTGAATAAAGCTTTTTTCTATCGCTGAATTCGTGCAAATCCTTAGACTCAAGAGCTAAGAACCCATCGACTGTAACGAAGTCAAAGTTCAACTTTTCCTCGATTCTGGTTAACATCTTCATCTTGTTATGTAAAGCCAACTCTTCAGAAGCTCTTATTTTCTCCTTCTCTAATTGCTCTTGTTTCCAAAACTCATCCTTTTCCTTCTCCAACTCCTTATATGTCTTGCCATGTATTACATAATCTGAAGGAAGAGAAAACAATGTCGGAACAGATTGAATACCTGTACCTCTAGTACCTGCTATATCGACCACATGGCAATGTGACTTTCCTTCATACAAACGAAGTCCTCTACCAATCATTTGAACCAACAATGGTCTTGACTTCGTTGGTCTAACTAAGAACAAAGAGTCTATGTTAGGAATATCTGTGCCTTCTGTAAATACCTGAACATTACAAAGCACATCTATCTTACCAGATTTGAAGTCATCTACTATAGTTTTTCTTTCATGCTTGATAGTGTCACCAGTGACATATTGAGCATTGATACCTTCTCTTTGGAGAATACCACAAAGCGTCTTACAATGGTCAATATCCACACAGAACATCATTGTGGACTTGAAACCATGCTCTTTTCGGAGTTTCTTGTAACTGAGAGCCACGAGTAAGTTGGTATCAGAACTGTTCAACAAATTGGACAAACTGGTGGGATCATAGTCGTTGAATTTCGTAGGTATTGACGACAAATCTATATCCATCTTCAAAGATGTGAACTTGATATCGACTAGTTCCTTATTTTTTACCATAGTTAGTAGGCTTCTCTCAAATACTATCTCATCAAATACATTCCCTAAAGAAGCACCGTCGCTCCTCTCCATTGTAGCTGTACATCCTACTACCACAACTTCCAGCTGTGGAGTATCAGCATTAAAGTACTTTAAGATCTTAGTCCAGGAGCCAGCAGTAGCATGATGACATTCATCCAATATTATAGCCTTAAAATCTTGAGGATTGTATTTGTGTAAACGAGTTAATCTGACCAATGTAGGAACCGAACCGACGATCACATCGCTGTCAAAAGTCGGTTTCATGTGCCGCATATCGATCTCAACCTTTAACTCAGGGTTGATGCTCGTTATGGTAGACACCGCTTGTTTGATCAATTCCTCTTTGTGTGCCAACACCAACACTTTATCACCTCTGCTAGCATCGATTTTGGGTAGTTGTGATATCAAGTGGGAGAAAACCACAGTCTTCCCTCCTCCTGTGGCTAATACAAACGCAGGTCTTCGCACACCTCTTTCTATAGCCAGTTTCACCGCATCAATAGCTTCAATTTGATAGTCTCGAAGTTTCATTGGTTTGACAAGACTCGCCAATGTACGTGTAAGTGAAAGTGGCTGCATGGAACATCGTCGTATGAACAGGTACATATTAATTTATATCAATTACAAACAAAATAAGTTAAAAGTTATATCATCACCTTTGAAAAATCATCGCGTCTTTATCAGCTTTTATATATACTGATTTTAGACCGTTTAAAGACGTTATGGTAAAAGAGGTCATCTGATCCTTCAACACTCTCGACATTCTCCTCATCTTCAAAATCAATAGCTTTTGTGTCCATCACCACATACGTACCATCTTCTTTCGTGGGGTCTCGGTTTGTCCTTATGAAAGAACCAGGATTGATTACTACGACGTTTTTGACGACTCTGGCGAAGTATTTCAATTCCGAAGGGATGATTAACACATCCGGGAGAGAATCTCCTAATTCTGCCAATCCTTGGTACGACACTTCTAAAGATGAGCCACCAATTTTAGTCTCGGACACTTCTTCTGCCATTATACCATCATTCTGCGTAGTTAACCTCTCTAACTCATCTTTTGTTACTTGTTTCCTTGCAATTGATCCAGGGAAAGCTGGGTAGTACCTCCTCTGTTCGAAAATATGGTTCGTTATTCTTTCAAATCTGTTAGAGAAAATTTTTGTCCCATCTGCACCTGTGTCCATTTTGGACACGTCTTTCAAGTCCTTAAACACATCCAAGTTGGAACATCCGAACAATATCTCATTAATAGCGAAACTGGATGGGTTGGGGAACACTTTGATGTTCTTTGGAAGTCCCAACAGTTTCCTGTCAAAGGAATCTTGTGGATAAGAACAATGTTTAATTGTTGCATCTTTGATTGAAGGAACCAATATCACTTGAATTCTAGGGTTAACTTTCTTTAAAATAGGTGTAATTGTGTTCCTGAAAACATCATCGAGGTCTGTGGCTTGTTTGTCTTCCGGCAATTCGATATTACCTTCTTGGACAGATTTGTTGGTCAAGTCGATGAACGGACCAAGTAACACCACGATGTCTGGTTTTATTTCATTGTTCAACCTTTCCACGAACGCATCAAATCTATCGTAGTTCACGGTAGTAGAATTGGAGAATGGACCAGCAGAAATAACAAATTTCAAACCAGAGGACTTAACCACTTCTTTGAATTCTTGTAATTCAGCTTTAGGCGTAACTGGAGCACCCAATTCAGGTAACGTCAATACTTCCTGTACGATGAATTGAGATCCTGTTGGGTTCCTTCCTTTCAAGCAGACAATTTGACCAGGAAAGAAAGAGTATTCTTTCAATTGTGTCAAATCTAACGGTACCCTTTGTCCAATACCCGAAAGTCTGGATGTTTCAAGAAACAAAGAAGTGGAATTCAAATCTTGCAGAAGAAGCTTATCATACACAGGAGAATCAGGAACAATTCTTCCGCAGCAATGAACATCAAACTGATGACTCATGCAAGGGTTAGCAAATGCAATATCTTTGTGATGGTCTTGGTATAGTTGTGTGAAGTTATCAATTTGCTCGTCCAACATATCAGCACTCTCAAGTAATTTCATAGACATAGTACGGAACTTGTACTTTGCAGCATCGAAGTTTGTTGAGATTTGAACCTGTGCAGCAGATTCTAAGTCGTTCTCCACATCTTCAATATGGCTATTCAATGTTTCCAACACGGTATTAGAATCCAAGTTATGAGGAGCACTTGGAGAAGATCTTTGAAAAGTATTGTTAGCAGTTTGAAATTGACTTGGAGAAGAGTCTAACTTCATGTTTGGAGTCTTGAACGGAGTTTCACCCATTTTTCTGACCTTCAAACTTGGGGTTTGGAAGTTAGATTCTGACATAGGACTTGATGAATTTATAGGCTTTAATGGTCTTCTTTTCAATCCAGAAGCGGTCATATCCCTTGCTTTTTTGATCGATGGAGTAGACTTGTTAGCAATAGAAGCTAAATGGTTTTGTAAATACGTTTGGAACTTGTCTAATGTCACAAGTGTCAAATCAAGGTTATCTTTCATCTCATTCACATTGAAAGTCTCCCAGTGAAGAAACACTTCCTCTGTGGTCATGTTATAAATGGACTTCAAAGTTTCCACTTTGCCAATGACATCATCTTGAGCATCGCTGACTCCAAAAGCATCGACAAACTCCTTTCTAGCAATCTCTGAAACTTCAGGCATCATAAAGTGTCAATATTGGAGAATTGAAATTTATGAAAACATCGCGCTACGCGGTATATTTAAATTTGACTGCAAAAACTGTGAGAGGAAACGGTGCCTAAATACAAGGTTATAGATTACTATTTTCTATTGTACAATGAGGAGAGATTTAAACAGATTCTTGTTTGGTTTCTTCCTTAGACTCTGCCTTAGACTGTTCTTTGGTCTCAACAGCTTCAGGTTCTTTGGTTTCAACAGCTTCGGGCTCTTTGGCTTCAACAGCTTCAGAGTCTTTGTCTTCAGCTTCGTCAGTGTTCTTTTGTTTCTTGTAGTTGTTTGTTTTACGGAACTTCTTGACATCCTTGCTGGAGTTGACACTGTTTTTTCTCTTGGTGACATCGTTGATACCGAATCTCTTACCATTTTCTCTCATTTCTTGGAAAGTCAAGAGAGACATCTTCTTAAGGTAGTCTTTCTTGTCGACAGTTTCATCGGTCTTTTCAACTAATCCATCTGGATAAGTGATTTCAATATCATTTAAAAAGAATTCTGCGTCTTTTTGGCTCTTGAATTCAACATCTACAACACCGAAAAACTCCTTGGTGTTTCTGTTTCTGATCCTACGAATGGAATTGAGTTCTTTCTCTTCAGGTAATAATTCAACAATCTTCTTGTTGAAATATTCTTCAACGTCTTCTTGTGATAAAGTGTTTGGAAACCCTTCAATGTGGACAGTGTTTCTCTTTCTGTTATTTCTCAATTCATTGAAGTCCTTCAAAGGCGTGGATCTTCTGATCATTTCTTTGTTAGCACTTAAAGTCAATTTGTCGGACTTTTCCAATGCTTCAATGACTTTGTCTTCTGGTCTGTATTGTCTCATTCTACCGAAAGTTAAGATGGTCTTTAATTCGACCCATCCGTCGTTGGCTTCGTATATTCTCCACAAGAATTTGTCGGTTTGCAAGTTACTGTCAGAGAAGTAGAACTCCACTTGTTTTCTGACTTTTTGTTCGAAATCTTCCCCTTGGTAAACGTTTTCAGTCATATTTCAACTTGGTGTATGGTTTTTTTTTCAAGTTTTTCGATGTTCAACTCATCGGGGACAGAAAACTGGTTGATCTCACAAACTGGTTTAGACACGACTTAGATACATATGTCACAGAGATTAGGAATAGGCTGAAAAAACTACAAGCCATGAGTGTTTCTTTACCGAGTATTGTTAGACAAAAAGAGTTGATAAGTAACTATGAAGCTATTTTGAACAGAGTGAAAGCAGCTGCTAAAACCAATGTGGGTCTTGTGGCCGTGTCGAAACTCAAACCTTCAAGCGATCTTTTGACGTTGTATAATCACGGAGTTCGTCATTTTGGAGAAAACTACGTTCAAGAGTTAACAACCAAAGCCAAAGAGTTGCCAAAAGATATCCAGTGGCACTTCATTGGCACACTACAAACCGATAAGTGTAAAGTTCTTGCTAAGACAGTGGAAAATTTGTATGCAGTTGAGACCATTGACTCATTGAAGAAATGTAAGAAGTTGAATAATCACAGACAAGAAGTGAATGGAGCTGTGATACATGTATATTTGCAGATAAACACCAGTGATGAGGATCAAAAGTCCGGTTACAAATTGACTGAAGAAGGGTTGGTTTCTTTATACGAATCGGTGGAGTATTTATTGAGTGATGAGTGTAAGTTTTTAGAGCTTGAAGGATTAATGACAATTGGATCGTTTGCACAATCCACCCAATCTGACGAGAATCAAGACTTTAAGAGACTTGTGGATTTGAGACAGAAATTGGAATCCAAATATACCATACTGTTGAAGACAAGTATGGGGATGAGTAATGATTTCGAAGAAGCAATCAAACAAGGCAGTACTAGTGTCAGAGTTGGTAGTTCGATCTTTGGTGCTAGACCTCCTAGAACGTGAAATTGGTCAATTGAACATACATAGGTAGATAAAATAAAACAACCAGAACGTCTATTTCTTCTTGAAGATCTTCTTTAATGGGCTCTTCTTGGACTTGGAGTTTCCTGAAGACTTCCCAGATGATGTCATTTCTCCTGTACTACTTGTGGAAGACATGTCTTCTCCTGTAGGCGAAGTTTGAGATTCGTAATCCTGTTGATATCTGTTTTCGGAGTTTGTAGCAGACACATGGGTGTTATCATCGATGGTTGCAAGAACCTTTTCACCGTCTTGGTTACCATGTTCATCAGAGGATGTTTTGACTTTAACAATCTCATCTGATTCGTCCTTGACCTTTTCCAAGTCTTTCTTATTCGGAATATCAACACCAGTCAGAACTCCCTTAGATTTGATAGTTTCAACTGCGTCTTCTTTGCTGAAAGAACCATCGTTGATCTTATCAAATTGAGCTAAAGTAGCAGAAACATCCACTGATTTCCATTCTCCATCATCTCCTTCAGGTCCAGACTCATCTGTGACTTTACTAGAATAGTAATCGTGTCTCAATTTGATGTCTTTATCAATAAAGTCATCGTTCCATTCCATTTCCGACTTAAATAAGTCAACGAGTTTCGTCAACAAGAACCAAGCCACCAAGAAAGCATGCTCAGAAATCAATAAGATGAACACCAAATGTGATGATCTGGTGTTAATACTTGCATGGTCCAAAGCGAATTGTCCGAAAGTTTTTGGTGGTTTATCACCATGATGGTAGAAAGCAGTAATGGCAGGAGAAATGATTGATCCTAACCATGTCAAAAGAAATAAAGCATAGTTCCATGGGTAAATAGAGTCAACTCTAGTTGGAATTGGGGATTTGAAGTATTTACCGTTCAACAACTTCAAATAATCTAATTTGATGGTGATTATCATGAACACCAAGGCAAATGCTGGACCCAAAGACCACACTGGACCGAAAAGAACCAAGTAACCATAAGTGATAGTTAAGAATCTAAAATCTGCATTCACATCATATGTTGGTAAAGCAACATACTTTCTGACGTTCTTTAACCAAGTAGATTCATTTGGCTTATCAACTGGCTTGTAGGTGGATTTATTGAACAATCCCAAAACCAAAGGAATAATTTGCGGTAAACCATACTTCATGACCAATTGAATTACTTGGTTTGTTACCATAAAGTAGTTGTACTGCAAGTTCAATCTTTCTTGGTTCATACTGAAATCTTCTTGGTTCTTAATGTGGACCAAGTACTTATAGTAGAAGGCACTGCTGTTAACTTTGCTGGAAATAGAGCTCTTGATGTGGACCAAGTTTGGCAGGATCAAATGAGCAAAAGGCAAGTAAACAAAGGAAGTGATGATCAAAGGCATATAACTAGTCAAAAAGTTCAAAATGAACTCTTTAATGAGTGCAGAATTGTTCTTGGTGTATTCACTTCTATGGTTTTCGAACTTAATCAAAGCACCAGAAAACACATTAAAGATAATGGTTAGAATTGGAACAAACACAGAAATTAGAATGGTAGGAACCAAACTAATAAATTGCTTCCCAGGACCATCATAAATCTCATTGATAAAGATTTCCAAAGCAAAGCAGCCTAATTGATAAGCGACCAAAACAGCCACAAACCCAAGAGCAACTGGTACGAAAAGTAATTGCTTTAAGAATTGGTAGCCTTTGTATCCATTTTGATCCTTGAAAGAAGATTTTTCTTCGAAGAACTTGTTGACATCGATCAATTTAGAATTGTTGTCTTGGATCAAAGAGTAATTGGAATTACCCCAATAACTGATCAAGTATCTTTCTCTTTTTCTCCAAAACGCCAACAACAAAGTACCAGCTGTCAAATTAACACCACAGAAAGTCAAGGAGAAAGCATGCTTGGACTTGAAGTAACTAACAGCCCCAAGAACAGAAAGTGTTCCAAGCCACACGATGAAAAACTTGAAAAACTCAAAGTAAAGTGCAACGTGTGCACCAAAGTTGTCCTTCATAAAGTCAACAGAAGGGTTCTTCCAAGTAAGCAAATGGTTGGCAATGTCTTGATAGGTAGTAGAATCGTTGACAGCAGCGGTTATTGGAGTAACCAGTTTGACTCCTTTAAATTCCAACAAGTTAAAGTCATCAACACCACCGGACAAATACTCATAGATGATTCTCTGTTTATCAGCAGAATTATCAATTGATGAAGTGATACCGAATTCATAGTTCTTAAGTAAGTCTTTTTGGTATAACTCAGCATACTTGTAATTCGACAATTTGATGAAAACAAGCAAGTTCGTCTCGTCCAAATCTCTTATTTGAGAATAGAACCCTTTATCGTATATCAAGTCCACAAGCTTGGACAATTTAGAATCGTTCAGTTTGCCAGCATACACGACCACAAAGTCACTATCCAATTCTTTGATCGACTTATCCATTGTTTCACAGTTGATCAATCAATTGGTGGAAATACAACAAGTAATAATTATTTGTAATGGTGCCTGAAATTTGGCAAAATTGCGACGTTTTTGGATGCAAAATTCTGGGGTTTTCAATTGCTGTGAAATCAAACGTAGTTTACATTTTGTGGAAAATGATACATAATATACAAGAGAAAAGTTAGAATAACGCTGACAATTTGTCCACCACAGCATTGTTATCAGCTTGAGAAGCAGTGTAATCCACCGAGAATACTGAAAGTGACGTGGTACAGTTCCTGGCCCAGAAGATCTCATATTCCGAAGGATAATCACAAACGGCTCCTTTGTCACATGACTCCTGGATACCGTTGAAATATTTGTAGTAGGAGCTGAAGGTGTTGGAATCTTCATCGTATTGGGCGATTGGAACGAAAACTCCTCCTTTTAACATGGTTCCAACCTTCCATTCCGGGTCTACACATGTGGTTTCGTTTGATAAAAGGTATCCAGCTTCTGGGAAGTTGACATTGATCCCTGTTAATGGAGGAATGAAGTTGTCACCTTCAAGAACGATGTCGATCAATTCCACTGCTTTTTTAGCGTAGATATTGGCGGGATTGTATTCATCGTCATTCAAACTGTCTTTGAAAAAAGAGTTGTTCAAACTAGAGCCACTGAAAGAGATACCGGGATGCCCTCTATAGATACCGGAGTATACAGCACCCATTGTACCAGAAGCAGTGTAAAAGCCAGGAGTCAAATTTGGACCTTGATTAGGACCTCCAACCACCAAATCAATAGACACATTGGAGTAATGTGTAGATGAAAGATATTCGAAAAAGAACGACACACAAGCAGCTGGTGTCCCATCAAAGTACCAGATATTCTCATCATCTGGATCCTGACCCCAAGCTGGAGACCCAGCCTTGATGTACCCGAATTCACTATCAGTATCTAACTCATCCAGATCTGGCAATAAGAAAGCACCACCATTACTAGATCTTTGCCTTGCAGGAGCCACCAAAATGACATCATAATCAGCACTCTTCAAGTCTCTATATAAAGCTCTCACCTCGGTGGATGTGAACCCATCATCGTTGGATAATAATATAGTCTTGCTGATAGCCAAGCTCACTAAAGTAAGCAAAGTGAAAAGAAACCTCATTAGAGAGATTACACGGAACTTCAGTTTATTTATAAAGTTCTGGACATGCTCATGAAGTTAGTCAACGGTTTGACAATCACTGCAACTGCATGCTCTTGTTTATTGTTATAAACCGTGAACAATGTCTTTAACAATAGAATGAGTTCTCGATTCCTCTATATAATGCCAACTCAAAACCAGCGTATCCCGAGAAGAACTCGATGGTTAGACAAATCAAAATAAACAGTGTCGGGTACGACGTCGTCTAAGTCGGGTTGTTGATTTACATAGTTGAACGTAAATAAAGGGTCGTCAAATGAAATAAAGGGCCGTCAAATACGAAGATCAAAACTCATTCTCGAACAACGTTAATTTTTTGGAAAAATGGCTTGCTGAGAATCAATGGCAAGGCATTTGTACAGCTGGTGAGTCTCGTTTCGGAACAAACTATCCTAACAGAGAAGCATCAGCCGCAGACACAATCACAAATACAAGAAATGCACTGATTGAGTTGATCCAAACCAACGGCTTTTAACCTTTAAAGTTGTTCATATCAAAACCTTTTCGAACTGGTCGAGAACTTGTCTACATTGATTCCCCTTTTCCACAAACATTACTCCGCTTCCTTATTTAACGGTCACCTTGAAAATTTTTCAGTTGTCCACGGCAGTGCCCTTTTTCGCTTAATGAACCTTAACTGGGGCTAGGAGGTTATCGGAACATTAGAAATGGTTGCAAAACACGTCTACATACCTGTAGTCTTGTGATATTTGTGAGCATCTGAAAAGTGAGAGTGATGTAGTACTCAAATACAACAACCTCAAGCTCGAAACATGGATCTCAAAGGGTTGAGCTGTGTCAGTTCTAGTGGTTTCATGGTGTCTTATCCCTGGCTATACTCCGGCAAAGGTGGGGAGAAATAGGATAAAGTCACGTGACCACTATCAGGCCTCGGCGGTTATGCGTTCGGGAGATGCGACTAGCAATATCGATGTCCTGAAAGTGCCGGGATTTATATTTCATACCCCAGACGCATATTGATATATTCGCCGGCCCATTCCATTTCTGAACCAGCAACTGTTGAGTTTGTGTTGCAGCTTACGATGACGAGAAAGCTTACTACCGAGGAAAAGCTCAGTAGAAAACCCGCCAGTAGAGCTTGTGTTTTCTGTCATAGAAAGCACCTACAATGTTCGAACGAGAGACCGTGTAAGAATTGTGTGAAAAGAGGACTTGCTGATTCCTGTGAAGATATCCAAAGAAGACGTGCTAAATATCTTAGACAATCAGACAGGTCGAGAATTTCCTCTGAATCAACTCCAGGAGACTCTGATTTTGCTTCTCCATCATTCCAAAGTCCTGATGCCAATCCACAGCTACTTCAACCAAAACCTCTGCAGCGACAGCCATCGACTCCTGGAATCCCACAAACGCTGACAGTACTGTTTTCTCCTCAGCAAACATTCAACCAGTCTCATCGAGTGCTAGGGAGAAAGAATAAAATAAATCCATCTGTTAATACGACAGATGAGGTATTGTTGAAGTTGTTCTCTACCGAGATGAAAAATTCCACTTCCGACTACCTTGATAATATTTTCGACTCCAATTACTTGGATCAGGAGTACAAAATGTTGGGAGATATTATAACCAACTCCAAACCAACATCTCCAACACCTGCGAATTCTATTGACAATTCTTCGGTGCATTCAGGATTCTTGAACCCGTCAATGATGAATGAAGAAAAGCTCAAGGATACAAGACCATTTATTTCTTTTGGAATACCGCAAGATTCTATTGATGATGACGATAGTCTGTTCTCAAACCAGAACATCTTCAGTGTTGGAAGAAACCAACCAGCTACACAAACAGAGCCACAGGTGGCTGAGACACCATCTACTATTAGTAACATGAATGTAGACTTAACCAGTCATCTACTAGGTAAGACGTCTCCGAAAGACTATCTTACACCGATGAAAAGTCACCAGGTATACAAAAGTGTACCAGACATCTATTCAAATGATATTGTTTACTTCGACTATCCCCAGCTGTACCATTCTTTAACATTCTTTTTGAAAAAGAGGTTCCTGGGTAAGAACTTGACAGAGTCAGAGAAACAGATTAAAAGAGATAATCTTTTGATTATCTTGAAGCTAATTGCCAGCTACAGACCCACATTTATATCTGCACATAAATCATTGTATAAACCGTGGGACTTGCAATTCTTGGAAATGACATTCCAGAGATCATTATTGGATTTTGAAAAATTGTCAAATTTGAACAGCTCCCCCACAATTATATGGAGGCGTACAGGAGAAATTGTGTCTATTTCCAATGATCTTATCAGTCTTTTGAACTGGAACATCAGTGATCTATTAAGCAAGAGAACTTTCATCATGGAACTAATGTATGATGACGAATCGATTATCAATTACTTCAAGTTGTTCAAGTCGGTAGCTGTTGGTAATCTACACTCATCGATTATCACCAAATGTAAACTAACCAAACACAAATCAGAAACACCCACGAGTCATGTGACCAATAACACTGAGTTTATGGAATTCTGTTCCGTGTGGACTGTCAAAAGAGACATCTTCGACATGCCCATGTTGATTCTAGGACAATTCCTTCCGATTCTATCACCCACCGATAGTTTCCGAATGTACTGATTATTTATTAATGTATATTACTTTCCCGTCGTTGCTATCGTTTCCATCCTTTTTCCATCCTTTCAACCTGGCAGTTTGACGTCTCCTCTTTCCCCTTTCCGTTTTGACCTACTTCCCTCTTCTCATTTCTTTTCGGGGCTTCTCTTCTCATTGTGCAGGTCGTCTTTCTCCGAAAAAATGACCTTGTTTTTTTGCACCCAAAAATCTGGTGATTTTGCCATGCCACATCTCAAGAAAAGTAGCACCACAAAATTCATTGTCAGATTTTAGTAGGGTGATCTGCAGATTGAAAAGTGATCAAGTGATCAAATGAGGAGAATATAAATAGTCAGGTTTTGGGATGCTTGTTCATCAGAAATTTATTCACTTATCAATTTATCACAATGATCTTCACTCCATTAAGAGCCTTATTAGTCGGTGGTGCCTGTTATGGTGCTGGTGTGTACTACATGTCAAATTATTATTACAAGAGTTCTCCTTTAAGAAAGATTTATGTGAACTCCGATCCTAATTTTGGAAACATCAAAATTATGCAACCAAGAGATAGCAGGATATAGTGTAGCTCAAAATTATTCAACCAAGAGATAGCAGGAAATAGTATAGCTAACAATGTATGATATTATGAGCACTTTATCTGTAGAACCTCCATGAACTTACGTTAACATTGTTCATTACAAAATTTGTTTACACACTTAAGACAGTTATTTCCCTATTTCCACTGGAGCACCACATTTCTTCCTTCTCCTGGTGCTCCTTCTCCTGGTGCTCCTTCCCCTGCTTCTACACTTCCTCACTCCTGGTGCTCCACTTCTTCCTTCAAGTCGTCAATCGACTTCTCATCGAACTTCCGGCCTGTTTCAAGAATATCTGCCTTCTCTTTCAAGTCTGCAGAATAGTCCCTCGATGGTCTCCATCCAGGAACAAAGTATGGTGCTTCGGCCCAATACTCATCAGAAACTTCAAGAGGCACTTTTCTGGTTTCTGGCAAGAAGGCCCAGAAAAACAACGCATTACTAGCACAGAACACACAGAAAGTGTAATAGAACCTGTAACCAACTTGTTCCATGGCTACAGACGTCACTTGTCCGAACATGGTGTTGAAAGCGAAAGAAAACATAGTGGCTAATGAAACACCTTTTGATCTCATTTGCAAGTTGAAACACTCTGAAGGAATAACCCAAGAAAGGGGACCAATACCATAACTGAAGAAAAAATTGTAGATCCAAGTACTTGCAATAAAACCGATTTGAGCTGGTCTACTTTCAGTAGTTGCGGCTGGGAATTTAGCCATTAAAATGGTTGCAACAATAAAACACAAACAACTCAAGATATTACAACTAATAAGTACCCATCTTCTACCAGTAAAGTCAATAGTCACAATACATAAACCTTGTGCAATCAAGGCAATAATAGAATTAATTGACTGGTACAATAATGTCTGAGTAGTACTCAAACCCATATTACTGAAGATAACAGGACTAAAGTATTGAATAGACGAAACACCGGTGAATTGAACAGAAGCCTGTAAAATGCAACACAAAATAACTCTTCTTGCTCTTGTCTTAGTAGCAAAAAGACC
Source organism: Yamadazyma dushanensis (assembly GCA_030571835.1). NCBI lineage: Eukaryota > Fungi > Ascomycota > Pichiomycetes > Serinales > Debaryomycetaceae > Yamadazyma > Yamadazyma dushanensis. Next base: position 279,356 of record JAJLYZ010000008.1, on the reverse strand, counting down.
GTACCAGCTTAAAGTTGGATTCTTCTTTTCAAACTCCACTTCTTCCACGATTTCTTCATATTGAGCTCTCGTAATAGAATCATTAATATTACCATGAGAGTGCAACTGTGCTAGAGTCATCAATGCTTTATCTTGTTGACCATGAGCTGCTAACCATCTTGGACTTTCAGGAAGGAAATAGGTTGCAAAAAATAAAATACCGATTGGCACTACTTGAAGTCCCAAAGGCACTCTAAATTGTTTTTCAGAACCTTCCAAACCAACGTAAGAGCCATAGGCGATCCAAGATGCACATAAAGCACCAATGCCCAAGAAGAACTGTTGAAGCGAAGTGACAGTTCCTCTGATAGAAGGATGACATAATTCAGCTTGAAACAAAGGAATAATCATACAAAGAGAACCCACAGCGAACCCAGCGATGAATCTACCTGCAATAAGCATTCCAATATTAACACAAGCCGCTTGAAGAACTCCTCCCAAGATAAAGATAAGACAAGATCCACTGATAGTGTACCTTCTACCAATACGATCAGAACTGTAACCAGCAGAAAAAGCACCGAAAAAAGCACCTCCTGTAAACACCGAAACAACAGCCCCCTTTTCATCAATCGTGGGGCTCAACCTCCTATCAAAGCTTTCAGAGGCGATCACCTGGGCGATCACCGAAAGATCGTACCCGTAAGCAAAACTTCCAATGGAAGCAAAACAGCACACGAGAAACTGGTATAATTTAGGATTAAGAGCCATATCCGCTGTCTATCAAAAGATGTGGAAAATCCCCCTACAGTTATTAAGGCTTTTAACTGGTTCCTTGACCCCACACTCAACAGCAGTGGGGCACCAGCTATTGCTACTACCCCAGTATCCTTGGTTTCGAGCCCTGTGATTAATTACCATTTTAGGGTTTTTTAATCTAATTATTAATCCACCCTCCACCAGTTAGCATAAAGATACCCCAGCTTCAGTCAATTCTTATCTTGGCGGTTGCGAGAGATTTTCCCGCCCTCCGCTTGTAGTGGGGCAAAATGGGAGAATAAATCCCCGACAATTGGGTATTGAAAGATCCCTCTTTTCCCACTTCACTTTTTTCTAGTATACCATGTCCAGATCCTGTCAAACCCTTATAGAGATTGATAATCTTCAAGAATCTGAAATCCACGTTGATCCTAAGAGAGTGCTTGCACCAGTAGATGAAAAGATTTACTCTGGATTTGTGGAACATTTGGGAAGGTGTATCTATGGTGGTTTGGTAGATTATACTGAGGATCCACAATGTGAAGTTACGGAACACGGTTACAGAAAAGACGTCTGTGAAGCTATCAGTGATCTCAACATGCCAGTAGTCAGATGGCCCGGTGGTAATTTTGTTCAATCGTATCATTGGCTCGATGGGGTAGGTCCCAAGGAGAACCGTCCTAGAAGACCGGAATTGGCTTGGTTAGGTGAAGAAAGTAATATGTTTGGAACTGATGAGTTCATGGAATGGTGCAAGTATATGAAAGTTGAACCGTATTTGTGTCTTAATATGGGAACCGGTACCTTAGATGAAGCTCTTGCATGGATCGAGTACTGTAATTCCGATGCTAACACTTACTATGCTAATTTGAGAAGAAAGCACGGACATCCTGAGCCATATAATGTCAAGTATTGGGGACTTGGAAATGAAGTCTGGGGTGATTGGCAAGTGGGTCAGATGAATAAAGAAGACTATGCTAAGATGGCCGAACAGTGGTCGAAAGCCATTAAATTATTGAATCCTGATGTTCAATTGGTTGCATGTGGTTGCGATGGTCTTGATAATTGGGATCATTATGTCTTGGATAAATTGATCAATTGGGTCGATTACCATTCGATCCATATCTATACAGCCAATGATACATTTATGAAGAATGTCACTGCTCCTGCAGCTGCTGAGGTGGCTATTCAAATCACCAAGAATTTGATTGATTTGGCTAGTGCTCAACATCCTCCAAAAGCTAATGGTGTCAATTCATTCGAAGTAAACAAAAACAAAGTTAAGATTTGCTTTGACGAATGGAACGTTTGGGATCCATCTAGAGCAGATGGTACTCAAGGAGCCGAGGAACAGTACACTCTTGGAGATGCCATTGCAATTGCCTCTTGGTTAAACATCTTTATTAGACAAGCAGAAGCGTTAGGAATGTGTAATCTTGCACAATTGGTTAATGTCATTGCACCAATTATGACCAATGACTCCACTCTGTTCTTGCAAACAACCTACCATCCACTAAAGCTCTTCTCCAACTTTATGAGAGGAAATGCTTTGCACTTACATGTAGAGTCCAGGATGTATAAAGGACCAACAGGAAATAACGATGGAAGATTCACTTGGTTACAAAACCAACAAAACATTCCAATTTTAGACGTTAGTGCTGTGCAAAACGAAGACCACACTTATATCTCCGTCGTTAACAGAAGTGAACACGAAGATGCATCTACGAAAGTTTACTTCAGTTTCACGGTTGCAAAAATCCACCAATGGTTTCTCTATGACGACGATGTTGCGGCATTCAACGATTTTGAAAACCCAAATAGGGTCACCATTCAGGAACAAGACATTGAATTCACTCAACTAGGCGATTCAAGTATCACTTTTAAGTTTCCCAAGCATTCCTTTACTATGTTGAGAGTGTCTAGTAAATAGAAAAATGCACACTGCAGTGTTTCTAAAACGACTCATGCACGTCCCACGTCAGGAGATCGTACATATACACCAAATGCCTTGCATAATTCCCAGTCATTCCCCATCCACAAAGGTTAAACTTGCCCCTTGTAAAAGCTTATGCTGTCGTACCTGCTGGAGATTGACGAGCCGTTGTGATTATATGTTACACACAGGAGAAGGTGCAGCCATGTCGAGTGGTTAGTGTACGACTCATCACTCCTCAATTATTCACCCACTCACCGTTACGAATTCCGGTAATTCACCTTCATTCCGGTAATTTGCCTTCAATATTGCATCATTCAAGGCAGTCTTGGCCACTTTTGACATTGCCTCTTGACAGGTGGAATGTCGTACAACGCTTGGAACCGGATTTTATAACTCAGGGTTTAAGGGTTAACGGGGTGGCTTTGACTTGCGACGTCGCAACCAAAACCAAAACCAAAGTCATCTGTGAACAACCATGAAATCGTCAGTGGAACTCCAATAGCTCAGGTCGGTTGTGCCTTCAGGTCGAATCTGCCTGTCGGTATGACTTTCCAGCCGTTTAACGGATTTGCTGAAAGTAGTCTGATGTGTGAAGAATAAAAGAGACCAGGGCTCAAATACGGCGTTTGAGTGCCATTTGCAATGCCACAGTCCCACACCATTTATTCAAACCAATTATTCCCACAATTTACCCAATTAAATGAAACTGGGCATGTCCGTTTCACGCCTGCAGGGAGTCTCCCAACTTGTGGGACAAAAGCCACCAACATCTCTATTTTAATTCATCGCCTATTGTCTTCGTTCCTCTGGCTGTAAAAAAAATTCCCAACCTTAATTTTCACTACCCCTTTGATTTACATTAAAAAGACACTAGAATCCTGACTCTAGTTTTCTGATAAACTAATTCAAGTTTTTTCGTTATGAGTAAAGCAGAGTCGATTGAACCTTTCAGGTCTGTCACAGACGAGGAGTCATCATACGAAGAATCTTATGAGTCTCATAAGCCGTTTGCTAGAAGATTCATTGATTCTTTCAAACCGGTGGACTTAGATGACTTGGGATTTGATACTTCTTTGTTAACCGAACAAGAAAAGGCTGCTGTGGCCACTGCAAACCATCCTTTGGCTAGAAGATTGAAAAACAGACATATTCAGATGTTGGCTATCGGGGGAAGTATTGGAACTGGTTTATTTGTGGGTAATGGGTATGCTTTATCTTTTGGACCTGGTGCTTTACTTATTGGTTATTCTCTTGTAGGATGTGGTATGGTGTTTATGATGAACGGATTATCTGAATTGGCATCTTGTTTCCCGGTGTCTGGTGCCTTTATCAGTTACTTTTCACGGTTTTTGGATCCAAGTATTGGTTTCACCCTTTCTATTCTTTATATTACTTCTTGGCTTGTATCTTTCCCATCGGAGTTGATTGCTTGTTCTATCACCGTGGGATATTGGAATGAGTCGGTTAATCCTGCTGTTTGGGTGGCTATATTTTATGTTGTCATTGTATCCATCAATTTATTCGGAGTTATTGGATTTGGTGAAGTGGAATTTTGGCTTTCTATCATTAAAGTTGTTGCGGTGGTAGGGTTCATTATTTTGGGTATCTGTCTTATCTGTGGAGCTGGTGATGCTGGTTACATTGGTGGAAGATACTGGCACAACCCCGGTTCTTTCAATTACGGTTTTAAAGGAGTGTGTAATACTTTTATTTCAGCCGCTTTCAGTTTTGGTGGTTTGGAACTTGCTTGTCTTGCAGCTGCTGAAACTCAAAACGTTAGAAAGGCTTTACCAAGAGCTGTCAAACAAGTGGTTTGGAGAGTGTTCATTTTCTACTTTTTGAGTTCTATTGTCATTGGATGTCTTGTTCCATATAATGATGAAAGATTGTTGAATGGAAGCACTAGTGAAGATATCAGTGCTTCTCCCTTCGTTATTGCTATCAATAATGGTGGTATTAAAGTGTTACCTGATATAATGAATGCTGTCATTTTGGTGGCCGTTGTTTCTGTTGGTAACTCTTCTGTTTATGCCTGTTCTCGTTCCATCGCTTCTTTGGCAGTTCAAGGTTTAGTGCCAAAGATCTTTGGATACATCGATAGAAGAGGAAGACCTTTGGTAGCTGTAATGGTTACTAATTTGTTCGGATTATTGGGTTTCTTAGTGGTTGATCAAAATCAAGACACTGTTTTCACTTGGTTATTTGCTGTGTGTTCATTGTCTTCTTTCTTTACGTGGTTTGCTACTTGTTTGGTCCATGTTAGATTCAGATGGGCTTTATACGAACAAGGAAGATCAACTGATGAATTGGTGTTTGTTTCGCCAACTGGTCTTTGGGGTTCTTATGCCGGTATGGTGATCTTTATTCTTATCATTGCAGCTGAACTTTATATTTCTGCCTCTCCTGCTGGTTATCCAGCTAGTGCTGAAGGGTTCTTCCAATACTGTTTGTCATTACCTTTGATGGTGGTCATTTATCTTGTGCACAAGACTTTGAAGAGAGGTTGGGGTAGTCTTTATGTCAAATTAAGTGACATTGATTTAGACACTGGAAGAAGAGAGGCTGATCTTGAAAAATTGAAACAAGAATTGGCTGACGAAAGAGCCGCTTTAGCTAAGAGACCTTGGTTCATCAGAGTCTATCGTGCTTTCTGTTAGAACATTAATAACGTAATCTTTAATACATTTTTTTTCGTGATTATTTACATTATTCATACTTGAATGCTTGGATTGGTTGGTTGTCCGTTATTATTATCGTTTTCATCTGGGCTTTGCGATTTACTGATATCAATGGTCCCTCCCTTGGTTTGATTGTACAATGGACATGTCTTTTTAGTCCTTATATGGCCATAAGCTCCACAAGCTTTGCATCTTCTGTTGAGACTCTTTCCCTTTCCAATACCTTTACCTCCAATGGCATAGGTTCCATCTGGTAAAACAACGGTGTTAGCATCGATGGCTCGACCACCGGCTGCAATAGCTGTTTGTAAAGGATCCTTGCCACTGGCTGGTTTACGTCCTTTATGATGTTTAGCTCTTCTTTCAAGATTAGCTAACTTCTCTTCTAAAGCTTTACGTCTGATCTTATTCAATTCCTTGTCGTTTGTTGGGATAATATCTTCAAGATCGGTATTCATAATAAGATCATCTTCGATTTGTTTCTTACGTCTGAGGTAAGCCTTAATAATTCTAGGATCTTTAATGATCTCAACCTTTCTTTGGACAATTCCATTCTTATCTCTGAATCTTCTATTGATTCTTAAGATTTTGTTGTCATTGTTGGCACCATTACCATATATCTCGTCGTATTTCTTCTTGAGATATTTTTGGTGATTAATAGGCTTGTACTGAGAATAAACTTGATCCAAATTCTGTTCGGCTTGGATTGGATCTGAAGCAACCAAAGATTTTCTTTGAGTGGTCCAGATTCTCGACACTTCCTCCTCGTACAATCTCTGCTGGTAAGCTGCTTGGTTACTCTTGGGGACATTTTCCTTTGGAGGTGGGAAGTATGGCGTGAATGAACTCTTCTGACTTGTTTTCAAGAAAGAATATCCGATACCAATACCAGTTGGGTCACCCTCCCCATTCAATTGCAACATGGATTTGGTTTGATTGGATAAGATGAAGTTTCTTGTCAAGTTCCAGCAAGATAACTGTTCATCGATTCCTTCTTCTGAATCTTTCTTATCTTTATCCTTATCTTTGTCTTTACCCTTTTCATTCTCCTTATCTTTAACCTCCTCCACCTGTTTATCGTGTAACTCCTTGATTTTCTCTTGTTCCTCATTTAAGAATATGGTCAAATCTTCCAATACCTGTTGACCAGATTGCATACTATCGAGCAAAGCTACATCTTCAGGAGTTATCATCAACCTTATACTTTCCTCATCAGGAACAGTATCGCTATTCTTGATTTTCCAATAATATTGATCCTCACCTGATCTTTGATACTCCATGAATTCTTTTAATCTTTGACGATTTTGCATATCATTTTGGTCTGGAAAATGATGGGAGATATCTTTCACATTTATTCTGGCTTTTCCCTTCTTGTTCATAGTTCTGAAAACAATCATTTTCAATCTATTCTTTGACGTGTTGGTGACTTTTCTAGAATGAGGAGCAGGTATTTCAACACTAGGAAACGTATGTCCAACACCAAATATATGATCAAGATTTCTTAAAAAGTATTTCTGATGGTTACCTGCTCCTTGTGATTTGATTAAAAGGAAGTCGGTGGTTTTCCTTTCTTGTTTGAAGATCGGAGCTCTGATCATGTTATTGTACAAGGTAGGAACAAAATCACCCCTCTCAACAGATCCAAAATTCCAAAATGGGGATCTATCTTCCACACCGAGCACATGTGTTTCTCCAAGGGGAGCTTTCGGTCTTGAATTGTCGTCTGGCTTCTCCCTTCTATAATAATTGATCAATTTGGAACCCATACCGTAGTTAGACAAGATCAAAGGATATTCTTCAGCATATTCCATACCAATTAACGTAGCATTATCACCAGTGGTCAAATCGGAACTCTTAGAAAATAGTTCCTTGGATGTTTTACCTTTATCCTTCTTTCTCTTTCGAGGTTTTATCTTCAGGAAACTGATTAAGGATCCAGAAGCCACATTGAATCTTGGTCTATGGAAGGCTCTAGCTTCTTCCTTGGACAACTTGACCTTATAGTAAGGAGATTGAAGTCTTATAGCAGGAACTGAATGTTCAATATTCAAATTACCAATTTGACTTCTGACTTTAACATTATAGTTACTCTTGAGCAAGTCGTATGCTTGATCATTAGATATGTTGATGGCACTAACAGCTTTTTCAGGTGCCTTTGTCCTTCCTTTGGTTCTTTCGACTTGCTTACCTCTCTCAAACAAGAGATTTGGATCATTCATATCAAGTTTAACCGATTCAAAATCAATTCTACCATTAAGAACATCATCATCATCATCCTCTGCTTCCTCATCCAACAAGGTTTCTTCCAAGTTGACTGCTCTAGCAACAGAAGATGTTTTACCATTAATAATAGCATCATCATCCCAATCAGCCGTGGCAAGGATCAAGTTTTTATCGTATCCATTGTATCTTTTATCATCTGTACCGTCTTTTGTAAGGTAGTCAAGGGGAACCAACCTCTTAGTGTCAAGACCACCATTTTCTTCTATAGCGTCTAGCAACTTGAGATCAGCTTCTGCAATATCCGTAACATTCTTCTGTTCACCATAATGGCTTGGGTAACGTCCATTCTTGAATATTTTCCGTTGATCAAAATCAGCCCCGAGCAGAATTTTTGTAGGTATCAACGGTCTGGGCTTGAAAGCAATTGGAGGAGTTTGGAATCTGTAAAATCTAGGTTCGGGTTCGAACAAATGATGATTATTGAATGGTTTATGCAGTTTGAATTGAGGGAAATAAAACCTCAAATTCCTCTTGGCTTGACGTTTCTCCATCCTTGCCACAATCAGTTGAAGTTTGGCTCTTTTCACTTGACGTTCCTCTTGTTCAATTTGACGTTTCCTATTCAAGTCCTCATCTATATGAGGTTGTGCATCATCCAATTCAAGATTATCATCATATATCCCTTCCAAATCCATATCAAACCCGTCGACTCCTAATAGGTGGTCATTATCGAGACCACCATCAAGTAGTCTGTTGTTTTGGTCTTGCGAAGGATCCCCAAATTCATCATCTCCAAATATATTATCAAACTCATCATTTGCCTTCTCTTGTAGTTGCTGATCCTCTTCGTTGACATCAGGTACACCGTCATTCTCTCCGACTATCTCCTCGTCCTCTGCCAACTCGTCTATGTCCTCATAATCAATGGCATCGTCAGCATGGAGGGTTTCTTTGGCCTTAAACATATCTTCAATTACCGCATCATTTGGCATAGAATTTGAACCCTCATCTCCACCAATGTACAGATTGATCAAGTCGTCCTCATCGGCGGCGTTGCCATTGCTGGAACGTAGTTTCTTGGGTCTACTTGATCTACTCATGGTGTCGTTAAATATGAAAAAGAAGTGCGCACTGTTATTTACTATGAGTGATTCAGACATACGACATGTGTCACATAAGCAGACGTTATTAGTGGTTCTGGACGATGAGTCGAAGGTTCTGACCACCAAGTGCTTGTGCAGTGACAATGTTGATGTCTACTACTTCAATGGACTTGCGTTATATGGACAAGTGGTGAAAAATATGATCGCATCCAAACATGCAAAAGTGATGGCGGTTTTCAGTGATATAGACAGTTTCATGGGAATAATGAAGTTCCTATATGACATTGAAGATACTAAGAGTCAAATGAACGTGAAAGAATTGTTTCAAAAGGCAGCAAAACAATATGATAACACAGATAATGTTCTGTGCAGCTATCCACTAGCGGTTGATTTGATAGTGGTTTTGCCATCTGAAACCATTGACAACGATCCCACATCAGTTGAAAGTATTATGTACCAACAACTTCTTCGGTTCCAAGCCTTACTTCATGGTGGTATTTTTGCAGTCATTAAAGATGTCTCAAGTTTCTGTGATAACAGATTAGAGATCAATAAAGTATTAGAATCTTTAAAAGACCCTAACCCCATATACGAATCGGAGTCCACGAATCCACTCAAACTTGTCATACCTAAAGGATACGATACTTGGAACAAGATTATACTTCTTTCCAAATCAATTTACTATGATGATGAGTCTTCAGATTTGAAGCTTTTCGCAGACACTTCCAATGTACATCATATTACTTCCACATACATTAATTGTTTAGAGGGCAAAGTTCACGAGATACACAAACTAATCAATCCTTCATACAAGCCAATTGATACCAAGGTTACGCAAGTGTCCAATAACGTTGCTGTAACTTATCAAGACTTGGTCAATGCTATCACCAATACTTAATGCGCGATGAGGTACGAAAATATATCGTTGATTCTGAAACACTTGAAGCTGATCTAAAGCCACATTTAACAATCCAAAACTCTGTAATGATTGACGGAGATAGTGAATGTCCTCTATCTTCAGGCACAGCAAGGCTCTCCATTTCAGTGGTGGATGCTCAAGATACCAGAGATCAAATAAGGGCCCTTGCTCAAGAACGTCGAGACTCTGCAGTGTCATTTGGTAGTACTTCCGATGATTCTAAAGATGACAAAACAAATACCAGTTCCCAACCTGAGATGAAAATAAGAAATAAAAGAAGGAAATCTTCTGCTGCTTCAAAGGATTCGTCGGTCAAGGTCCATAAACGAAAGTTAAAAAAGATCAATGAACAACCTACACTCGAGGTTCGTTCTGCAAAAGATATTCCCATGTGCGAACTTTCAAACTTATTCCTTAAGGTTTTTGCCCCGTCCCTCAATTCTGGCAAGTCGTTACATCTTTCTGGAGTTAATAAAATACCGAAAATAGTCATATGTTTGGTAGGAGGGATTCAACGATCTGATTTCATTGATGAAGAGTTTTCAATACAGCCAATTCCCTTGAAGTTGGATGCAGCAGAGAATTTCCCATTTTTAGCAAAGTTCGGAGATGCTGTGGCTTTCAAAAGTCCAGGTGACAGCGTGACGTTATTTCCACCTCTAGATGCACTTACATGGCTGCATTTGACCAAAGGAGAAGCAAAGTCTGTTTTGGCAAAGCTGGAAAGTCAGAAGATTACTGTCCATGACTTGCTATTACTGACTTCTGTCATGAAAGCCAATTCATACCCTATACATAGTGAATGTGGAGGTGATGATATGCCTACAGGATGGTTTGAAACCAAAAAACTGGATGATGAAGTATCAAAAATCTATGCGGTCGATTGTGAATTTTGTAAGTCTGACAATGGCAAAGAATTGACGAGAATATCAATTGTCAATTTCAATCAAGAAGTGGTATATGATTCTTTCGTAAAGCCGTCAGTTCCAATCACTGATTATGTGACAAAGTTCTCAGGCATAACTGAACATGACTTAGAAGGTGTTGAAACCACACTCGAAGACGTACAGAAAATTTTCATAGATACAATTACTAGCTCGGATATCGTAATAGGGCATTCGTTAGAGCTGGATTTGAATGTGTTGCAAATCAGACACCCAAAAATTGTGGATACAGCTATATGTTATCATCATGCTAGAGGACCACCTTCAAAGCCCAGTTTGAAATGGCTTTGTAGTAAGCATCTTCTTCGTGATATACAAGAAGGTGAGCAATCAGGTAAGGGGCATTCATCAATTGAAGATGCTACAGGGTGCTTGGACTTAGTTAAGTTGAAGATAATCCGTGGCAAGGTGTTTGGAACCAATTATCACGATGCTCTTTGCCTAGATAGAATCAACGAATGGCGAACCAACAATTCCCACTCTATTGTTTCACAATTGACAATCGATTATCGATCAGTTCCATACCAGGAGAACTCAACTCATTATACTGTCACCACAGACGAAGAAGTTGTGGATCACTACACAAGACATCTAGACGATAAAGATATACTTATACTAAATTTGAGAGAATTGGAAGCCAGTAAAGGATGGGATTCACCTTGTGAACGCAAATTCACAGTAGACGAAAGCTATAAGAACCTCGGAAGAAGACTCAACACCATTTACTCATTATTACCGGAAAATAGTTTATTCATTGTTGCCAGTTTGCATGGTAATGATACCAGCACTATAAAAGCCTTAAGAGATGAGAGGAGGCAGGCAATGGCTCAAGATACACCAGAATCAGCCGAATTGGCAGCACGATTGGCAGGAACCCTAAAAGAACAAATAGAGAAAGCCAGAAAATGTGTTGCATTTATAGATTTCAAGCAGTAAATAACCATACAAAATTGCTCCAATTAAATTTTGCATCTTTTAAATCAATTTATCAAACAATTCCCACTTGAGTGCTATCAATCTCTCCCTCTTCCTTCAAACTCAATGCCTTAGATAAATCATCTCTAGAGTCAGATTGCATTTCTTCCTTGAGTCTGGCTTCATTTTCAAGTTGTTTCTGTTTAGAATGGTCCACTATTGGCACCTCTTCATAATACTTCAAAGATTCAAGGTTGAGAATGCATTTGCCATCCACCAGAAGTCCCGGATCATTGTTTTTATCTAAAGGAATCTGGTGCCATCCCTTAAGTTTGGTGGTCAGTTTCACCAATTTGGAAATCTCGGTGTCGTCAGGGGTGTACCATTCGTGTTTCCACACAGACCTGGCTGCTGGGATGGATGTTGGAGCAGGAGTTGGCGCCAAACTTCTGGCCATATTTTTAGTGATTTAAGATGAAAAAAACAAAATGGTTCAAAAATCAAATTAACCAACACCGATCATTCTAGAATTCGGTGATTGTGACGGTTTAAAGCAAGAGTGGTAGAGGGTTTTTGACTTTTAGTGTGTCTCCGCAATTTAATTCCGGGTGGAAAATCTCCCACTGCGAACAAGGCTTGGGTCGTTATTATCGTGTACTCATTAAAACTGAACCTGAGGTTCATGCTAAATTACAATGGACATTGCTGATGCTGTGGGATATGATGTGGGACTTGCACGTTTGAGACGAATTCGTTGTCCTACGGTTTGGTGTGGGGTTAGGTGCGGTGTTTGATGAGATGCTCGGGTTGGTTGCTTGGCTAATGGACTTCAGGTACATTTTCTTCTACTGTTGGCTTTGGTCTTCTCACGTTCCTCTTCTTGTCATCTTGCTCCGCCAACTTCTTGTCTACCCATTTGACCAAGTTTCTGGGTGGATGGCCATATAATGCCTCGTAATCACAAAGAAGACAAGTATCTGTGCTGTCCGGATCGAAAATCATCGTTTTCTTCGCTCTTTGGGCTTTCTTCTTCTTCTTATTCTTTTTCTTACTAGTGATCTCTGTTACTTTGCTCAGATACTTGGGTTCCTTGCCAAGACCTTTGACTCTTGCTCGGAAATACTCTTTAACTGAATCTGCTGTGGGTACTAACCTTCCTTCACCATTGTATTCAAATGTGAAATCATATGTCTCTTCCCCTTGGAAGTTTTCATCATACATAGGACAGTCACAGTCTTCTGCACCGTGAATGTCACACTCTGGTTGAAGTTCGAGTTCAATATGGTGCTCAGTTGGTCCATTATACAAGTCGTCCTCAAGTTCGTCAATATCGTAGTCATCGAGGTCATCTGTGTATTCTTCTTCATCTCCTTCGTACACATGTAAACCTTCTTCATCTTTTGTGCCATAAGGTGAGAACCCTTCGTCCGGATCTGCTGGTGACTTGGTTTTCATTATACTAGTCCACGACTTGACTATCGAATTCTTTGTTTTGGGAGCATCCTTACCTTGAGTCTTCTTTGAAGACTCTGTCTTAGACTTAACTCCATTGACTCCGTTGGCGCCATTGACTTTACTAGTCCCATTGGCTCCCACCTTACTCGTCCCATTCACCTTACCATTCGCTCCATTAGTACCATTTATTCCATCGCCATTGACGTCATTGACGTTCTCCTTACTTTCTTCTCCATTCCATCTCATCTTCCTCTTGAAGTCCTGTAACTCGTCCATCTTCTTATTTAAGTACTCTCTCTGTTTGGTGTTCAACGATGACATGCTAAATCTTTTCTCTTCGCCGGTTCCATTTCCTTCAGAAACAGCTCTATTGGTATCTCTTATATTCTCCTGTCCGGTCACAGGTTTCCTTCCCACCATCAAGTTATCAGCTTTATCATCCAGAAACTCGTATCGCAGTTTGGGAAGCATAGTAGGACGTGACACAACAGTATCCATTACATCGCTTAAAATGTGCTCAAACTTGGTCTGCCCAATCTCGTTATCAGACATCACCTCAATGTCTCCTTCACTTGCATTTTCTTCTTGTAGCATCGACAGAACAGATCTATAATGTTTGTGAAAGTATCGGCTAAAACGCTTTGTAACCCCGACCTTGAACAGGTCTTTGTGGTCTACTGAACCATTTACTGGATCAATCGGCATTGTGAACCCAAATGGCTTATTATGAACGGAATTGCCTGGCCTTTTTGTGTTACTTTTGTAATCCACAGATAGATGAGTAAAAAAAGGTGGTGAAAAAAAAAAATTGCACTGATATAGAAAAAATGTCACAAAATCATTTTTGATTACTTAATAATCTATTTAATCTCTTTTCATGGTTCTTTGCTTTTCAGCATTTTGAACGACTTTTTCATCCACAAAGAGTCCTTTTCTTCTTCTGATACTGTTCATGTACCTTCTTGCAACATTTTCTCTTTCTGCAAACTCACCAAGCTCTTCAAGTTCTTCTTCTGTATGAGGAACCCAAAATGGATCTATTTCCAATATATCAAACCCATCAAATACTAATTGAGGAGTGGCCGCTCCAGAGGTTCTCATTCTGATCTCTTCTGAAAATCCGTAAGCTTCAATCACGGGAACTCTTGCTTGGACCGTGAAAAATGGTGTTCCTTCTTTCAACTCTTCTGAAACAATCGATCCACCTCTTTTCTGAACAACGGCATACACTTTACCTAAAGCTTCTGTGGCTGCTTGAATTTCACATGTGTACATGGCCAAAAGTAATCTGGCACCTTTACGCAAAAATTGGTCGTGGATCAAATCTCTGGTGTGTGTGATTATTCTACCTTGTCCTCCAAGTAAGAATTCGTCTTCCTCTTCCTTTTGAATCTCTTCAACTTTGTTAATCAACACAACTATACCTTGGATAGTCTCAGAGGCCAAAGGCCCTTCGTTCATCGCAAGTTGGAACCCATTTATTACGTGTGGTTCGTAATCTAATGGAACCTCTGGTACTTCGGAAGTTAATAGATGCTTGAACTTATCACCATTGTCTTTACCTTCTATAAGCATGTTTGGTCCCACTCTTTTTGGCCCAAATGCTACCACTTTATTCACAAGCTCTTCAACACTAGAAAGCCCTGTTTTCTTCACGAAACTGTCACAGTCATCGTCTTCCTTGAATACATGAACGAGCTTCTCCACAAAATGAGGAATTATGCCATGTTCATCTTCTTTGCTTCTAACTTTCAAGTCTCTGATCGCCGAAATCTCTGTCTCTGATTCGATCAAGAACTTGGTCACTGATTTTGGCAAAGCAATAGTCTTAAATTCAAGTCTTAAGTTCTCTACTTCGTTAGAAAGAACATCTTTGTTCTTGTACGCAGATGATTGATCAGGATCCAACCCTTCTCTGAAAGGAATGACTGGTTCCTTGACATGAACTTCACATCCCTTAGCAAATCTGTCCTTCAAATCCTTGACACATCTTTCCAAATGTAATTCTCCTGCAACGCACATGATAAGTTCACCAGAATCATCATCGATATACCACTCAAAAACAGGATCTGCTTTGGACAACATCTCTAATCCTTTCTCAAGCTTACCTAAATGAAGCAAATTGGTTGGTTCAATTGCAATCTTCATGATAGGTTTATTGTGAATCAAAGTGGAAGTAGATGCTAAGTTGATCAAAGGATGTACATCTTCTGGTTCTTGATTGGAAAGAATGGTTGCATTCTTGAGAACAATATTGTCGAGTCCAACAATTCCCACAATGTTTCCTGCTGGAACAGTTTCCATTCTTTGCAAGTCTCTTCCCATAATAAGATACAAATCTTGAATCACTATATTCTCAAAGATCTGGAGCTTGTTTGTAAGACTGTCTTTGGGAAGTGACGGATCATACTTGGGACCAACCACGGTAACTGATTGACCTCTAGATAAAGAACCAGAGAAGACCCGGGTGAATCCAATGAGGGTTTCTGCCGCATCATCTTCATCGTCGTCAAAGTAATCTTCTTCATACTCCCATTCGAAGGGATCCTTGACAGCTAGAGGAAGAGCAAATTCGTCTCCTTCTTGTTCTCTAAGAGCTTCTTGTGCAGCAGCCTCCTCTGAAGCCTTTTTGGCCAACTCTCTGGCCACTCTAGTTCTTTCTTTCAATTCTTCCTTGGATAATGCAGGTGTTACCACGGTATTTGGTAATTCTTCGTTGGGAATCGAAATCATCTTCGACACGTATGCTAATGTTTTATGCTCGGGATCACTTCTTTCACAAGCTTTAATGGACTGCTCGAATTCTGGGTCGATCAATGACGATTTGTCCTCTGTTTCGGGGAACACATTATATATGCATTCTTCCAATAATTTTGTCATCTTTTCATCTTGAGACTTGACAGGACTTGGAAGGTAGTCTATAACCATACCTAAAATTGCATGACTAACAGGGATCCATTGGGACATTATCACATTCAAAAGATTCTTATAATCCTTTGAGCGTAAGTCTCTTGGACCTACTTTCACACCCAATTTGGTAATGATCTTTTCCAACATATCTTCATCTCTGTTTATAATACAATTCTCATACACTGCCCATACTTGATCTAAAATCAATCCAACGAACAACAATTTGAGGTTTGACTGGTTGGGTTTCAATTTCTTACCTGGGATGATTTTCTTATTCTTCATGTCCAAGTAAAAGTCTCCCCACAAAGTCTTGGAGAGAACGTTTTGAGAGAAACCCAACTTCTTCAGCACAAAACTAGCAAAAGTATTAATAGAAAATGCCCATCCATCAACAGCAGATGCAAATATGACATTATTCAATTCTGGAGAGAAGTATAAGTCAGCATCATCTTTCTCGACGAATTCACCTACAGAACCCTTTTCTCTCCAGATCATATCATCTTCCATTCTCTCACCTGAGTAGAAAGAACCAATGACTGAGTTAACTTGTTCGATAGTTCTAGATAAGTGGTGATAAGCTTCTAAAGGTGTGAATTGCCATTCAGTGATCAACCTATCGATCTTATTCAATACCAAAATAGGTTTCAACTTATCAACCCAACATTGTCTCAACACATTCACTGTCTGAGAGCACACACCTTCAATGACATCTACCAACACAATTCCTCCATCGCATAATCTCGATGCGGTAGACACTTCAGATGAGAAATCAATATGACCAGGAGAATCAATTAAATTGATGAGATGTTCTTTGATTTCAGTGTCTTCACTGTTCTCCTTCCTTTTAAGTGTCTTGAAGTACAAAGATATAGCAGAACTTTCCATTGTAATACCTCTCAATTGTTCATCTTCTCTAGAGTCTAAGAACCGAGTCTTACCTGCCATCCTTTGAGAGATGATCCCGTTGGTAGCCAACAATGAATCACTCAATGAAGTCTTCCCGTGGTCCACATGTGCCAAAATACAGATGTTTCGAATACACGAAGGGTCCAGCTGGAGTTTATTAATGGTTTCCACTGGCACTTTCATTATTTAGCTTAATTCGATGAGATGCGAAATTCACAATCGTTAGTTTAGAGATTATTAGATGTTAAACACAATTCTGAGCAGAGAAAAAAGTGATAGATATTCTGTTTGAGTTTAATACTATTCGAAAACTTACGAAATGGTCAATGACTCAGAAGACTAGGTTCAATCGTCTTGTGAAGGGGTCTTTGATAGCAACCTGTTCCAATCCTTCAACCTCCATTTCTCCAAGTTTTATCAATTGTCCAGTCTAC
Source organism: Yamadazyma dushanensis (assembly GCA_030571835.1). Lineage (NCBI taxonomy): Eukaryota > Fungi > Ascomycota > Pichiomycetes > Serinales > Debaryomycetaceae > Yamadazyma > Yamadazyma dushanensis. The sequence continues at coordinate 262,198 of JAJLYZ010000008.1, read as the reverse complement.
TGGACCTCAAAACCACCGCCATATTCTCCTTTCCTACATTTGCAGCCTCTATTGTCTCTTACACCACCTGTCAGCCCATGCAAGTTCAGTGTCCGGGTAACATAAAGCGTGCCCTAACCAGAACGTTCAACTCGACCATTCGCATTGAGGCAACTCGAAAATTGTCCAAAGGATAAAAAATTTACTCACAATCAATTCAAACCGTTTGAATAGAGTTTACTAAATTATCGTCAAGGAAACTTTTAATTATAAAAGTGTGAATTGTTAACTTGTTTACAAGTTCAATCTTTTTTCAATTTAAATATACCAATTACTTAGGTTACGAGATATCGTGAAAATTATTTGGTGTTATATATAGTGCTTTGTTTGATAATCCTTTGAAAAGATGTCTGATAATTGGAAACAAGAATTAAGCATCCCTGAAAAGGATACTAGACCTCAGACTGATGATGTATTGAACACAAAAGGTAAAACATTTGAAGAATTCGGGTTGAAAAGAGAGTTATTGATGGGTATTTTTGAAGCTGGTTTCGAGAAGCCTTCTCCAATTCAAGAAGAGAGTATCCCAATCGCTTTAACTGGTAGAGATATATTAGCCAGAGCCAAAAATGGTACCGGAAAAACTGCTTCTTTCATCATCCCAACTTTACAACACATCAAACCAAAGATAAATAAGATTCAAGCTTTGATATTGGTGCCTACAAGAGAATTGGCTTTACAAACTTCTCAGGTGGTTAGAACTTTAGGAAAACACTTGGGTGTACAGTGTATGGTCACTACCGGAGGTACTTCCTTGAAGGATGATATTATGAGATTGAATGAACCTGTTCATGTGTTGGTTGGTACGCCTGGTAGAGTTTTAGATTTGGCATCAAGAAAAATTGCTGATTTGTCTGAATGTCCTTTATTTGTTATGGATGAAGCTGATAAAATGTTATCCAGAGAGTTCAAGAGAACAATTGAACAAATTTTGAGCTTCTTTCCTGCCACCAGACAATCATTGTTGTTTAGTGCAACTTTCCCTTTGGCTGTCAAAGAGTTCATGGATGATCATTTGACTAAACCTTATGAAATCAACTTGATGGATGAATTGACCTTGAAAGGTATCTCCCAATTTTATGCTTTTGTTGATGAAAAACAAAAATTACACTGCTTGAACACTTTGTTCAGTAAGTTGCAAATTAACCAATCGATTATTTTCTGTAACTCCACCAGTAGAGTTGAGTTATTAGCAAAGAAAATTACAGAGTTAGGTTACTCATGTTATTATTCCCATGCTAGAATGCCTCAACAAGCTAGAAATAAGGTATTCCACGAATTTAGAATGGGTAAGGTTAGAAATTTGGTGTGTTCAGATTTGTTGACTAGAGGTATTGATATCCAAGCTGTGAATGTTGTTATCAATTTTGATTTCCCTAAAACTGCTGAAACTTACTTGCACAGAATTGGTAGATCTGGTAGATTTGGTCATTTGGGTTTGGCTGTTAACTTATTGAGTTGGAACGACCGTTATAACTTGTACAGAATTGAACAGGAATTAGGTACAGAAATCAAACCAATTCCTGCAAACATTGACAAATCGTTGTATGTTGCTGAAAATGAAAAGTCGGTTCCAAAGCCTTTTTCTACAGGTGAATTGCCAGTTGGGAACGAAAAGGGTGCCGGTCAATATAAAGGACAACCAGGACAACCAGGACAACAAAAACATGCCACCAACGGATCAGCACCTGCACCAGTTACCAATACTGCCCCAGCTATTCCTGCTGCCCCACAAACTATAACACCTTCTCAGCCACCCTTGCAAATGCAAGCTAATGGAGGGTCTCCAAATGGAGCTGCTCCTCCACAACAGTATCCACCTCAAGGGTACCCACAAGGATATCCACAAGGATACTTACCACCCGGTGCAGCACCACAAGGAATGCCTCCTCAATTCAATGGATATGCACAACAATATCCAGGATACCCTCCATATAACGGGCAATATCCACCATTTAATGGACAGTACCCACCTCCTCCTGTCCAGCAACAAGTTCAATCGCAACAGCCAACTCAGAAATGAAAACCCTAACCTCCTCCAGAAAATAATCGATTTTTGGTTCAAAACTAGATTAACGATTCGATGATTTTTAATGATTTATGAAGCTACTTTTTTTTATCAGAGTTGTAATATGATTTCGAGAATTGTTTAGAAATCTGCAATGATTTGGCTAATTCATGAAAGTTCTTGTTATTTGTTTTGTATTTGTTTGAATTTTTGTTTTAATGTTTTACTGAGGCTGCAAACTCATTTTGCAACCGTTTTTTTATGCTGTTTTGTTTTATAGAACAGGCTTTTTTGGTGGTTAAGTTTTTTTCAGATTCGTCTGAGTCTTTTACTGTTTATTATTTTTTAGCCTTCCTCCTATGTAATGTACATTTCCAGAGGTAATTAGTATGAAATTGTAGAGACCTGTAGAAACCTGTAGGGGTGGAACTTTACGAATCTAAATTAGATAAGAAAAAAGAGATGAGATGCCCTTTATGATGCGGATTTGACTCCTCTCAAATTAAATATTAAAAAAAATTTCAAGGTATTTCAACAACACCAAACTATCCTTTTAAGTACACAACTCGTGATAACCAATGTGTGGAATCTTAGGAATTGTCTTGAGCGACCAACAAGCCAAGGTTGCCCCAGAATTGTTCGAAGGTGCTATGTTCTTACAGCATCGTGGGCAGGATGCTGCGGGAATCGTTACCTGTGGTTCTAAAGGTAGATTCTACCAGTGTAAAGGAAATGGTATGGCCAGAGATGTGTTCACTCAACAGAGAATGAACAACTTGGTTGGTAATATGGGTATTACTCATTTGCGTTATCCTACTGCTGGAAGTAGCGCTGGAAGTGAAGCTCAACCTTTTTATGTTAATTCTCCATATGGTATTTCTTTGAGTCACAATGGTAACTTGGTCAACTCTATTGAGTTGAAAAAATACTTGGATGAGACGGTTCATCGTCACATCAACACTGATTCTGATTCTGAGTTGTTGATCAACATTTTTGCTAGTGAATTGGACAAGTTCAATAAATCAAGAGTCAATAACCAGGATTTGTTTAGTGCTTTAACAGGAACTTTCGAAGCTATCAGAGGTGCTTTTGCATGTATTGCTATGTTGGCTGGGTACGGTATTATTGGATTCAGAGACCCTAATGGTATTAGACCTTTGTTATTTGGTGAAAGAACCAATAAAATAACCGGATTGAAGGATTACATGCTTGCAAGTGAATCTGTGGTGTTGAAAGCTCATGGGTTTGATACTTTCAGAGATATCAAACCGGGTGAAGCTGTGATTATTCAAAAAGATCCAACCAAGCCTCCTGAATTCAGACAAGTTGCTAAGCCTAAAGTTTTTGCACCCGATATTTTCGAATACGTTTATTTTGCCAGACCAGATTCTATCTTAGACGGAATATCGGTCTATAGATCTAGAATTGAAATGGGTAACAAATTGGCCGACAAGATCACTGAGACATTCCAAGCTGAATCCTTGAAAGATATTGATGTGGTCATACCGGTGCCCGACACTTCCAGAACCTCTGCCTTACAATGTGCTGTGAAGTTAGACATTCCTTTCAGAGAAGGGTTTGTTAAGAATAGATACATTGGTAGAACATTCATCATGCCAGACCAACAAGAAAGAAGATCATCTGTTAGAAGAAAGTTGAATGCGATGGAATCGGAATTCAGAGATAAGAGTGTTCTTTTAGTGGACGACTCTATTGTTAGAGGTACCACTTCCAAAGAAATCGTGCAAATGGCCAGAGAAGCAGGGGCCAAAAAAGTATACTTTGCATCGTGTGCTCCACCTATAAGGTTTAACCACATTTATGGTATCGATTTGGCAGATACTAAAGCGTTAGTTGGGTTCAACAGAGACGTCGAGGAAATCAGTACTGTTATTGGAGCAGATAGAGTGATCTATCAAGATTTAACCGACTTGGTAGAATGTTGTCAATCTCCAGATGTGCAAGAATTTGAAGTTGGTGTTTTTACTGGTAACTACATTACAGGAGTGGAAGATAACTACATACAAGAATTGGAAAAGATCAGAGCTCAAAATCAAAGACTCAAAGACCAGCAAGGAAGAGGATTAAGTGTGGATGCTTGTATCGACAGTGGAGACATGGTGGACGTCAAAGCTGAAGTGGATATCAGTATCTACAACACAGGAGACTATAACCCATAAAAGCAGTCTCCACAGTGCCGTAAATAGGATAATCGTCGATTAATCATGCTAGAAACGATTCTCCAGAACTTGCACCCTCGAAACACGAGAGGAGTGAACCCCTTACCAAGACTTCTTCTGAACATGCAAACAACAGATCGACCATGTAACAGCAGATAGCCCAATATACATGAAATAGAGTAACCCATTCCAGAAAGGTGCCAAAATAATTGCACCTATGCAGGTTATGAACCAGATCTCAAAAAGGCAGGTGGAATTCCCAAAACGATCCGGTTAAAAAATTTCAAAAGAACAATAGACGTGCCGCAACGCTCCTAGAACCTGGTTCCAACTTACATAGAAAACCTTAACTCTAGCCAAACAATAGAATACAAAACCAGTTCCCCTGAGCGCTAACATAAGCGATACTTTGCATGTAGTTTACAAAGGTATAAACACGTCAGTTAGTCCTGCCCTACCCCTTTTCTTTTATCTTGGTTACCAAATTGGTTCTCAATTGGTTCAGGACACTTGAATTGCTGATCCTCTGCCAAAATACGTTCATCTTGTATATAACCCCCAAAAAACCTGTTTATTGGTACCTTTTGTCTATTGTTCAACCATACCGTAATCGCGGAACAACTTTGTTGCTGGGTGATTGTTATCAAACCTGTGCCTTACAGTCGTCAAAACAGGCGGTTATACATTGGGTTTGTCAACGGTTAGGGGACTACTTTGTGGTTGTTTTATTGCAGTTTGTCCATATCCAGAGCTCAACTGTGCCTGTATCTGAGCACCACGCCTTTGTTCTAGTCTTTGCACGACACTTCAACTGTTGAAACATCCGCAATCGCGCAGACGTTTTTATCAATATATAAAAAAACACGAAAACACTCGAAATCTGTTTTTCTCAATCGGCCACTGAAAAGTTTTTTTTTTGTCTCCTTTTGACTTGTTTTCTTTTTACCAACTTTAAACTAGTGTATGGGAATAATCCTGGTTTATCTCATCAGTCAATCCATATATTACCTCCAAAAGAAAGTCAGATCGTATTACCACACTTATAACATGGAAAAATCTTCATATGCTAACGCAGGTGCTGGATCAATCGTGAATTCAGCACCAGTGTCTATTTTTTCATACTGTTTGTCTTCCATCTTGATGACCTTAACTAACAAGTTCGTGTTGTCTGGTTCTTTCAACTTGAACTTTTTTCTTTTGGCCATCCAATCCGTTGTTTGTATTGTTGCCATTGGAAGTTTGAAAACTTTCAATGTTATCACTTATAGACAATTTAACAGTGATGAAGCTAAAAAATGGTTCCCGATTGCCTTTTTATTGGTGGCCATGATTTACACTGGTTCCAAAGCTATCCAATTCTTATCTGTTCCTGTTTACACTATCTTCAAGAACTTGACCATTATCTTGATTGCATACGGTGAAGTCTTATGGTTCGGAAGTAAGGTTACTACCATGACTTTAGGTTCTTTCTTCTTGATGGTCCTTTCTTCCATTATTGCTTATTACGGTGACACCAGAGAAGTTAAGGCCAGTGACATGTATGAATTGTACCTTGGTTACTTCTGGATGATGATCAACTGTTTCTCTTCTGCTTCCTTTGTGTTATTCATGAAAAAGAGAATAAAGTTGACCAACTTCAAAGATTTCGACACCATGTACTACAACAATTTGTTGTCTATTCCAATCTTGTTGGTTTGTTCTATTCTTTTCGAAGATTGGTCTTCTGCTAATATCTTATACAACTTCCCACCAGAAAACAGAAGTGCCACCATCGCCGCTATGGTGTTCTCAGGTGTTTCATCTGTTGGTATTTCTTATTGTTCTGCTTGGTGTGTTAGAGTTACTTCTTCCACTACCTATTCCATGGTTGGTGCCTTGAACAAGTTACCAATTGCTTTGACTGGGTTGATCTTCTTCGATGCTGCTATCAACTTTTTCTCAGTCACCTCCATCTTCTTAGGTTTCGTTGCTGGTTTGGTTTACGCCGTTGCTAAACAAAAACAAGCTAAAGACAATGCTCAACAATTACCAACCTCAAAGTAAGTACAATATTCAATAGTGACCATTCTTGATGAATGTCTCCACAATGAGGACCTGTTTGTCCTCTTGTCTACTTCATTGACATTAATGCATCCTGAATGTATGTATGTTATATAATGTTTTATAGAGTTTGAACAAAGATTCGTCTAAAGATTTCATCTAATGGTAATAGCAGTTTCCGCGATGAATAAAAATATTCTTCAAACGTTGAAAAGTCATGGTAGAAAACAATATTGAATCCATTGCTCGGTGCTTGGAACAATCGTTGTTACCGCAGTATGCTAAGGAATCTGAGTTGCACTTGAAACAAATAGAGACTTCTCCGCAGTTCTCTATCAATTTGTTGACTATCATATCAACAAACGATTTGAATAATGCCATCAGATTATCTGCTAGTATCTTTTTGAAAAATTTGATCAAGAGGAAATGGGTTAACGAGAATGGTGAATACTTGTTACCGATGGAGGATGTCACGTACATCAAGACTCAGATCTTGAATATAATGATCAATTTACCGAATAATTTACAGATCCAAATGGGTGAGTGTATTTCATTGATAGCGGAATCTGATTTTCCTCATCAATGGCAGAACTTGATTGATGACTTGATTAACAAGTTCTCTATGGATGATTTCGTCACTAACAAGTCTATATTGTTGGTGAGCCACTCGATCTTCAAGAAATGGAGGCCGTTGTTCAGAAGTGATGAGTTGTTTCTAGAGATTAAATTGGTTTTGGATAAGTTTGCTGAACCGTTCTTGGCCCTTTTAACCAAGATCGATGAGTTGATAAGTGCAAGTTTGAATGACCCAAAGAACTTAAAGATCTACTTAGAGAACTTGCTCTTGTTGATTCAGATTTACTACGATCTTAATTGTCAAGATATTCCTGAATTCTTCGAAGATAATATGGTCAATGGTATGAAAATTATGCATAAATACCTTAGTTTCGATTCCAGTTTGATTTCCGATAAAGACAATGACGATGAGATCGATGTGGTAATCAAAATCAAAACTTCCATCATAGAATTGATAAACCTTTATATCACAAGATATACTGAAGTGTTTGAGCCACTCATTGAAAATTTCATTACAGAGATTTGGACTTTAATCACAACTTACATAACGAAACAGCAAAAGTTCGATTTATTAATCATCAAGTGTTTGCAGTTCTTGACCTTGATCATTAAGATATCTAATTATCAGAATTTCTTCAATAATGAAGCAAGTTTGAATGAAATTTTGAATAAAATTATCTTGCCAAATATTTACCTTAGAGAAATCGACTTGGAATTGTTTGAAGACGAACCTATTAATTACATCAGGTTTGACCTCGAAGGTAGCGAATTTGATTCTAGAAGAAAGTCTGCTACTGATTTTCTTAGAGAATTAAAAGAAATCAACAATGAGTTGTTGACTAATATCGTCATGAAGCATGTGGCTCAATTCTTGGGCGATAGTTCCAACTGGCAAAATAAAGATTTGGCTATTTACTTATTCAGCTCGTTGGCCACAAAAGGTACAATAACCAATGTGGGGGTAACTTCAACTAATGTGTTGGTGGATGTTGTTCAGTTCTTTAGTGATAACATTGCCAATGATTTGATGGCCTCGTCTTCTTCAAACATCCATCCTATACTAATTACTGATGCAATCAAATATATTTTGATCTTCAGAAATCAGTTAACAAAAGATCAATTGATATCGGTCATTCCATTATTGATCACTCATTTGAACGATAGCAACCCCGTCATATACACTTATTCTGCTATTGTGGTTGATAAGTTGTTGTCTATGACAAGCTTCAACCAAAACCACGAATTAGTGTTCAATAAATTCGATATACAAACATACTTGAATGATTTGTTAACAAATTTGTTCAAGTTGATCAACTTGCACTACGATTCCCCACCAGAGAAGTTGTCAGAAAATGAATTCTTGATCAAATCGGTCATGAGGATCTTGAACACAGCTGAAGATTTGATCACCCTCGATTTAAGGAAACAAATCATTGAACAATTGATTAAAATCTTGGTCAAAATATCTAAGAACCCTGCCAATCCAAAGTTCTCCCACTATACTTTTGAATGCTTGGGATTATTGGTTAAATATTCTAAAGATGAAGAAATAAGTGTTTTAGTTGGTATGATATTGCCTAACTTACTTCTGATTTTGGGTGATGATGTGCAAGAATTTGTTCCATACACTTTCCAAATTTTGGCGTATTTACTTGAAAGGCTTCCAAAACAACCAAAATTACCTGATGAATACGAACAGCTTACTAGACCACTTATGTCACCAAGTTTATGGCAATTTAGAGGTAATATTCCTGGTATAACAAGATTGTTGGTGTCTATTGTCAAGTATGATCATAAAGTATTTACTAGTGGTGGAGATGCTACAATGACCCCATTACTTGGAATATTCCAAAAATTAATTGCATCAAAATTGAATGAGCTTTACGGGTTCGAATTACTAGAAAACATTTTGTTCTATATACCACTTGAACATTTGGAAAAGTACTTGAAGAACATTGCCATTCTCTTGTTGACCAGATTGAAGAACTCAAGAACAGAAAAGTTTTTGAAAAGGTTCATCATATTCATATTCGAAATCTGTCTTATTCCATTGAATAAGTCGCTTGGGATCGTGAATCATAATTTGAATGGCAATTTTATTATCAACCTTATCAATCTTCCGCAGAATGGAGTGTTTGAGCAAATGTTCGCCAATTTACTTGTGCCAAACTTGACCAAATTCCAAAACTTAAGAGACAAGAAGATAATCCTCGTAGGTCTTAGTGAGTTAATCAAATGTGATCTAATCAACTCCACCTTGAAGATTATTTTGTTGGAACAAATATGTAAAAACTTGGTAAACTTAAACAGCATTGCTTCGGAGAAGATACAATCGGACATGGATTTCAGTAATAGAGCATTGAATGAGTTGGATGTGGATTCCACTGGATTTGGGTCTAATTTCTCCAAGTTAGCCACAATTCAAGTGGACCCATTTTACCCAATATCAGAAATCAAAAGTAACGACTTGAATCAAGTCAGAATGGCAGTATCAGCCAATTTGAAGTCACTTGATGGGACTTTATTCACACAAGTGTCACCAGAAAATCAAAATATATTGAAAGACTTGGTATAATTGGAAAATCATGGTAATCTACTTTATAATAAATCATTTTCGATATTGTGTTAGTCCTGAAGCCGAACAGCAAGCTTCTAATTAAAGTACATATATAAATACACTTGAGATTTCACAGAAACCTATTCTATTCGTTAATCAATCCCAATAAATTCTCCTTATTTTCGACAGCAGTGTTTTCATTATTATCATCAATAGAAGAATCAGATTTATTCTTTTCTTCCAATTCCTTCAACTTGTCCAATCTGGCCTTTTCAGCAATTTCTGCTGCTGTCAAGAATCTACCACCTTGGCCTCTGGGCCTCCTCATGGCATGTTTGTGTCTTGATTCATGTAAGTATGGTTTCCGAGTTCTAGCGATTTTCAATGTCTCTTCCAATTTGGCTCTTGCGATACGTCTTTTCAATATCCTATGATATTGTTTGGCATTTACGTAAAAAGGCTCTTCAGCCACTGGTTCCTCTTGTTCCTGTTCGGGTTCTTGTGGAGATGTTTCCTGTTGTTGAGGTGGTTGTGCCGACGGGTGTTGCTGATGTTGTTGCAGAACTTGTGGCACCGAGACTATCTGGGACATCCCCATACCATTCATGTTCATGTCCTGGATATTATTCATCCCCATACCATTTACGTTCATGTTCATTCCGTTGATATTGTTGACTTGAGGTGATGCCAAACCTTGATGAGCAGAAGACGTAACAGAACCAGGAGAAGTCCTGTTAATCTGATGAGCGGCAAAAGTTGCTTCTCCAGACATTGCAGGAGTTACACCAGCGTTGCTGGCGGGAGAATTGATATCTTTGTGGGAGTTGGTGGGACCACTATTTCCCGGATTATTTCCATTACTGTAAAATTGAGAAGACTCGGATCCATCGTAGCCTTGTCCCACCTGTTCTCCTGGATAATAGGCATTTCCAGACTGGTTATGAGGATAGTAACTGGCACCCACAGGCTCAGCATAGTACAGGTTTTCGTTGACCCCGTTATCCAAAGATGTCATGGTGTCTTAGTTCACTAACAATTTTTTTTTTCTTCTCTTTTTTTTTCCTTGTTTTTCCTGTGAGAGTTGTCTTTAAATTATCTGGGGGATCAGCCACACCATGTCAAAAAGACCAAATAACGGAGGAAAAACTACGAGATTAACTATGAGTGATGTTGATATATTGTACAAAGCTATATAGTTTTCCTGGTTCTTTTATTGTTTGGACAACACCTATTGAAGCAGGTTCCTTGACGTCCGAATCGGTCTTGAGAGATCCCGCACCGGGCAAATTTCTGAAACATTTAAAAGGCTGCAATTATTTCCATACTTTCTATACGTCGTCCACGCAGTCCTGCTGTAACGCGATTCTTTGCAACACATCTTTGCGTTTGGGTTCTGGGTCTTGCTGCTCGTACGAATGGTTTGGGATGGGCGCAACGCTTTTGTAAACCTCAAACGATTCTTCTGTGTACTTGAATGCTAGATCGGTGCTTAGAAGCTCTGCAACTGTGTCGTCGTTGGTGAACAAGTCAATGTCGTCGGAGAATGATCTTGCACGCAGTGATTTGGTGTGGTTGTGTGAATTGTAGTTGTGCGAATTGTGGTTGTGTGGTTTCGGAGGTCGCTGCCGTATATCTTTGGTTGATAGCGTGTCAGAATTAGGGTTTTTCACGTCATCAGCACCGTAGTACCTTACATGACTCAAATGCTTATGTATTTCATTGACTTTGGTCGGCCATTCGCATTGTAGTTGCTTATCTTGACAGTTAACACACTGTGGGTACAGTTTTTCATCACACTTTTTCTTGCGTCTCCTACATGTCAAACAACCAGTGCTTGATCTATTGCGAGACTTGATCCTTTTATCCAGTGACTGGTCCCTTCGTATATCTTCAGGCGGTCCCGTCATTTGTGGATTTATTTCGTAGTTTTGATTATAAATAGGTACAAAAGAAAAAGTTTTAAACGACTTTATGACTCATGCCTAATTCGGTAATCGGGCAAACCGCTAAGCGCGCTTGCAACCAATTCCGTGGAAGATAGGAGATTGAGCGTGGTGTGTGGATCTGTTGGAAGAAAAGGGGATGATGGATCAATTCTTATCGAGGTGTGTAGAGGTGTCAAATGGATACTCGTCAAATCTTCATTTGTTCTTTACTTGTTCTTTATTGATCCTTTGTTTGATGTAATTTCCCTCTGCAGATTATTATCTGCAAAAACTGCAATATGAACTAAAATGTGAACACATACGATATTTCAATATACCCTGCTTTTCAAACCAATTGAACCCATAGTCAAAGATTGGACAAGAACACTTGTTCACACTTGTTGGAACTTGACATTCACCTCTTTGTGTCCACTTCAATCCCGTTTCTTTGTCCCGCCATCTCTTTACTCAAAATCCAACCCGCGATCTGGCTGATTTTTCATTCAACAATGTCAGTTGTAGACAGACGGTCTTCTGAAGCGTCGGTGAAACTGTCTCAAAACGATGGTGTTTCCAAGTCTGTAGAGGAATTGTTCCAGACAATGTCCATCAGGGAAATCCAGACGTTAAATAGACAATACCAACAAGATGCATTGGCTGCTCGCACAGATCTCCAATCGCTTGTAAGTACAAAGTATCGAGATTTGATTGCAATAACCAACCAAATTACTGAAACGTACGAGTCCACAAAAGCATTCGAAACCGGGTTATCTGATTTAGCGTTCAAGTCTGCCAATTTCGTCAATTTTAATTCTCCAGCATATTCTTCCATCACTCATAAGCTCAGTGCTGATACCCTAGATGAAATACGAGAAACTGAAGCTAACAGAATAGTGAACGATTTGATCTATGACAAGTTGTTGTATTTGGATTCTCAGTTGCACAAACTCAATTATGCAGATTCTCCGTTTCTTCATACCTCCAACTACATCTACTTTGCCAAGATATACTATATCTTGAGTCTACGGTTCGCCAAACAGATCAGTGCCAATGCTTTACTACAACAGACATTCGACAGGTTGAAAAGCAACTTCAAGGTGTTTTTGAAACTGCAGATTTCTAGCTACAATGCTTCAAGAAGCTTCTTTAATGAATCAGACAAGTCGGTGCTAAGTGAATCGTTCACGAAAAAGCACATCATCTCCATGAACCCTTTGTCTGAACAGATTGATGATGTAGAGACTCATGTGGAATTCAAAGAGAATGAACATGCCCATGACTTGAACTTCTTGTTGCCTGAAGTGTTTGATCAGAATACATCTCCCCTTGTCAACTATCTTTTATCATTCATACTCCTTGAGAGTTCCTCATCTTGTGTTTCCAGATCGACTGTGTTATTTGAGTTTGTGTCCATGAGATTTGACTATTTGCAATCGCTTCTTGGTCCTATTATTGTGGATGGCTCAAACTATAACAAATTGAACTTCTACAACATATTCAAATTCATCGAGAACACCTTCGATTATGTTTCTGCATACTTCGAGAACAATGATCCTAAGAACTCATTAATGAAGTCTTTGGGTAATATAACTAAGAAGTGGAACATCATAGAAGACATTTATATCGAATTGTCGAACTTCAAGTTAAATATTGATCCTATGTTGGTCAGCTTACAAGCAAGTTCTTTAAAGGATTTGAGAGAAGCCAAAGTCAAGTTTGTGGATTTGGTGTGGAAGTTCTTTGTAGACTTACCCTTGAGCGAATCTGATACTGTCGGGCAATTGTCTCAGAATTTGATCCTTTTCAAGATCTTACTTATGAGCTTAAAGAAGCTTGAACTTGTGTCGATAGATATGGGATCCAAATCCCAGGTGATCAAGTTGATCTCTGAAGATGATTTGCTCAATGACACCTTAAAGCTGGTTCTTTCTGTCTGTGAAAAGCTGTACGATTTGCACTTATCTTCATTCGATAATTTATTGAAGCTGGTCAGTGATAAAGATGACAGTTCCAACCAGGAGTACAGTCTATTCACTACCGACTTTGTCAACTTGATCAACAACGATTTGTCTTCCTACTATGATATGGTAACGAAAGCATCGATGAACTTCACATTGTCTTTTGACTCCAACGTTGTGGATGCGTTAAACACTTGGTTTAATAAAAGCCATGACTTCTTCTTGTTGCTTGATGTCAGTTCAACGTCTTCTAAACATACTTTTGCATTGTCGGCACTTGCAAGTCATTTGTCTTTGGAAGCAGAGATCAATTGGGGTTTGTTCAATAAGAAGAAACTATTGGACGAGTTTGAACTGTTAAGAGTGAGGTTACGGGATAGATTCTGGCTTAACTTCGAAGAGTTCATCAGAAAGCTTTCTTCAATGGTGGATGTTACAGTTTCGAATGAAGATATTACAGGAGTGTATTTCTTGACCAAAGTTCTTATATCTTTAAGACAGAATTTGTGTCTGATGACTTTGGATGAAGGAAGAGCCCAGAAGAAGGTGAAAGACTTGGAAGAAAAATTGGTGATATGTTACGATCAGTTGTTAAAGTCTGTTTCCCTGTCACCCAGCTCACCAGACTCTTCAATAACGTTCATGGATCAGTTTGAGTCGGTGATCGATTCTATAATACACCATACTTCTGAACATCCTGAGATCGATTCCAACATCTCCCTTCATTTGATGAAATTAACCACATTAATATTCCGTTTTTCATCAACCTTGTTAAACCACGGAAGTCAAACATACGAAAGTGACTACAAGACAGGAATTACATTCACAGATGGTGGGAACATTTTTGCTAGTCAAAAAGATAAGTGGATCAAAGAGGTACTCATTACGAAGATATATGACCAGGTAGATGCTCCAAAGTTAACAAAACTTCAGGTTTCAAAGTTATATGCATGTGTGGTTTTCCTACAATGTTTAACTAACGAAGAAAATGTTCCTATTGCCAAACTTCAAGAATACACGGAGGAACAGCTTGTGGCTGAAGATTTGAGCCAAATATCAGAAGATATCAAAGAATTATGTGCTGCTTCAAGTAATACGTATTATCCATTAAACCTATAGATTATTCTAATACAAATATATCTTAGCTCCAGTTGAAGTCAAATCTTTTAGCACTTGAATAGTCTCTGGAATGTCCCATAAATTTTGTCCCTTTTGATCCAAGTAAGAATTGTCGACTATTATGATTTTGATTTCTTCTTTCTTGAGTACTTGGTCAGCATGATCATAGACCTTTCTCAATCTTCCTGGAGTACAACACAACACTCTAGAACTGGCTTTACTGAGTATCTTCATGTCCACATCGATCTTATTCTTGTTGATCAACTTCAACGATGAACCTGATAAGTCCTTTGTTGCTCGATATACATCACATGCACGGATAGCAGACATGGATATTATAGCAATATATTTCTTTTCTTCAACTGCTGCTTCATTCTTCTTCTTATCTTTCTTATTCTTCTTGGTGTTAGGAAGCATATTACTAAATCTGCCTTTGATGTACTTATTCAAACCTTCAAGATTCCTTTCACCTTCGATCTCAGAAGTGGATCTGATATCACTTTTGGAGATGTACAAGTCCGATAATTCAAGAGTAGAGAGCTTCTTGTTCTTTTGACCCACAATCTTGTTGATATAATCAGCAATAACTTCCGGAGAAGTTTCGGTAGAAATGGACTTTTTCTGTTCCAAATCAAACTCCATCTTCATTCTCTTCTTCTCCTTCAACTTTGAATCTGTTGCTTTTCTTTTTTTACCTGATTTCTGTTCTGTTGATTTCTGTTCTGTTGCAGCCAATGTTGGTTGATTCTCTTTCTCATTATCTTCATTGTCAGAACCATTGACCAACTCGTCTTCGCTTTGAAGAACCAACTTTTCGTCACTTACACTCTCGTTGTCCGAAGTCTCGACATCATACACAAGACCATCATCTAATTCGTCTCCAGCCATTTTATTTCAATTGTGAGATGAGATGAGATTTATGTTTTCTGCGTAATTTATTATCTGAAAAGTTAGATGCAATCAAAATGTTTCACCGGATAACAACAATATCCAAGCGGAAGCCGGTTGTTTTCAAAAATGTGTCAAGAACCATTATGCTAAGTGCAGATCTTAAGGCACAACTTGAAAAAGCTGAAAATCATCCGGTGGTGGTTATCGGTGGAGGACATGCTGGATGCGAAGCTGCAACTGGGTCTGCAAGAACTGGAACCCCTACAACCCTTGTAACTCCCGACATTGATAAGATAGGAACTGCTTCGTGTAATCCATCGATGGGAGGTGTTGGTAAAGGTACGTTACTTCGAGAAGTAGACGCTTTGGATGGTGTAGCGTCTCGTATTACTGATAAGGCCGGAATCCATTTTAAGATATTGAATGCTTCCAAAGGTCCGGCTGTTCATGGGCCAAGGGCTCAGATAGATAGGAAGATTTATTTGACTGAGATGCAGAAAGAGATTTTGAACTATCAAAGCTTGAAAGTGTTGGAAGCACAGGTTGAAGATGTTATTATAGGGCCAGTAACCGAAAAGTCCAGTGATCCAGAAGGAAGACTTTTTGGTGAAGTTCAAGGAGTAATATTGTCTGATGGAAGAGTGTTGAAGTGTTCGAAAGTGGTGATAACCACAGGGACTTTCTTGGGAGGTGAGATTCATATTGGTTTAAAAGCGTATCCTTCAGGAAGAATTGGCGAGGACGCAACATTTGGATTATCTAAGACCTTAAAAGAAGCTGGATTCAGACTTGGACGGTTGAAAACCGGAACCCCTCCAAGATTATCGTCAAAAACAATCAATTACACTCATTTGCAGCCACAACCTTCTGACTATCCGCCTCAACCTATGTCCTATATGAATGATAGAGTAGACCTCCAGGATCAGTTGGTACAATGTCACATGACGTCTACTACACCAGAGTTCCACCAGCTTATTGCAGACAATCTCGATAAATCTATTCATATCAGAGAAACCGTCAAAGGACCCAGGTACTGTCCTTCTATTGAGTCTAAAATCATCAAGTTCCCACACAAGACTTCACATTCTATTTGGCTTGAACCTGAAGGTCTAGATACTGATTTGGTGTATCCGAATGGTATATCATGTACAATGCCTGAAGAGATCCAAGAACAAATGGTCAAAATGATTCCTGGTTGTGAGAATGTCACAATGTTGCAACCAGGATACGGGGTTGAATACGACTATGTTGATCCAAGAGAACTTGACATGACTCTAAAGACAAAACTAGTGGATGGTCTTTATTTGGCTGGTCAAATCAATGGAACAACAGGTTATGAAGAAGCAGCGTCTCAAGGGTGTTTGGCTGGTATCAATGCCGGATTAGCATACCTTGAGAAGGAACCATTGATCATCCGTCGATCAGATGGATACTTGGGAGTCTTGGTTGATGATTTGATAACCAAAGGAGTCGAAGAACCTTACAGGATGTTCACATCTCGTTCAGAGTTCAGAGTGTCCATACGGTCCGATAATGCTGACAGAAGATTGACTGAAAAAGGATACAATGTGGGAGTTGTGGGAGAAAATAGGTACAATCGCTTCAAGAAAGAGATGGACCAATATGATGCTATCAAGCAGCATTTACAATCTATCCGTCTCTCTGGTGCCAAATGGGCTCCAGTACTTAAGGGACATCAATCAGACGTGAGCAAAGAAACTGTTGTTGATGGTTGGAAGCTTCTCAGTTACAAAGGAGTTGGTTTGGAAGACCTTTTACCACATACCTCGACTTTGTTCGACGATAAAGTCCCTAGCTTCTATGAAGGAATTAGTTCCCGTCTTTTACAACACATAAATGTGGAAAGTACATATGCTCCATGGATGAAGAAAGAAGAAGCACACTTGAGAGCTTATGAAGCAGATGAGAATCTCCTCTTACCAATAAACTACAAGTACTCCAATGAAGGAAACCTCAAGATATCCTACGAGGTGTGCCATCTTCTTAACACTATCCAACCACAAACTATCGGACAAGCCAGAAGAATCCAAGGTGTT
The DNA here is from genome assembly GCA_030571835.1 of Yamadazyma dushanensis. NCBI lineage: Eukaryota > Fungi > Ascomycota > Pichiomycetes > Serinales > Debaryomycetaceae > Yamadazyma > Yamadazyma dushanensis. The sequence continues at coordinate 244,848 of JAJLYZ010000008.1, read as the reverse complement.
ACACCTGCTGCAATTTTTGAATTGCTCAAATTGGTGAAAGGAAACCAAGCTGAATTGGCTGCTCAAAGAGACGTGTCTTTCTGATTGATTATGAAACGTTCTTGTACATAATATTATACACGATAATACATTTTAAGCATGATATTCATCGATATCATCGGAATATTCAAAGTCTTCTTCGCTGACACTAGCATCAGTGAAATATACCACACTATAATCGAGGTAGTTACGTTCCTTTTGTCTCTTAAAGCTCCGGGGGATTCTGACGCATTGGTGGGACATTATATCAACTTGTATTCTGCAAGGCCATTAGATCTAATCTCTTCGGAAACTGGTGTCATTGAATGTGGCATGGGAGAAATCGACCAGACCCAGACACCAGACCCTTCCAAGATGCTTTGGTTGCGAAACAGGGCACTAAAACTCCAAGTGACTCATGAAGTGAAGACGTCCACCAGGAAGACGATGCATCTGAAGTTGGAAGTTAAGTGTCTCCCGGAGTTACACCCAGCCTGAGTCAAACCGATGTCAGCATTCGTCCATGGCAGATATAGCAGGATTTCTTCATTGCATGGAAAAAATAATGGGGCAAATAGGTACTTGTGATTGATTGATGGCTGCAAGTATCAAACGAGTAAATTAGGCTTGTATCTATAATGATTGTGATCCCAAGAAACATACGGCGCTCAAAACAAGATGCATTACAGCAGCTGCAGGTCAGCCGAATAATATAAACTAATCTTGCCAGTTGTTTAGGTAGTCGTTGTAAACGAAGATTGTCTTTCTAGTGATGCTTTGCCGTTATTGCGTTTCTATTAAATTTGCAGCCAAATGTGAAAAATGTCGTAAAAGCTTTTCGAATCAGATTGGGAAAACTTCAACTTGTCTCTGTCAACTTCTCATGTCGTTTCTTGGAATTCCAACCTCATGATACAATGTCCCACCAACAAATCAGGATTCCCCAGAGCTCACTTCTGATCCTCTTTGATAAGCTTCTTTTAATCCATTCTCTAATTGAATTAGAGACTCGAGTGGTAAGTAAGTTTTTGCAAGGTCCGAAAAGTGACTAGCAGTATTCACTCTCGTACCATCATTTTTTGGATACTTTAACCGATTCATGTAAAGCATCACATCCTTGATGCTCACCAGACTTCCTCCTCTGTGTTCTGAGTACGCTTCCAAGTCTGAGACGAGTTGGTCTAAAAACAAATCAGACTGCTTCTGTATTGCATCAAGTGTATGAGAGTCAAGCTTCAACCTTTTAGCTTTTCTTTCCAGGTCTTTGGGAACTGGATTGAGAGTGTAGACCATCCCTCTGATCATCTGTTTTGGAACTAGCTGTTCTTGTGCCGAACGTGTAACTCTCTTTTTTGGCGTAGTTTTAACCCTGGGTGTAGGCAGGGCGTCTTGATCTGCAGCTTGAGGTTCAAATAAACTGTTCCGCCTCAGGTTGTCATCAAGAATGTACTCGTCTTGCACTAAACCATCAATCGAACTGTCCAGTTGGGGAAAGTGGTCAAGACTTGCATCTGCTGAATTGTCTGGTTCTTCGGCATGTAATGGTGGTTGATTATCTAGAATGTTATCTTCAATGTGATTGTCAAGGACATCATCATAGATTTCAGGCATTTGATCCTGGTCATCTTCGATTGGTGGGTATGAATCTTGGTTTTGACCGTAAGTTGACTCAATTGGTTCAATATTTTGCTCTACTTGGCCTTGTTTATTTCTTTCAGCTTGTGCTGCCAAAATTCGTTCAAGATACGAATACGTCTTTTTTCCTGTTCCTCCCTGTACTTCTATAGGATCGAGGAAAGGATTGGCATATTGGGTATCTGGGGATTTAAGTAAATCATCAGTGTTACTAGGAAGCAGAAGACTTTCATGATTCGAATTGGCAGGACCTTTCGGAGATCCGAGGTTTCTATTTTCAATATCACTATCCTCTTCGGGCTCTTCAACAGATTTCGAGCCAGTATTTTGGGCCTTGGTCTCACTTGGAGGTATCGACTCTCTTCGCCTCTCCTCAATAGTTATCTGACACAAAAACTTCAAGTAATCCATAGTTATAGGACCAGCATACCCCGGATTGAAAGCAGTATCTCCAGCATTACTTTCCACCACAATTGAAGACCTTCGTCTTTTCTTAGATACAGGACTGTATATTCGAGACCCCGGACTTCGAGACATCCTAGACTGATTCCTTGAAAACGACTGTCTCCTAGGTGTGTGTGTACCATTGGAATTACTCTGACGTCTTGGTGTAACCGTCAACAGTTTCCTTCGCCTTTTAACCGAGTTATTTGCATTCAAATTGTGAAGTAGTCTCAATTCGTTAGGAGGAAGATGAATTTCGTCTATTCGAGACGCCGATTGTGGAACATTAACTAACGAAATCCTTGGATCTCTTACACTTCGTAGTGGTGTCGTTGGAGCAGTGTTACTACCAAAACTATTGGAATTGTCCATGTATGATCTCTTATCTGTTTACTTTAAAGGTCAAAATATTTGATGCGAAAAATAATCTTTAACACTTCTTAGATGAGTACAACACCTCCACTATCAGGGTCAACTCTTTCCATAGAAGATAGCTTGTTGACAGCCTTAGTGTCTGGGAGTTCAACGGCGGCTGTGGTGGGAGTTTTAACCTATCCATTCGACTTCATAAAGACCCAAACACAATTGAATAATTGGAAAGCAATTGAAAAGTTTCAAATACCTTCTAATGCTCCTAGTTCGATAGCTCAACTTTTCAAAGGATGTAGTGCTTTGGTTATTGGAAACTTTGTTAAGAGCTCTGCTAGAATCTTTTCGTATCACTGGCTGTCGAATTTTATGTCTATTGACTCAGTGGATGCCCAAGGTAATCATGTGGGAAGAACCACTGCCCCTCGAATTGTGATAGCTGGAGCCATGAGTGGATGTTTTGAGACACTCTGTTTGATTCCTTTTGAGAACATCAAGATCCATATGATCCAGAATATGTCTCTTCACAATGAACTTACAAAGATGAAGCAAGCAGGGTCTAAAATAGATATCACAGGCGTTGTATGGGATAAGCATCACAAACCGGCACAGAACTTGTTTTCCAAACAGTACGTATCTCCACATGCATACTTCACTTCTGATGTGCTAGCACAGTACAAGGGGAAAACTACTTCCAGATTTGCAGCCAGTCATATTGTTAAACACTCTAAGAAAGATGTGCTAAAGAAGGCGTTTAATTTGCATCCACCATTGACGTATATTGGTACCGTTAAGGAAATATATACGATCAAGGGCTTAAAGGGGTTCACATACGGTGGTTTCATCACTATCGTAAGACAGACAATGATATCATCCATATGGCTTTCTTCATATAATTGGACCAAGCAAGTATTTTTACCACATCATAAAGCTGGTGAAGGATGGTTCTCTGAGCAGTTCACATTGATTCAATCTGTGGGCCTTCAATTGGCTGCTGCTTCGGCAGTTATTGCTACTACTCAACCTATAGATATTGTCAAGACTCACATGCAACTGAAAAATAGCCATGCTGCTTATAAGGACTCCTTAAGCACTGCTTACAGATTAGTAGTGGAAAATGGGTTCCTTACATTATACAGAGGATCCCTCCCTAGAGGTATAAAAGTGGCTGTTAGTGGAGGACTCAGTGCCACTTTCTATGCATACTTTGAACAGTTAATTAATGCTGCAAGTACTAAAACAGTGTTTAGCAGTGATTGATTTACGTTTCTAAATATACAGGTAATAGATATTCTCCGGTCTTATGAATAACTCCATTGAAATGCTTGGATAAAAGACCTCCTCGAGTACTGGGTTGACTGAATGCTATATTATTCTTTGAAAGGGTTACCCCATAAATGGAATTTTTCAATACAACATCCAATAAGTTCATGGCTATACCACATCTTCGCCAATTGGGGGCCACCCAAATCCTCGACACGCCCAATTTGGCATTGGCGTTATATTGATTCGGGACTATGGCTTGTGTTTTGAAAACCATCCATTTACTTTGGTGTTTCTCTATAGGTTCTGTAGCACAGATGCCTGCTACTTTATTGTCGATTAGTGCCACAAATGCTTTGCCCTTAATTGGTCCTTGTGTATCTTTTTTCCAGGCGTCTGACCCATCAGACGCGTTAAGTTCGAGATTGACCATCTTTAACACTTGATCTACTCGTCGTATCTGAGGATCCAGATGTTTATTCACTTCGATGAGCTTTACAATTACCTTCTTTTTATCGTCTTTTTTCACCACAAACTCCAGAACCACTTCTGTCACCAGATTGACCCATGGGTGTCCTGTAAGATACACCTTATGGTACGCTTCGTGGTAATCTTTGTCCTTTTTCACGTATTTATAGTAAGACATACCGCACTCTACACAGGTCTTGGTTTGATTCAAATCTCCTGTAAGCGAAAGTGTTGATTGGACTTTCTTCTTTGGGGCCTTTCGTATTCTCTGTGGTTTCATAGCTTCAAATATCAATGGTTTGTCTCTTTTGATTGTCATTAAGATGTGCCCCAGAATATGAGAATTTTGACGTATGCGAAATTTCATCAGTTGATAACTTTTCAATGTCCACTTACGCTAATTTGCTTCCCGCTAACGGAACCTGGAAACAACAGATCACCGACTTCTTATCGGAAGATGTTCCGTCATTTGATTTTGGTGGGTTTGTGGTGGGTGAGAAACAAGAAACTGCTACTTTATTAATGAAACAAGAAGGAATCATTTCTGGAGTACCATTCGCTGCCGAAGTGTTTAAACAATGTGAATTGGAAGTGGAATGGCACTATGAAGAAGGTCAGTATATCAGTGTTGAAGAGTTGGCAAAACACAATGGAAAGTTGTTGGTTGCTACCGTGAAAGGTCCTGCTAATAAGATCTTATTAGCTGAGAGAACCTCATTGAATTTAATGGCTAGATCATCCGGTATTGCAACACAATCTTATATTACCAAGAAATTGGCTGACAAAGTAGGATACAAAGGGTTGATTGCAGGTACTAGAAAGACCACTCCTGGGTTAAGAATTCTTGAAAAGTATTCTATGTTGGTGGGTGGTGTTGATACTCATAGATATGATTTGAGTTCAATGGTGATGTTGAAAGACAACCATATTGCTTCTACAGGAAGTATCACCAAGGCTGTGGCTAGTGCTAGATCAGTTTGTGGATTTGCTATTAAGATTGAAGTCGAGGTCAGTACTGAAAAAGATGCCATTGAAGCTATTGATGCTGGTGCTGATGTTATCATGTTAGACAATCTTAAGGGTGCCGAATTAATAGCAGTGGCTAAAAACTTAAGAAACCATTATAAAGGAAAGAGTACTTCATTCCTTTTGGAATGTAGTGGAGGTCTTACCTTGGACAATTTGGGTTCTTATTTGTGTAATGATGTGGATATCTATTCTACATCATCAATCCACCAGGGATGCAAAACCATTGATTTTTCATTAAAAATTAAACAGTAAAGTTAAAGTAATTATCTTATAGATGAAACACTCTTTAAATCACCACTTTGAAACCCTGTATTAAACCCTATTACATTAGCAGCATTTTGTAAATATTTTTGAACATTCTTATCTAAACCATCTTTCTCTTCAATGGTATCATCATTTTCATTATCTATTTCACTCAAATTTTGAAGCTTACTATGATTTGCCAGGTGAGTCAAAGAGTGGGGGATCACATGTTGATTCAACAGGAACCCTGATGTACTCATAGCACTATTCAAGCTTAAATCTTTCAATATCTCTTCGTTAGACCAAGAAACATTGGGTGGGTGATGTAGTACATCAGGACTATTGATTTGTGATTTCTTACCGAAACACTTTAATGCTCTTATATGAGTATCTTTACCATCCTGATGGTTAGCCGTGATGATCAATTTAACCATAAAGCATTTAAGTACTCTATCATGTCTTATACCACTGAATATGATATGAGACCATCCTACAGGTTTTATGAAGTTGACAGTACACACTTCACTCAAATCCCAACCGTCGCTGCTCCCTGCCATGACTCGTATACTAGACGGAGTGTACGACTCGTCTAGGTTGTAATTGGTGAACATTGATATCCTTTCCAAAGAAACTCTTTTGGAGAACTGAATGGTGATGGAATGAGGTGTACTAACTTGACTCATTCCATTATTATTAGAATTAGAATTATTAGACCCATTACTCCCGTCACTTTGCCAGTAAGTATCAGGCGAGTCATCACGTAATTGAGACAATCCAAATCCCGGCTTGTAAGAAGTCAATTTCCAATTAGCTAATGGAGACAAATCCACTAAATTGAGTGTTTCAAGTTCTTGAAGTCCTTTGGTATAGTAAACTCTTTGGATCTGTTCCATTGTAAGATCAGTTATGCTATCGGAAGTCTTGATATTGTCGTCACTCTCGTCAATTTCTCCACTGTGGAAGTACCATTCATCATCTACGTATGCTCTTTGTCTATCACTTACATTCGCACTGTGAATAGAATCGATTAACTCGCTTTCTGGGATTAGTTCTTGAGTTTGAACTTCATGCTGAGGTTCGTAGTCATCACCGGATCTGTTGATATGGCCATTCGAGCCATTGAAATTGCCAGATGTGTCATGTAGAGACGAATCTCTGTCCCATTGATTCATTAAATCAATGAAAAGAAAAACGCGCTTCTGGATGCATATATGATTTACTATACAAGGGTTCTATATGGCAACAGGTTGCAAATCTTCTTTTTCCGATTGGGTAGACTCTTCTTTAGTCTCTTTGACTTCGTCTTTTGGAGTTTCGAGATTTTTCAATTCTTCAAGCACGTCTTTAGTTTCTTCAACTGGTTGAGATTTCTCTTCCACAGTTGTAGATTCTACAATAGGTTCTTCAATTGTTTCTGTCACCGGTTCCTTTTCTTCAACTACTTCTGTGACTGGTTGCTTTTCGATAGTTTCCACTGGCTTTTCCACCACTGGCTTTTCCACCACTGGTTTTTCCACCTCTGGTTTTTCCACTGGCTTCTCATCGACCAAAATCAGCTTTTCGGTGACTTCTTCCACGATGGTATCGTCTTTAGAAAAGTCTTCTTCTTTCTTGTCTCCAATAATAGTCTCTCTTGGTAAATCAACCTTACTAGTACTTTCAACATTAATCAACGGACTTGACACTTTGGATAAGTCGGAAGTAGAAGCAGCTGCTGACCGTATACTACCTTGAGGTTTCCTAACAGGAGCTTCAGGAACAAAAGATGTCATGAACTTATTAACATCGGTCACTCCATATCTTTTTAAGGTTCTCTTGGTCAACACATCAAGGTACGTTAAAGGAGTACCGATTTTACCAAATTCGTTCTCTCTATCATAGAAGAGCAATTCACCTTGTTCTTCATCCTCATCTCCAATATAGTAATCATCGTCATTTCTGGAACTTTCAAGGTACCCATAAGAGGTATCCTCTTCTTTGTGATCAATTTGGAAGTTACCGTTTTCCAAATCGGTAATGAAGTTGAATAAAAATTCTTGTAAGTTAGAAGCAATCACCAATTTGGTATCAAAGTCTCTTCCAAAAACAATAATTTGACCCCAAGCACCAGAAGGTCCTGGTGTCACGTCAAGTGCAATTTGATTACCAAAGTAATCCCTGCACAAAGGAATCCATCCTCTGTGTGCATAATATGGTTGGATAGAGTTCGGAGGAATTGATCTTTGATTGGCGACAAATGTGTTATTGAGTTTCAATTCACTCATTCTATTCTTGGCATCTTGGATCGAAGATCCCACGTCGTCCGATTTTTCACCAGTACTTGAACCAGGGAGCGGTGGTAATTGTTTATCTTGTTGTTCTTGCTTCTGTAATAAGTACTGACCTTTTTCGACTCTAGCAGCAACCTTTAACCAAATAGCATGCTCTTCGATAATAGACTCCAAATCCAAGAAAACCAACCCCATGAATAACCCGGTAGGTTTACCACCTCTGAACTGACCGTCACATCTCTTGAATAATTGCCTAAATTCAACAGGTAAAGCACCACATCCCAAGTCTTTCTCAAACTCGTTCAAATCGGCAGTAGTCACGCCATCATTAAGACTATCATATAATTCAGGGTATTCCTCTTCCAACCAGCTCTCCAATCTATCCCATAAAGAGTCAATCGAAGGCAATGGAGGTTGGCCATTTCTGTTTAGCGTTTGTAATTGTAAATCAGATCCGTTTATATTAGTATTGGACGATCTCATTCCAGGTCTGTAGCCGACAAAACTCGAGGAATTTCTGCTGGAATCTTGCACCAACGACACAGTAGACCCATTGTTCAACTCATTCAATCTGGTGGTGGACGAGTTGGCTCCTCCTACAAGATTGGTCGAATCATTGTGCATAGAGTCTCTGTAAGGAGAGTCATAAGACGCGTAATGATCATCAGTGGTTATCGAATGAACAAACGCTTTTAAATTATCAAAAAGCCCCATTATTAACAGTTATATCACCAAGTACAAGTAGCTGATGGTTCGAATATCAACTGATATGGAAACTGAATCAAGTAACGATTTAAAAACAGAAAAATGTTTTGGTGACTTTCGACAAAAATGCGAAGCCTTGAAATTTCAAATTGCATTCTGCATCGAACGACAATTAAATTGTAAACAAAGAGGTTCAAAGTTGTTTGCGGACGTGTGATTTGGAGAAGTGAGTTTGTGTAAGTAGATTTGTGGTAATGGGTACGTCGTAATGAATTTGTGATAATGAATTTGTGTAAGTGAATTTTTGTAAGTGATTGTGTGCAAGAGTTGGTTTACAAACAGTAACAGAGGATTCCGCAGTTTGCTAATGCCAATCATATTCTATTATGTATACTTAAACCTCTAAAATCAAGTCTTTGTTTGATTTGAGGTACAGAGCCACACCAGAGCCAAAGTACTCGAATAAGTCATCGTTGTAGTTCTCAAAGTCCAAGTTGGTGATTCCCTCGGCCAACTTGACAATTTCATAGTTCATAGCTTCATTAATCTTGGAATCTTGATGATAGTTGGGTGATTTGAGTACTTTGGACCTCAAATAATGAGCAATGGTTGGTGTTTTACCGGATGCTCTTCTGGAGATCAACATTAAATAATGTTTCAATCTCTGTAATTTCGCAGCCAAATTATTGGAGTTGCAGTGGTCTAAATTCTTGGGTATTAAGTCCATTGCAACCAATTTAATGATGAGTTTGATTAACCCAGGGAACGAATCGTTACCATTAAGGATTTCATTAATGGTCAACTTGCATGTGTTTCCAACACAAGGTTTGTGTTTGAGACATTCTTCTGATATCTGTGCATTGTGGATGGGTTCATTATAGTATCCATTGGTGTAACCATAAAAATCGTTTCCTTTGTTGATGAACCTGTCGAACCATGACAAGTTGTAACCTACGAAATCATTCACGTCCACACCCCAATGATCAAAGTTTTTGAACCAGAACTTGTCGTTCAAAATCGAATCCACTTGATGTGCCGTGGTCATATTTTCATCGATTTTGGATATGGGAATGTAGAAATCGGGTCTGAATTTAAGAATGGCTTTACTCAATAAAATGATAAAACTGGAGTATGCTGCATTTTCAAAGTCAGTGAGTTGAATTTCAGTGGGTCTAAATTCGACCCTCCATCCTGGTTTGGTGGTTATGTCCTCTTCTTGGTATAAAGAAGGTGGTTTAAATCTTAATGTTTGCCAATTGGTAGATTGAATGTTTTCGAAATGATCATTGTCAATAGTGTTATCTTGATCAACTCTTTCACTGAAAATGACCAAAGGGTCTCTTATAAATAGATGAGCAAAGTGCTTTGCCATAGTATGATCAAATCCTGACTTGATCAATTTGTTGTAGATGTCCCCATTGATAGGCGAATAGATATCGTTGAAATAGTCATCGATCTGACTATTATTTGTCAAATAATTATCAATAGAAGCATATCTACTCTTTGGGATCTTTTGAAGAGTTTTTCCATCTTTGGTTTTGACATTGGTATCCCCGTATTTGTTCATCAACTTATCACCGTTAACTCCTTTACCACCACCTAACTTGTTAAAATGGTCTTTAACGGATTTATCAATATCCAAACCACCGAAATAGTCATATCCAGGGAATGCATCCACGTCTCTCTCTATGAAAGTTCTATCATCCACAGCACCACTGATAACGTTCCATCTGACATCTTGATTCACCAAATAACCTTTGAAAATTGGTGCTGCTGCACTTAATGCCAAAAATATTGGTGTAATTGGTGCCAAACAATCATACAAGTACCTAGATTCTTCCAAGTTCTTAGCTTGCATGGTCATTTGTAAGCAAGAAGATCCCATACCAAAACCCATGGAATCAAGATAAACATGTCCAGGTAAAGAAGCATATTTCGATTCAATATCACTATCAAACAAGTCCCTGTTTGGAATACTATCATCAAGCAATTTGGTATTCTTATCAGGGTACATTGGCAAATTTATCACCACCTTAGACCCTCTTCTCTTTCTGATATTGGCTGTCAAAGTAGGAAACCTGGCGTGTCTGTTGATGATCTCATCTGGCAAAAATAACGACTGCGAGGCTGGTCCAATAGGCTTAGCTTCAGGACTGGTGAAATTTTCACAACCCATTCTTGGGAACGATGTCAAAGTCAAAGGCACGACATTTGCGGGAAGTTGGGTCTTACTCAAAGATCTTCTAGCCTTCATGTTATCTTCCACTCTTACGTAATCGAGTAACTCATCACCATTGAATGGTTTCAATGGTGTGGCTTCTAACATATATCTACCGTATTCTGGGTGGAAAGAAACATCTTGTAGTATAGCATCTTTCCCAGCTTGAAGCGATGTATCGTTCAAATCGTCCAAGATGTGATCGTTGTCAATACTCAATTTTGCAGTTTTGTGGTTATCAGAAACCTCAACCATCATATATTCAACTTCATCACCCCAGAAGAACTTATCGTTGTCTCTAGCACCATGTTGTTTGAATATATTGATCAACTGATTGATACCATTTTCCCTCACGTGATTATTGAACTTTCTGGACTCGTACCAGTCAAGAGGAGTACCCAACGATAAGAGACCCATCAGACTGTTTCGACACAAATTATCGAATTATTTTTACTGGAAAATCAACGGTTTTTCTTTTTGTCGCTTTGGAACTCTTCTCGCAAAAGAGTCTGAAAATTTTATGTTAGCGCAAATTACTTGATAGCGGATAAGCCAATCTTTATGGGTATTTTTAGAGCCGGCTTTTGATGCTTGGTGGAGACAGAATTGTTGGCCGTTCGGAGTTTTACGTTGGGGTTAAGGCTTTGGCCGTGAGATGGGGAAACAGAACCACTGGTTCCGAGTGATTAACAAGCTTACTAATAAATAACGTGAGATTTCATTTTTACGGAATTCATTTCCTAATGCGGCAAAACGGTTGATAACCATATAGGCACTCAATAAAGATGATTGTCAATTGACAAAGAGTGCTTGTTGCATTTACGATTGGTGTGATTCACAAGTTCCAGTTTCTTTATGTTTTATTAGTTTAATTATTCGTTCACTTAGTATAAGCCATCGATGTTATTGACAATACATCCTGGCTCATCAGCCTTTTTGGTGACCAATGATCCAATCACCACAGTCTCTTCTCCTTGCTGTTTCAAGATCTGTTCGACTTCTTTGACATTTTCTGGCTTGACAACCAAAATCATTCCAATACCCATATTGAAAGTCTTCAAGATATCTTTGTAGGGAATGTTACCTAATTTTCCGAACCACTTAAAGATCTCTGGTACTTCCCAAGTACTCATATCTATTTGTGCTTGTAAAGTGTCAGGTAAGCATCTTGGTATATTTTCGACCAATCCACCGCCGGTGATGTTGGCTAAACCTAAAGTCAAATCCTTTTGAATCACTGGTAATAATTGTTTCACATAGATTTTAGTAGGAGTCAAGATTTCTTCTCCAATGGTTTTACCTGATTTGGAAAATGGGGCAGGGGACTTGTAATCGTAATCTTCACTAGTTTCAATCAAGTGTCTTACCAAACTGTAACCGTTGGAGTGGAATCCATTGGACTTCATTCCAATAACCACATCTCCTGCTTTCATGTCATTAACTTTAGGCAAGATTTTATTCTTGTTGACAGCACCTACAGCAGTTCCGTTGGTGTCATAGTGTCCTGGGAGGTACATACCAGGCATTTCACTGGTTTCACCTCCAACTAATGCACATCCGGCTTGGATACAACCATCTGCCACTCCTGACACGAAATCAGTAGCCACCTTGATGTCTAATTTGGAAACGGCAAAGTAATCAAGGAACATCAATGGTTCAGCACCTTGAACGACCAAGTCATTAACATTCATAGCCACTAAATCAATTCCCACAGTGTCATGGATATCCATGATTTGGGCCACTCTTAATTTAGTACCCACTCCATCGGTAGCTCCAACCAATAAGGTTTCTTCCGTGTTGTAACCGGCTTTAGCTAAGTCGAATAAACCACCGAACCCACCGATATCTGAATCAGCACCTGGTCTAGCAGTGGATTTAACCTTGGCTTTGATCTTCTCGACTAACAAATTACCGTTATCAACAGAAACACCAGCTTCTTCATAAGTAACACCACCTTTTTGTAATTGATCGGCATCTCTGAAAGCTCTGTGGGCAATGTCTTTTCTGTTGTATTTACCTTCAAAAGTAACATAATCCACACCCTCATAAGCTTTATCGACAGCATTCTTTAAACTATCGGCAGTGGCAGTAGCAGCAATGACCCTTCCACCAGAAGTAACAATGGCACCATCTTTTTCACTGGTACCAGCATGGAAAATGTAGGTGTCTTTTGGTAATGGTTCTTTGACAGTAATTTTGTCTCCTTTGTTATAAGATTCGGGGTACCCACCAGCAGACATCACTACAGTAGTAGCGAAAGTGTCCTTCTTGGTTTCAACAGTGACCGAGTCTAATCTGTGTTCAGCACAAGCTAACATAACTTCAGCCAAATCAGTTTCTTCAGTCAATAAAGGTAACACAGTTTGAGTTTCTGGATCACCAAATCTAACATTATACTCTAATACCTTTGGTTCCTTGGTTGGACTCAACATGATACCAGTGAACAACACTCCACACATTGGGTAACCATCCTTTCTCATACCATCAATAGTTGGCTTAATAATTTGAGAGTCAATCTTCTTAAGAATTTCTGGGGTAGCGATAGGTGCTGGTGCATAAGCTCCCATACCACCAGTGTTCAAACCCTTATCACCATCACCAATTCTTTTGTGGTCTTGCGCAGCTGGTAAGTTGAAGAAGGAGTAACCATCGGTAATGGTTAAAATGGATAATTCATCACCTTCTAAGTACTCTTCGATGACTATCTCATCTCCAGCACTACCAAAGTTCTTAGCCACCATAATTTCATTTAAACCTTGTAAAGCTTCTTCCTTGGTTTCAGGAATCAACACTCCTTTACCAGCAGCTATACCATCAGCTTTTAAGACAATTTTGTAGTCAATAGATTCGATGTGCTTCTTGGCTTCATCAACAGAAGTGAAGTTTTTGAATCTAGCAGTAGGAATATGGTGCTTATCCATGAAGATCTTAGAAAAAGCCTTTGAGCCTTCCATTACGGCAGCCTTAGCAGAAGGTCCAAACACAGGAATACCAATGTTTTGGAAAACAGTAGAAATCCCGTCCACCAAAGGTTGTTCAGGACCAGGAATAACCAAGTTAACACCGTTTTCTTTGGCGAATTTGGCCAAAGCTTCAAAGTCCTTAGGTGAGCCAGACAATTCAGGAACATTGACAACTTTGTCACTAACTTTAGTACCTCCATTACCTGGGGCAACAAAGATCTTAGAAACAGAGTCAGATTGATTCAATTTCCAGATGATAGCGTGTTCTCTACCACCGTTACCGATGACGAGAATGTTTAAGTTCTTGGCGGCCATAATGAATATTAAGGAGTTGTAGCTGTTAACTTCAATATGAAATTGACGTTAAAAAACTGGAAAACTAACAGTTATAAGAAAGAACTGTAATAACCTCTTCTCGAATTTTTTTTCTAACTCCGATTTATGAGATTTGACTCGTGGTGATGGTAGGAGTGATGGAAGCAGTGTGGCGGTAAAGTCGCACTAAATTCACCACCGCGCTTACAACGAAGCGATGAGGTGACTTCGTAGGTAACTTGGAAGGGTCTATTACTATATACATATTTACAACTGATCAAATGGCAACGTCACCGTCTCCAATGATTCCTTCTGGTTTGTATTGTTTGTCACTTGGTAACTTCACAGGGTCACCCTCTTCGTTAATTGGAGTGTATAAGTAGTAAGCCATTAAAGAGTTGACTACTGCTCTAGTATTGGCTTCGTTCAAAGATGATCCTATACCTTCACCCAATTTTTCATTACCCACAAATGCACCAGCCACAAATATAGCGTGACTCGACAATCTACCGGTTTCGGCGATCAATCTGACTTGAAGAGGCTGGTCAAACCCTAATTTTTCACATAATCTAGTCAATTCTCTGAATGGTTTACTGAATTGAAACATTTGGTCTAATGCAAGTTTTCTAGATAACACATGATCTGCAATGAACTGCTTAGTAGCTTGTTCACCACAGTGTGTGTATAAACCACCAATTATGGATCTTACAGCTGACGCATAAGCTTCTGCTTCTCTGGTAACAAATTTATTAGTTTGGAAGTTGATGGTGGATGCTTCTTCAGAGGTTAACTCTATTATTCCTTCTTCATTCAATTTGTTCTTATCTTTATCACTCAAGAATCTCAATTTTCCGTATTGCAAGACTTCAGGCTCTTGTGCTAGTTTTTTATCCAACTTAGAGCTGGAATCAACTTGGATACCCCATGCTTTACCCAACTCGTGTAAACTTTCCACTCCCATTAAAGAGTCAACTGCACTATTGTGGATAGGCATGGGTAATCTTGGGTACCTTATTAATAAGTGTTCTGACACATAGTATGATAACAAAGTTTTACCTAAGGTATTTAAACCAAAGTTATTGGATAACCCTTCAGTTTTTTGTAAGTTCAATGCTTGTGACAAAGTGGAAAATTGGTATGACGATGGGAGGTTCAATCTGGAATGCAATGCAGCTAATGTAGGGGATTGTTGAGCGGTAGATTCAGGTAATCTGTGGGTGAATATGGTATTTTTATAGCTGCCGTAATTAGTGATCTCATCATACTCGGTTTTCAACGAGGGGTCGGATCTAGCCACTTGATAAAAACGGTATGTTATCCTTCTGGTGGGTTGTGCACCCGTCACTGGCTTTAAAGACTTGAACATAGCTGTAAAGTCTTTTGGTTTAGTGGTTTACCGTAGATACAATCGTTGATTTTTTTTTCAGCTCATTTTTTTCACCTCAGCGAGTGAAAAATTTAGACACAAGACAGAGGAACAAAACAAGGACGTACGATTTCTTGGGAAAGAAAAGAGAGATAGACGTTCAAAGTCATGGGAAAATGGTTCTTTGAGGTCAGTAACATCACTGGTGTACAAAGAAGCAATGTTTAATTTTGCAGTTAAACGGTTGCAAAAACCAGAAAAAAGCCGCTCAGGCACTAGAGAAACATAAGAGGCGGTCCAGTACTTCTTCCGTTTCCTTCACACATCTTTTCGACCCCTTACCACCTCTTGCTATCCTTTTTTTCACTTCTTCTACCTACCACTTCTGGTTCTATCAATGGCTCTTCCTCTGTAGTGTACCCGCCAATTTTCGCATCTTTTCAACCAACCAAAAATCAAACAAATTCAATTATATTCAACTAACTAACCACACAATGAGTGGACATCATGCACCAAAGTTGAACATATGGGCTATCGGAGCCATGTCATCTGTGCTCATTATATACGCGGCCATCAAATCCCCTTTGAAATACAAATATATCTCCGAAGATAGAATCAGTCCTAAGGCAGACTTGGCTTGGAGAAATGCCAGTCAAAAATGGCTTGACAAGAACTTATAAATGCATTGCCTACACATGTACGATAATTATTGGTATATTAATACAATACACATGATTCAGTTGAATTATCCCAATCTGGACATTTCGATGTTGATTTTACTGGCACCGAGTTTGATCCAGTCACTTTCTAGCTTAAAGAAGCACCACATGAATCTTCTGAAGATCTCTAGCACTTCTACTAAGCAGTAGCCAAATGAGAAGGCGTCATATCCGAATAAAAACAATCCAACTCTGGTGATTATTGGTGCTCCATCAGTTTCTCTGGTAGTGTATACTTTCAAGACCCACACGTATCTGAGGATGAAATCAATAACAATTGCAAGGTAGTATGTGATCTTTCTGTTGTAGAGTAGTTTATCGTCACTTCTGAGTAGATTGCTAGGTTTTTGTCCTGTAGTTAAGAAATCAAACATTTGGAAACCCCAATCCATTTTAACATCCCAAATGAACGAGTAAGTGGAACTCACGAACGATGTAAAGTACCACCACACATTCAAAGTGTGAAGCAATCTCAAATGTTGTAATTTACCTGCTTCGTCGTCCTCCTCATACTCAATAACATTGTATTTAATGAGGAAATTGATGAAGATAGGTGAGGTTCCAATAAGGTACTTCATCAAGTTGAGGAAGTGTTGTATCTTGCCTGTTTGTACAAATTCGTTCCAACATTGTCTTATACGGATCAAAGAAGGTAAGCATAAGAGAAAGAACTCAAGTACCTCATTGAATGACATTTCATCAGACACAAAGTAATGCCAAACAAAGATCCCAATATCATTCAAAACCTTACTGTAAGACATAAGACTATCACTAATTAAAATGTCGTTGGTTCTCATATAAGTGGAGTTGATGTTACCAATCAAGATTCTCTTCATAGTAGTGAATATACGAAGTTTACCCACCGATTTGGTTTCACCATTCTTGTGAAAGATCTTGTAACTTATAAGTAACATAGTAACCAATGGTAACAAATGGTATACTAACACCAAAGTGGTATGGTGATCTTCACCTACAAACACAATCTGAATAATTTTATATAGCACGAATGAAGCCATTGTGTTTATAGATATCACCTTGAAATTGTACCATACACCTTTCAACAACAAGTCATTCTCTTGTACATCAGGAGCAGACACTGTAGCATGTTCTCCAACTTCAGGAGACTCAGCCAATGTGCTATAATTATGGCTCGAGTAAGACAAATTTATTAGCTGAAGCACATTGATGCCATTTATCTTGTAGCATCCGTAGACGATTAAGTACCATAGTAAATGACCCAATTGAATGAGGAAAAGGATCCTATACGGTAATGGAACCAATCTGTCAAAGATCACTGAGTCCAAGTCATCTTCCATACTGTGATGAAGAAGATTTCGCGAGGTGTTTGTTTTTAGAGTCGATGGTGGTTGGAAGCTCTGATGAAGGCTTGACGAACGTGTCAAAGTTGTTTGTGGTTATTGTAGATGCAGCGGTTGCAAGGTGGTTACCAGATCTGTTACTACCTGTAAAAACCTGTTACAATCTACTTCAGAGACGAAATATCCTAAGATATTACTACATAGACTAGTCAAGGGCTTCAGGTGTGATAAATCACGGGTACATTTTAATCACAAGTATTCATGATTAGCATAGAAAAACATCACTAGCCACAGACGACTTGATCTACTTTGCTGCAACAAAGAAGCTCTGTTGGAACTAAGTTGACATAAGTAATCACTTGAACAGTACAAATTCAATCTATAATTGTTAATATTGTTGTCCAGACGTATAATCTTAATTGTAGTCATCAGAATTTTCAGTGTTTGGCTAAATATCGAATCGGTCATAGTCCTGAAAAGGATCCTCCGTCTGGGGCGACAACTTGTCATCATGAAAACAATTACAAGATTAAAGGTTAATTTACATACTATTTAGTATGAAGAAATTGAAAAATTTTCGAATGAGGTCTATTTTATACCTAAGATGAGATGGTTACCCGGACAAATAAATGGGAATAATTGTATTTGCAAGAGACGTCTATTATTTGCAAGAGACATCTAAATAGGTGATTTTCAAAGACTGATTGTGTTTTATTTATTGTTGTATGACTACATGCTAGGTTTATGTGGTGAATTATCCAATTTACTTGCTCATGGCATCTCTCTTGGCTCTAAGCTTCTTGACTTTTTGCTTTGCTAAATTCGATCTTCTCTCGGTCTTGGTCAAGTATCTGAACTTCTTCTTCCTTCCTTTATCCTTTGGCTTGGCTACTCCTGCAGTAACAGCGTAATTCTGTGCTCTTTTGATAGACTTCTCTAAGACCTCATCTGCTTTACTCAAATCGACATAGTTAGCTTTGGCTCTGGCTTCCAAGCTAATTTCTTGGATATTGGCCATGAGTGGATTATCAACCGACTCAACAGTCACGGTAGTGTCTTCATCTATGATAGCTTCGGTGTTTTGGAATTGGGTTGGATCTTCAATCTTGTATACCTCTTTACGTCTTAGTATTCCTTTTGGAGCTGTTTTTTTTGTGACTTCCTCTTCCTTCTCTTCATCTTCAGACCCATCACCATCTTCCTTGTTGGAACTACTTTGTTCGCCAAACCCTTCCCAGGTTTCTTCTTCATCACTATCATCAAAATTCGTTATATCTTGTACTGTTTTCTGGAAAGTTTTCAACCTGTCTTCCAACTCTTGCTTTCTCTCATCTCTCATACGTTTTCTATCGGCAATCCTAGCAAGTCTGTCTTGCTCTTGATTGAACTGTTGTGCTTTCTTTCTTCTCTCCAACTTTCTTTTGTGGAACCCAGTTAAATAGTCTTGTCTGGAATCTCCATCAAATACAACTTCGTCCACACCATACTTCTTACTCTGCTTTTGGACGTATCTTTTCCCGCCAGTAAGAATTTCTCTATTGGTTCTTCTTCCTCCAGACATTTCTGTATTGATAAAAAAATTATGCGATGCTCATCTTAATCTTTTAGGAATAGTTGCATTTTTTATTGTAATATAATCTTCTTTCAAATTATAAAACATGGACGGTCAAATAGAGAAGATACATCAGTTCTTAGCATCATTGGATGGTTCTGTGGACAATCTCCAAGCCAAACTACAACCTATAATATCGAAATCATTGGAAGAAGTGGTTTCAAATGTGGATTCTCCTGTTGAAAAGATTGAGATATACAATAATTATTCCTATGTGTTAATATCTATTATAGTTGCATACTTAAGAAGCAGTGGTATAGATACGACAGATCACCCTATTATGAAAGAACTTGACAGGGTTAAGCTGTACATGAAGAGACATAAAGATTTGATAACCCTGCAAGATACTAATACTGAAAGTTTGCAGCAGTCAAGAGAATTATTACTGAGGACGTTGGGAACAAAATCTGTTACAGAAAATACGGTTACCGATCAACTGCTGCCTGCTATAAGTTCTTCGAACTTCAAGAACACTCATAAGAGATTCGAACAGTAATTGTAAAAAGGTTTATATATATACAAGCGTATAATCATATCATGTGCATCATTAATAAAAGGATTTAGAAAAACTCTTTAAATATGTGTTCTTCCTTTAAATGAGTTTCCACCACAAAGTAAATTTCCATAAGTAAATTAGGGAATTTTTGTCTGAAGTAACCATAGAATCCACTTGGTAAAGGACTCATTTGCTTCTGTAATTCGGGTGGCATATCATTGAAGTGGTGGTACTTGTTTCTAATAGCTCTGAGGAGATCCATTAATTTCTCCGGTTGATACTTCCTGTACTTACCCAAGTTGTTCATGAACATGGAATCGAACTTTTTATGCCAATTCCCTTTGGTGACAGCAGGGGAGGACCTTTCAAGTTCCAAGAGAAGAGGACTTGGTGGATCTCTTCTCTCTATTTCGAACCTATCACTGACCTTAAGCAAGAATTGCAATTTCTTGTCAACTGACCAGAAATACGGATGCTTCAAGATATCTCCTGTGTTTGGTCTAGAGCCTGGATTATGGCCGATCATAGATTCGATCAAGTGCTCCAGCTCATTTGAATCAGATAACTTGGATAATAATGATAAATCGTATTTTCCATTGATAATGTTACCTTCTCTCATGTAACGGTCTCCAAAGGGGTGGTTTCCTTCTGTAAGAATGTAGAAGAAAACGCATCCTAAAGAGAAAATATCAATCGCCTTAGTGAGTCTTCTTCCGGTACCAGTATTTCCACTAGTACTGTTTGAGCTTATAGAGGCAACTGTGTCAGGTGAGATTTCGGATATATCATGGTTTAAAAGAAGTTCGGGAGCTCTCCATCCACTAGTACCGGAAGCAGCATTTTGGGTGGTGGCTCTGAAGGAACTTTGATCATGGTCTAATTTCTTACACAAACCAAAATCCGATATCAATAACCTGACACTATCATCTTCATCAGGAGACTTGTGGCTCTTGAAATCACCAATCAAAATGTTTTGAGGTTTCATGTCTCTATGGACAATCTTTAAGGTGTGCAAATAGTGCAACCCGTTTGCTAATTGGTACAACAAGTTGCTATAGTTGGAATTCGAGGGCACCAATTTCGGAACGTTTGGCCTGATAGTTTTCGTTTCGATCAAATCCTCCAATGATCCTTGACATAGTTCCAAAGCAATGTACAAGAATTTCTCTGAGAGTGAAGTTTGGGAACAGAAATAACGAACAACATTTGGGTGATCATCGCTCTGCTGCAACAACGAAACTTCATGGTTTGCAACATCATAGAAATCTAGTAACATTCTTTTCACAGCAACCGGTCTGTTTTCGAAAGTACCTTCAAACACAACTGTACCGTGTGAACCATATCCTAGAATCTTATCTGAGATAACCAAATCGTTCTCGATCTGAAGCGTCTTATTGCTCTTCTGTCTAGAGACTTTACCAGTTTTACGAAGACTCTTTGTAGCGACCACAGTATCTTCAGTTTCACTGACATCAGACTCAGAGTCATGATCTTTATCTTCGCCCTCTTGTTTCTTCTTATTGCCTCTTCTACCACCACGTCCTCCTCTTCTACGTTTCTTTTTTACGGTTTCATCTGAGCCCGTTTCGAGAGTGTCCGTCTTACTTTTGAGGTCCACTCCTGTGGCTGCGGCGTCAACACTGTTCGAACTGTCAGGCTCTAGTATTTTCACTGTTTTTTCAATCATGTCTTCGTCCTTTCCTTTAAGGTTGTCAGGAAGATCTTTGTTTGCTTTTTTAGAGGAGGCCAACTTCTTTTCTTTATTGATGGTAATATCAATAGAGAAATCGAATTCATCCCAAAGAAGTTTAACTCTTTTACGGATCGTTTTCGCTTTGGCAATCCCTACAAGAATCAACACCAACAACGCTATGACAATTATATCTTCGCTTACTCTCCTGAAAAGCGCTACTTTTGGCGGCGGGTGTTGCGTGGTGGATTCATAATTTGCTGGTATTATCTCGTTTTCGTCACTTGCCTCTATAAGTAAGAATTCTTGCTCTTTCTGTGACGCGATATCTTTGGCAGGTGATGTTGGACTGGAGAATCTCATTCCGTCTATTATGTCAGGGATCTTCTGGTTTGTTGAAGTTTCATGAACAATTAATTTATTGTTCTCTGTATGATCAAAAGTATCTGATGAGCCACCTTCAATGGCGTATTTGGTGACAACATCCTTGAACTTGGACTCTGGTTGGAACAGGCTTCCAGCACTGAGTTGACTGAATCTGTGGACACCATTGACGTATTTTTCATTGTCAGGGTTCTTCACATCCAATTGTCGTAAACTGTTCAATGTTTGTGCATCAACAACTTTAGTCTCCAACTTGAACAAGGACATCTGATAATGAGAAATGGGTGCAGATTTGATCAATGTAGGATAGTTGACAAAACTCATTGCAAACCATTGATTTGACTCTGATGTTTTGTTAACAAAGCAAAGATCATTGTTAACGATGTCGGAATCTTGTTCATTGTTTAGTTGTAGTTTGTTTAACACCTTCAATGGATGGGGTAATAGAATATGCTTTTCCGGTGCTTCGACGTTGGTGAAAATATCAAAAACATTGACAGCCAAAGATGGCAACTTACTAATCCACATCGGAGCACCAAGTTCTTTGTTTATAGCCAATAAAGATTTATCATGGAATGGGGTGAAGTAAACTTCATCGATGGACTTCAGGTTCTGCAACAGTAAATCCGTGTCGATATTGTTAGAACCCCATTGGCTGTATGTTACATACCACACCATATCGCTATTTGAACGGGAATGAATAGTTAGCTCATAAGTAGTTTTACCAATCATGATGTAATCTACATCATTTATATGACCCTTTGTTTCGATTTTCCCACCATCACCAAACTGGTCTATTATTTCCCCTGTATGAATATTTATGGTGTATAATGATGTCTTTCTTGTACCAGTGTATATTTTATCGTCGCCCGTTAAGGAAAAAGGACTTTCTAGTACCAAATCCTTGATGCTTGCCGGTAGTTTATTCAAGCCGAACTCCGGGGTGAAATAATAGAGCGACCCGTCTTGATATGGTTCTACGAACCATAATATGTTAGAATCATCAACTCTTGTGGAAGTATTAGTCTCTAGATGAATCAAAGACTCATTAAATGACAAGTCCCATATAAGAGCACCAGAGCGTCTATCAACATTGAGCAAATTCCCCTCTATATCACTTATCAACAAATAATCAGATATCTTGAAATCATTCAAAGATCTCAAGTCTAACGCCGGTGGAGGGGCTTCTTCCTTCAACTCGAAAGCCTCTTGACTGACAACCTTGGCGTTTTTGGATGATCTAAGAAAATCCCAAGCATTCACCAACGATAAAAATATCGATAGTACCCAAAATTTCCAAAAGATATGAGTGAGGATCATGATTTAGGATTAATTAGCATTAAAAGGAAGCCAAATTGATGAAATGGAATGAATGTTTGTTTTGAAGTATGAGGATATAATTGAAAATAAAATCAGGAGCGTGTTATGGATATCGGAAGTGCCGTAACCGTACTACAATCTGATGTAAGGGGACAGAAGTGAATAAAATGGTATGATGAGGTGTTTAAAAAGGTTGTAAAAAAAATGAGAATACATTTACGACTCAAAGTCTCAAAAAGGAAGGTGTGAATTTAGTTCATTTCTAGCCATTAAAAACAAACGGGACAATAAACTAACAATAAAGAAGTACAACTTTAACCCAGAGCCACCCATTCAGCATATGGCTGTTGCACTAAGCAACTGGTTGAATGCTATGTGTTTTGAGAGTCTTAGAAAGGGTGCCAAGGGCCATCGCCTAGGTGAAATTTCTGAGGGGTGATTTACCAAAATGCTTAGAAAATATAGGCAAATAGCCGCCAAAAAATAGTCAGTCCGTTGTGCAGGGTCCGGTGCTTTTTCAAGGGTTGTTTGTCTATGTTTATGTTTGTGTTTGTTTGTTTGAGGTCAAACATTTATTATGTATAGGCACTATGTATCTGATTCACCTAGCGAATGGTGTGTTTGCAACAGTCATTGGTCCAGTAATGCTTGTGTATCGGTCTCATATCTTCATTATCGTAACGGCTCAATTTTTCATCACTTGAACCTTAAAACCTATTCATCACCCTTCAACTTTTTTGGTCTAATGTCAAGTCTTTACTCAACTCTTCTCCTCCGCCAACTCTACCTTCATCTCTTCTAGTATATCGGTAGTTCTTAATTTTCTTTGGTCTGCAATCATCGTCACCAATCCTAGAGCGATATCCTTTAATTCATTGTACTTTTCGAGCTGACTAATGTGTCTCTTGACTATAGCCTCTGGATCATCATCTGAATCTAATTCACTGATTAGCTCCGAACACTGATTCTTGATATCTTTCAAACTCTGCTCTTTTATAAGTTCGTTGTTTCTTTTGATCTTCTGTTGTTCCTCCATGTCTTGTGCCAACAATCTATCAGGAGCTAATAAGTCATTGATATGGATATCCGTATCCATGGGTATTTTAGGAACTTCGGGATTAATCGAACTTCGGGCCATATCTGACAGAAGTTGAGTATCTTTGTGGCACATGTCTGATGCCCCCACCGTTTGGAACATGTCTTGGCCTATAAAGAAATATGCTAATATAATACAAACAAGTTAAATGTAAAAGAAAAAGAATATATTTTTTTTATTGCAGCTGAAAACTTTTAAGTCACATATTGCACCCCGGTAAAAATTGACTTGCCGATTTGTGTCTATTGCTTAATCATTGTGGTCGCACAGTACGTCAGAGGCATATTTTTCCGTGTAGGCAGTAACCACCCCTGATTACCCGGAATTCAGCGTCTGGACCACTTAAATTTTGACGATTTACAAAGTTGCATTGATTGTCGTACCATAACCGAAAGATTGTCGACTTGTCAATGATGATTATGCAGCATTTCATGAAGGTTTGGGAGTTGCAACCTTAGATTTTAAGTGTCGATGCAGTATTGTTGGTACTATTACGTAATGATACCATCAAACAATAGCATTGAGAACACGAAATTTGCATTCGTTGACTCGTGGAGCAACATTGGGCCTTCCTACACAAAGACCCGATGACTCGGACCTTTGTTGGTGATTGCCTACTTCAGGCTGAATGTAGCTGTTGGTTGGTCCACGGCCTTTTAACTAATTACACTTCCTTAATATGCATTAATTGCTATGTTGATATAATCCGTGTCACGTGAATCATCTAAATCTGCTACATATAGATAAGGTTTCACTTTCGTGATGTTTCGATACCTCGAAGCTTAAGTTTTGACGCCTTGATTAAATTGGCTTTTGTTTCAACAACCTATTGAGCTCATCGAGCTTCATTTGGGTCAATTTACTGATCTCTTCGAGTTCTTGTCGGTTATAATCCGTTACATAATTGTCACTCCTGACCCGTAGTTTAAGATCCGATTTATCGTTGACCCAATCCCAGAGTCTCACTTCTGATGCCATTGCCGTGTCTTTGTTGCTGAAATTATTCTCGATACTTGGTACCAAGAAGAACTTTCCTCCATTCAACGTGATACTGCTATCCATAGGTGAGATTTTGCCATTACTTCTTGAATGGAACATCCAGTTGTAAATGTGAATGAATATGAAGAATTGCACAACCACTGTAACATATCCAACTATTAAAGATGATACCATAGGTACAGGGATCAATTCACCAACACTCTCCACCAAATCATTGATCTTTTCAATGATGGTTTTCTTTTCCTCAACCACTGGTTTCTCCACTGGTGCAGTCTCGATCTTCGGCCTGTTGTTGCTTTTCTTCATAGACTTCTTTCTCGGTGCTTTAGTCTTAGAGCTTCCACCAGCACTTATAAATTCGTTAACACTTTCAATGAGTGTTTTCATTGAATCTTTTTGCCCATCGATACTTCCTTTCTCAATTGGACCTTTAATCCATGACTTTCCTGTCCATTCAATATTGGTGATCACATAGAGTTTGGTGTTGTTGTTGTTCCCCCAATACAAATAGATACTTGTCCTGACTTTGAATGCATTTCCACTGGGGACATCTGGTGTTTGTGTAGACTGTTCCACAAGTATACAATTCTCAAGATCGTAATTTAAGATCTTATCAGTAATCACACAGGTTGTTTGTTTGGGACCAATACTACCGCCCAACGGCTTGGTATATTTATAATTCCTTTGATCTCCTTGTTTTAATATCCCCAGGATTTTGTTTTCTTCTATATCAAAATTCTTCTGAGTCTTAAGAATTTTGATATAATATGAGGTATCTTTACCGAATAAAAGACTGAACACCACACCCAATGGGGCTTTGAACTCGTCCTCTACTATAAAAGTATCATTGGGGGCTTTTTCATACCCACTGGCAGTGGGTTCATGCGTTAATGGTCCCACTGTAGGCAATCCTTTGAAAGAGTCACCGTCCAGTTTCTTGCCGTCAGGTACCAAAGTGCCTTTTGGTTGTCCGTTGACATCTTTCGCTTTTCCATCATCTTCGTCTGCCGATGACGTGCTACTCATGCTCGTCTCATTCAAATCCTCGTCTAAAGGTCCATCGTCCAAGTCATCGTCATCGTCATCATCATCTTCGTCTTCGTCTTCGTCATTTCCGTTCACCGTTCCTGACTGCTTCTCTGCGTCGCTATCATAACCGTCATCATCATTATCTTCTGAATCATCATCTGATTCACTACCAATTTCTTCTTCAAAGCTACTTCCAGCTTCTAACAGGCCATCTTTCTCAAGTAAAACTCTGTGCCAGACTCTAGTCAATAGGTCAAAAGTGGCATCTCTCGAGATAAATGTTGCAAAAGTATACTTTTGATAAAGCGTCTTAATAATCATCCCGTTTGGGAATAGAACAGCTGTACTTCGTTTTTCTATCTGAACCACTTCTTGAAGTGGAATCAACAAATTGGTAACCCAGCCCAAGATGTTGGATTTAAAACAGATAAAGTTGGTACTCAAGTACATTCTTCCCTGGACTAAAATATCCTTTGATAAAGCACAGGAGAAGTCATCAATCAACCTATCGTGTTTTGGTAACTTTTTGAAGATCAGGTGGAACTCTTTATTCCTCTTCTTGCTTGCAAATTTCAACTTGGTTTCTGGTGCATGGACATCAACCGACTCCATTTCACTATCAACTAGACTCTTTCGCTTCAGTCTATTATCACTTGAAGTTTTCAGTTCTAATCTCGATAATCGATCAATGGAGTCTCTTCTGGATTCTTTGAAGTCGTTCAATGTCAAATTTCCTTCTCCAAGCGTATTTAACGGACTTTCTCTAACACTGTTGAACTGGACATTTGTAGGAGATAAAACGTTTGACTCCGGTTTGGGTGACGACGAAATGAGCCCCGCGAGCTCGCTTGCGCTGAATTGATCATTTTCGACATCGTGCAGACCTCCGGGAGTGTGTGGATGCTTATCATGAATCAACGAATCTAGCTTGTTACTGAAGGTAGACTTGGCATCTTCATGAGTGGTAACACCTTCAAGACGGGAACCACTATCGTCTCCAATGATATTGCTGGTGGAACTGTGACTCCCTGGTACAGAATCCTTTTCATCTCCAGTCTTACTTTTGTTTTTCTGGGTCATTATGTTGGCAGTGCTGTGAGCTATGTTTAAAATACTTGAGAAGAACCCTGATTCTCCATGCGATTTATTATGGTTGACGGACTTGATTTCCTGGTCAATCACCGACAAATTGGACTTTGTAGTTGTTAAATTTAATGGCTCTTGCCCAAGATTTTCTTTAGGGGGTTGTGCCGAAACTTCCACCTCAGTGATTCCTAAATTGCTTGCAGTATTGTGAGGATTAATTGGCCTTCCCATCTCGTCATAACGAGGTTTGAAAGAATTGGAACGCGATCGGGTTCGATTTGTCCTTGATGCCAACGATGAATTGGATCTGTTTCTTTGCCCACCGTCCAATACTTCGAGATTCTTCATAATCATCCCCCTATTTCAACCTTTAAAGTGCAGGTTTTTAAAGTTTTTTGGTTATCAAATTTCGCTCCCCCGAAAAATTTCATTCAAACGGCTACAATTTTGCAGCTATTAATTATGTGGTTTAACTACACGACTTTATACATAATGTAATCATTAAAATGAAGTTGAACCTTTTGGAGAACGTTTTAGTGTCATAAGTTTATTAATACAAGTATCTGAAGCTTGGATTTAAATCTCCTGCTTGGATCTTTTCTTTTTGGTCCAAGGCATTGAACTTCTCAATGTAGGCTTCGGTGGCTTTGATTTTGTTCAATCTTCTGACACAGAAAAAGTAAGCAAAAGCCATCATCATGGCAAAGGCTGTGGATGCAATACAAACTGCTAATCCGGTTTTATAAACTGGGGCATCTTTAGCCAAGAAAATAAACACGGCTATAATACCTCCAATATTTCCAAATCCAATTTGCGTAGCAGTACCAACAGATTTTCTTAAATGTCCACCGAAATTCACAGAGTTCCAACACACTAAGATTGGCATACCACTGTATAATCCAGAAGCCACTAAGAAACATCCTCCGTATCTTACACGGGCATTTTCTGTTGCCCCTAAAATCATGGCCAACCCCACAACAGCTGTTACCAAACATCCAATAACATAAGAAAGTCTGTGTTTGGTGTAGTCAGACACAACTGCCAAACAACAGGAAACACCAAAAGCCATGATCCAAGGATACACAGAATGTTGGTTAGCAGACACTGCAGTGTATCCCATCTCTCTGATAATAGTAGCACTGAAATAAGCGTAACCATAAGATGGGATAATGAAACCGAAGTAAGCCAAAGCGGCTAACCACACTAAGTGGTCTTTTAAAGGCTTAACAATATCCTTAACAGAATTTTTCACTTCGAAACCTGATTCAGCCCCAGAGTAAATCTCTAACTTTCTTTTGATGAATTGCTTTTCATTTGGCTTTAAGAATCTAGCAGTCTCTGGGAAATCAGCAATGATGAAGAATAACAAGATAGCCAAACCAGCGGTAACAGCACCTTCGACCAAGAAAACCCATCTCCAAGATGCTAAACCATGACGACCATCTAATTCATTGATCTTGTAAGCAATAGCACCGGAGGCACCACCAGCTAAACAAGTACTGGAGAAAAACACAGAATAACGTTTTTGAGCTTCAAATCCAGCATAAAATGACGATAAAATATAAAACAAAGCAGGGAAAGTCGAAGCTTCAGTAATCCCAATCAAGACTCTGCAAACCACCAACTCACCGAAATTCTTAACGAATGCCATACCAATAGTAACACACCCAAACAAGAAAATACATGAAGAAAGCCATATATGAGGCTTGATGAATTTAATCAAGTAGTTGGAAACAACTTCAAATAAAATATAAGGCACGAAAAATAATGCCAAAGCAATATTGAACTGGTCCCCAGTCATATTAAGTTCTGCTTCAAGACCGTAAAGACGAGCATTACTGATGTTGACTCTATCGAGGAAAGAAAGGAAATATAAAAGACAAAATCCCGGCACCACACAAAGATCTACTTTCCACATGAGTTTCTTGTGGTTGATGCCTAATTCTTTAGCTAATTCTTCTACTTGTTCGTCTTTAGAAGCTGAGGATGTACTTAAATCACTTGAAGATGAATGTGTATCACTTTTACCCTCTACAGGGCCATTTTCGTTTATCAGTGACATATTTTGGATTCTACTGCAAATTTTGCAACAGTTGTGGAGAATTTTCGGTATTTATACAGGTTTGCCTTATTTTTCACTGAGTCATTGTTATCGTGATAAAATTCAGGCCCGTTATCGCGGCTGGCAAGCGAAGTGGGGGAGCGGAATCGGTGCATCTCCTTCGGACCTCTCCGTCATAGAGTCCGAGGGGATTGGGTTAGAGGGGACGGGTTAAAGTTTACCAGTTGTAGTGATACAGTATGGTTCACATCTTGTTAGACTTTGCTGTCTTTGAGTTGTTGAGGTTTGACATCACCAGCCGTTTCGCAGCCACTTCACCGGCTTTCGATTAGCGGTCTCGCCGCCAAGTTTGAGACACCTCGTATCTCTCACTATGATAGATCATTTTGCAAATATGATACATCATTTTGAATGTGATACATCACTTTTTCACATTAACCTTCACACATGTTGTTGTTAACCGTTGCCGTGGAGTATCGTCAGAGGAGACTCGGGGAAGCTTAATATGGAAGAACTTTTCGTAACTAATAGGTTATTAAGCCGTTAGTCCGTGAACTTAAACAATTCTGCATTCAATACTTGCCAACTGGTGACTTAAGTCCGAACCGATCAGTTCGGTCCCAAACTTGTTCGACTGTAGTTTTCTAATTTGTAATCTATTGTTTTTCTCACTCCCTTTTGTGTCTCTCTTTATCGTGCCATTCATCTCGTACCATACTTCCGACCTCGCAGTCAGCTGATAAAAAGAAATAAAAATTTTCAGTGCATGCATTTATAAGCCATGGTTTTGTCAGGAAAAACTCCAACTATGATTAATTTGGAAGCTTATGATGTTTCTCCCGTAAGTGGGTTTCTACCAAGTAAACTTCCTTTGGTGAGATTACCCCAACAATACTATCAGCCCTGGGAAAATTTGGTAGACAATTTACCTTCGTTGATCTTAACTAAGAGAATTCGTGCTTTGATCGACAAAGTTCCTTTACTTTCAACTGATCAGCTAGACAATGTTGAACAAGTTAGACGTGCTTACCAAGCATTGACGTTTTTGGCCAATGGGTACATTTGGGGTGATTCCGAACCTACCAACAAATTACCTGAACAGATTGCTAAACCATTGGTGGAAGTAGCTGACCAATTAAGATTACCTCCATTGGCCACTTATGCTTCCACATGTCTTTGGAACTTCAAGCAGATTGTTCCTGATCCCGATAACTTGTGGGATTTGGATAATTTGACTACTATTAATACGTTTACGGGTGGTATGGATGAGAGTTGGTTCTTCTTGGTGAGCGTATACTTTGAGTACAAATCCAGTTTCACTATTGATTGTGGTATGAAGATCTTACAAGCCATTGAGAATGACGACCCTGTCGCTTTGACGGGCCACTTGCAGCAATTGGCTGAGATGATTGACCATTTGGGTTCGGTATTGATGAAGATGGAAGAAATGTGTGATCCCCACATTTTCTATTATAGAATCAGACCTTACTTGGCCGGCTGGAGAAATATGGCTGATGTTGGTTTGGATAAGAATGGAGTCATTTATGGTAATGATCCTGTCCCTAAAGTATTCGCTGGAGGTTCCAATGCTCAAAGTTCTTCTATTCAATTCTTGGATGTGTTATTGAATGTCAAGCACCATCCAACTGGACAAAGACCAATGCCACACAAGAAAGCTGAAGTCCAAGAACCTGTTGCTGAAAGTAATTTTATGAACGAGATGAGAGATTATATGCCAGGACCTCACAAAGACTTCTTGAACATGATTGAAAAAACTTCTACCGTGAGAGAATATGTATTGGCTCATGGGGAAGATTACCCTCACTTAACTTTAAGTTATGATGCCTGCTTAGCCATGTTGAAACTGTTTAGAGATAAACATATTCAAATTGTTACCAGATACATTATTTTACAAGCCAAGAAAGGTTCCAAGATGGGTTCATCTTCGACTATGAGATCAGGTTTAGCCAAGTCCAAGGTTGCCAAGGAAAAGGAACAAAGAGGTACGGGTGGAACAGCTTTGTTGCCATTCTTGAAACAATGCAGAGATGAAACAGGTGATCCAGCTGCGGGTAACTGGGGTAAGAGAATTCTTAGTGATGGAGTCATGAGATTAAATTTCAGTAAACCAAACGGTATAAATGAGGATTAGATGAAGGAATGATAAAATGTTTATAGATGAAACCCACAGAAAATTATGGTATGTATTTAACGACTTGAATGTAAATAGCATTGAAATTTTGCAGCCATTCCACTTACTCTTGACTCATTAAGC
Source organism: Yamadazyma dushanensis (assembly GCA_030571835.1). Taxonomy (NCBI): domain Eukaryota; kingdom Fungi; phylum Ascomycota; class Pichiomycetes; order Serinales; family Debaryomycetaceae; genus Yamadazyma; species Yamadazyma dushanensis. Next base: position 213,455 of record JAJLYZ010000008.1, on the reverse strand, counting down.
GATTTGCGAGCACTTGAAAAATTTTTAAATCTATGCTAAAAGCAAGACAGTTTCTTCAATTACGAGCAATGTCAACTGTCAATCAAGCTAAGGAAGCTGTTCAAGCAGCTGTGAGCAAAGTAGTAGAAACAAAGGAACCCGCCAAACCAACAGAACCCAAAAAGGCTGGTAAAAAGGGTAAAAAGAATGAGTCTAATTCTCAATTCGTATTAAAGGTTCCAAAAGGTACCAAGGATTGGGCTGACCAAGATATGGTTATCAGAGAAGGAATCTTTGATACGTTGACTTCTATGTTCAAGAGACATGGTGGTGTGACTATTGATACCCCAGTGTTCGAAATGAGAGAAATTTTGACTGGTAAATATGGTGAAGATTCTAAATTGATCTACAACTTAGAAGATCAAGGTGGAGAATTGACTTCCTTACGTTATGATTTAACAGTTCCATTTGCTAGATTTGTTGCTGCTAACAACATTGCAAACATCAAAAGATATCACATTGCTAAAGTTTATAGAAGAGATCAACCTGCAATGACTAAGGGTAGAATGAGAGAATTCTACCAATGTGATTTCGATGTCGCTGGTACCTACGATTTGATGGTTCCAGATGCTGAAATCTTGAACATCATAGTGGAAGGTATCACCAACTTGGGTATCAAAGATTTGAAGATCAAGTTGAACCACAGAAAGATCTTGGATGGTATATTTCAAAGTTGTGGTGTGAAGGAGGAAGATGTCAGAAGAGTGAGTAGTGCCGTTGACAAATTGGACAAAGCCCCATGGGAAGCAGTTAAGAAAGAAATGGTGGTTGAAAAGGGCCAGCCTGAAGAAGTTGCAGATAAGATTGGTGAATTTGTTAAATTAAGTGGTTCCATTGAAGAAACCTTGGCCAAATTAAAAGAAAGTGAACTTCTTAAGTCCAATGAAAGTGCTCAGGCTGGTATCCAAGAAATGACCGCTTTGGCTGAATATGTTGAAGCTTTCGGTATTGGTAAATATATCAGTTTTGACTTATCTTTGGCCAGAGGTTTAGATTATTATACTGGTTTGATTTACGAAGCTGTTACTGGCGCATCTGCTCCACCTAAGAATGCTTCTGAATTGAAGGCTAAAGCAACTGCCAAACCAGAGGGAACCGAAGAAGATGCCAGTGAATACGTTGGTGTTGGTTCTATTGCAGCAGGTGGTAGATATGATAAATTAGTTGGTATGTTCTCCAACGGTAAATCCATTCCATGTGTGGGTATTTCTTTCGGTGTGGAAAGATTATTCTCCATTATCAAGTCCAGAATTGCCAAACAAATGGAAAAGATCAGTGCATCTCAAACTCAAGTGTATGTGATGGCTTTCGGTGGTGGTGAAGGTTGGAACGGTTTCTTAAAAGAAAGAATGTTGGTCACCAAACAATTATGGGACAGTGGTGTGAATGCTGAATATTTATACAAGAACAAGGCCAATATCCGTAAACAGTTTGATGCTGCAGAAAAATCTGGTGCTGCTTTGGCAGTGATTTTGGGTAAAGAAGAATACCCCCAAGGAAAATTAAGAGTTAAGCTCTTGAATCAAGGTGACGACAGTGATGAAGGAGAATTGATCGATGCTGACAAGATAACAGAATACGTCAAAGAGAAATTGGAAGGATTCAAGAAAGACGGTCTTGATGAAATCACCAGATTAATCAAGGGATTATAATCCTTATGAGTATATTTGCATGTTACATAATTCTTTTAGAACCGACCATATAGTTGTATAATTAACACAATTCATGTATTAATATCGAGTGGACCCACATTCTTACCACTTTTTTCTTTACCTCCTCTTTTAACTCTGTTCCATAACTGGTTGACATCGCTTAAAACGAACCAAATAAGAACCCCACTCCAACTATGAACTTGAGGCAAAGGATCATAGAACTCTTTGGCCATTTCACGTAAGAGTGGTAACTTAGTCCATGCAACGTACGGGAAATCATGGTGTTCATTGTGATAACCCACATTCCATGTTACATAGTTCAAAGGACCATAATAACTGTAAGTTTCTTCCGGCAAAAGCTCCTTAGAAATAGTCAACTTAGGAGCTTTACTAATGTCACTTTTAGGAACATTGTTTTCGTTTAACACATAGTGTTCTGCAATGAAATGTCCAGCACAAGGATGCCATGACCCAGCTAAGAAAGATGACATCAAAAAGTAGAAGTACGAGTACCAACCCCAATGAGTGACAATAAAAACATTGACTCCAAGCTGATATACGATGTTCAACAAGTGAATATAAGTGAATTTGATCTGGGTAATGAACATTGGTCTTAAAGCATAGAAGAAGATTTGACATGTAGTGAAGAAGACTTTACCAAGGAGGTTAGAAAAAAGGAACCCTTCAAACCTAGTTGGCAAATCTGTGTCCAAAAACTCATCTCCCAAGAACTTGTGATGCAATTGATGATATGGTTGAAATGATGCACTATATGGTATTCCAATAGGCAAATTCACCATTATAGCAAAAAGTTTGTTATGTACCGGCTTCTTGAACAACAAGTTATGGCTCAACTCATGAATAGCAAGGAATATAGCTTGGTTGGCTGTAGCCCCAACAATATAACTCCACAAAAAGAATTTCCATGTCAATGGAAACGTATCTTTGAGATGATAAGCTACCAGTAATTGAATACCTACAACCATCATAACCAACCATTTAGTGAGTGGTTCATGTCCCGTGAGCTTTTTCACTTCTGGATGGCGTTTTAAGATCTCTTTCCTCCTTAATCCATGAGGTTCTGATTCGTTGGTCCAGTAGAATTCATTCAACACCTCTATTGGCTCATTGGCTGAAGGGGTTGTGATGGTAAAAGTTTTGTTAGCTCTTTTATGTGTTATCCTCGACATTTATCGGTATGAATAGAGAAACTTGCACCAGTTATGTTATTTAAAAGCGATAGACGTCAATGAAATATTTCGAAACACGGTCTATAATTTTTTTTCACTACCGCAGCCAAAGTTACAGATCTAAAGTTAGCTCATAAAACCGTTGTACGATATAGTCGTGCGTTGGCGAATGGATGCAAAGGAATTGGATGCAAAAAAAGAGGAAGAAGGGGGTGGTGTTTACGAGTTACTTGCATTTTCTATGCATTTGGTTTTGATTCATTCGGACTTTTGGGACGATTTCGATGCTTGTGAAGGATTGGATGGAGGTCCGTTCTGGTAAGGATAGTAGGGAAATGGTTGAGGATAGTAGTTTGGAGGATATTGACCGGAGGGAGGAGCACCTTGTGGAATGCCATGCGGAATACTAGGTGGAATACCAGGTGCAACACTAGGTGGAATACCGGGTGCAATACCAGGTGGAACACCAGGAGGAATACCAGGTGGGATTCCTGAATGAACTGGGTGTACACCGGGCGGTGGCGGTGCTCCAGGAGGTACGTTTCCGTAAGGATATGGTGGATATGGTTGGAATTGCTGATACTGTGGGTACTGGTAAGAATACTGTTGATATTGAGGAATCTGTTGTGGTTGGGGCCATTGCATGGAGTTCGGAGTTGGTGAAGGTGACATCGAATTAGCTTGAGCTGGGGGAAAGTTGGCAGCTTGGTAAGGTGCAGCTAATGCAGGCACGACTTTCTGTTCCATGGGTTGAGTTACAGGAACAGTAGGAACGTTTGTCGACCACATATTTGGAATAGTGGTGTGATGGATTCCGCCATTACCTTGAGAATCAGACCCGTTGGACATGGTGGTAGCATTGACCTCCACTTTCCAAGAAGCGCTGCCCTCGCTCTCCGTGGAGTTAATTATTGACTCACTGTCGAACGAAGTGTCACCGTTCTTAGAACTGGCAATCGGTATACCTTCTTCGATCTGGGACCTTAATTGAGTAGTGTGGTGACGAATAAATGATTCGATTTCATCGATTTCATCAGCCACTTCACTTTCAACTTCAACTTCATAATCCATGTCAAGCTCCTCTACTTCAAATTCTTCCTCACTCGATTCTTCTTCTTGCACACGTCCAGCAGCCTCTCTTACCACCTCATTCCATTTCTTCTTTCCGTTCACTTCCTTCTTTGTGTCGACCTTCTTTTTTCTATCTTTCACCTCTGCCATCACTTCGAACTTGTCTGACAACTTAACCTTATTCCTGAACACCTTGTAGAAGTTATTCAAGATGGCTATTGTCCTGCACTCGTTCTCATACTTTATAATCTCCGACTTCAAATCGATTTGGTAGTTGTTACCTTTGACACTGTCATTGTCCAAGAAAATAGGAACTCCATGGACCATCAAAGATTCGAAATTGTTGTTCAATAAATCGATATTGTTGGCTTTGAATAAATGATCGTCATTGAAGTCTTTGAATTGGTATTTGATGAGTTTGAAATCCTTGAATATTAAATCTTCTTTAAAGTAGTATGATCTAATTGGTTTCGGTCCCAACTCGGAAGCCTTATCATCAATCATAAGATTCAAATTCTTGGCCAAGAGCTCTATAGTCAGATGAGCTAACGAGATTGGTTCAGAAGTCAACCAGTTCAATAATAATCTCAAGAATATCAACGAACTTTGAGTTGGGACATTGTCCTCTTGCTCACTATACTTCAAAAGGGATTTAAAGTAGAACTCCAAATACTGATTGATGAACCCGTTGAATTTCCTGGCGGTGATTAACAGTTGGAAGCAGATCAAAACCGTTAACTGATACAAGTAGAAATCGTCCACCAACTGAGAAGGTTTGGTATTCGTTTGATTTTTGAAGAGCTTATCATTGAAGTTTAAGTTCAAGAAAATGAATTGTAAACGTCCGATTGTCAAATTTGGAAGAATGTTTCTGCTGTGGTCATCTGGTCTGTATATCTTAGGAAGATAATAGTAGCTGATGATGGATAAGAAGATTGTATTGAGCTGATAATTGGAAAACTTTTGCTTCTTATGGAAAACGAGATTGTTTAGTTCCAGTTTAAGCCAATCTTTCTCCAACAAGTTGTTCAAATTGGACAAACCAAGTTTGTAGTTAGATATTCTTGTGAAGTTGGACCTTAAAAACCAATACACTGACAAGTTTTTCTTGTTAATGATATTATAAATCATCCCCAAATGATTGTATGGTTCATTCAATGCAGGAAGTAACAAAATACATAACTTGTAATAGTCAATGGATACCTGATAATAAGGTAAAAGTTTGGTTGAATTGTTCAAGTTTTTGAATTTAAAATAGTTCTTGGTTGACAAACTTGGGAGCACATAATTGATTTCAATGAAAGACCTATGCCTGAGAAGATCACCTAAGCATAACAAACATTTGTGTATCAAATACAACAAGTTTGCTTGCACATTGGAGTCTTGCGTGGGTTTAGCATCTTCTTTCACAGTGAATTCAAAGTAGTTCAAGAACTTCTTTGGTAACAAGTCGTTTCTAAAATCGGTCGCTAATCTTTTCATTAGATTGAGATAAAAGTTGAATGTCAGCTTAACAAATTTGATCAAGAAGTCATTGATCTTTCTGATCTCCACAGGCCTCAATTTTGGTTTCGATTCTTTGCCGCTCTTACTCTCACCAGGTACAGCAGCTAATATCTTATGATTTATCTTGAAAAATTTCACGACCGGGTAATGGAAATTGAGCCATAGCGTATCGAGAAATTTAATGGTATTGAATTCTACTTGCTGATGAGTGATCTCGACCTCAAGGAGATTATAGTAACTCTCAAGGTCATTGGTAATCCAATTATTGAAGTTTGACAAGATCAAATTGTTCAATCCAATTATTAACGTAGGATCAGTGAAATTTTTATTGAGTAAGTTGGTTAACTGATTTTTGAAGATTTTAATCTCATCAATGACCTTGGGGTCAAAAGTGGATTTTGCCCCTTTTATATCAGCATCATTAGGTTTGGTTTCTTTGGTAGTTGACATAATACGAGGTCTTAACTCATAAAATCATTTCAGGAACGTTTGTGGTTTCTTTGCGTTTGGAAAATTTTTTGTCTCACAGTTTTAGCATCAATTCTTTGTTTCGGTTATGTAAGCATGTGGAAAATATTATGTAATCTTGCATCTTGCAACAGAATCGATCTATCACTTTTAGATAAGTATAAATTACACATTGAATTCCCTTCTTTTTCTTTCCAATTTTCTTTACCCATGAGTTCTTATCAATTCGATTACTTTGATTACCAGCCATCGCCTATGACATCGGTTTCCCAGTTGACATCCTTTAACAATCAGAACACAGGCATATCCAATGCCAACCGTGGACAACAAGTTGGTGATATGTATAATATGAGAATGAACTCGTCTTTGAACACTACAAGTCTTGGATCTATAAACTCGGGTAATTCTGGTGCTAACTATTACAACGAGTTGGAAAAGTTGAAATTGCAATTGAACTTGAAGACCCAGATAATCAATAACTTGACAAAGAAGTTGAATAGCAGAGGTAACAATAATGTGAGCATTCAGAATGTAGTTCCAACTGCTTTCTATAAGGCATTCAAAGAAACATCTGGTGAACTAAGACTCAAGTCTCAAGAATGTGATTCTTTATCTGAGCACTTAGAGTCCCTTATTATTGCCAACTCCGATAACCATGAAGACTTAACTCATAAGATGATCAAGAAGCTTAACTATCTTGTTGCTGAGAATGAAGCTTTAATGGAAATGATTAGCAACAGTAGCAAGCTGTCCTTGATGATTGAGCTTGGTATTTGTAAGAATGAATTAAACGTTTTGCAAGATAAGTTGAAGAAGTACGAAAGTTCTTGAAAAGGGATTGGTGTTTCATTTTGTTAAATATAAAAGGGGTAGGTTTATGCTGTATATTCTGTTTCTATGGATTTGTAGTCTGTGTTTATGCGCCTCTGACTCTAAATCAAATCTTGGCTTATCAAGTTTATTTTGCAGCCATTGAGAACACCTATTTAAAGTTGTGAATTTCAGGAGACACCACCCCGTCTCTATCACCAGTCTCGGTCTTTACATTATTGTTGACTTTTCCACTTTCACTGGAGATGATGTCACTTGAGATGTCACTTGAGATGTCACTTGAGATGTAGCCTGAGATGTAGCCTGAGATGTTCCTGGTGGTGAACTGAAGAGTTCATGGAGAGAAGAGAATGTGCTTGGAATCTTCAACTGAGATGAAATGAAATCAAGATTACCGTCTCTGAACCAAGCAGCTCGTTCTGATTCAAGGTATGAAGGAGGAGGATCTTTTGGCTGGATTGAATGGCCTTGAGGTTCTGACAGCTGACTAGTAGAAGCAACTCTTTCTCTGTATGCTTTTAAAGCATCAGCAATATTTGGCTGACGCCTGTCTTTGTTTGGCTTGGAAATCCTTCTAGTTGGACAGTCGAAGGCTCTTCTTGTGGGTGGCATAAGTGACTGGAAAAACCTATTGTGTGGTCCTTTTTATAGAGAAATATCTGAAACAATCTGAAACATTTTGAAACACCTAAAACTGCAGATAGGAGTGACTATGGGAAATGCTTAAAATAACTACCAGGTACGTATCCTTGGCAAACAGTTACTCAGAAGACAGTTTTATTGTCACTTGACCATTGGCATGGCGTTCAAGCTATATTATTTGAAAGTGGTTGCAAAATTTGGAATACAGAATGGAATTGCAACATGTGAGAAATACGAGACAATGTAAACGAACCAACACGAAGAAGAAGATAACAGTAAGAAGTTGAGGATGAATTGATCAACATTGTTTAAGAAGAATATATAATGTACGAACCGTGAAAATCACAAAAAGCTGCCATAACTAGTTCCAGCCAAATCACCATTAAGACCTCACAATTAGCGTGAGGGTCAATCGACACAGTTTAAAGAATCAAGCGAAGACCGATTACTCTTAAAAGAACTATACTTCACGTATTGGTGCCAGGATTCGACACTATCTTGGTGTGTGCCTACTATCTCCACCTCATATTACCTTTTTTAATTTTCAACATATTTGAAAACATAAAGCAAACATCCTAAAACCAAGTCATAATGGTTGCTATTGGCCCCACATACGACAATCTTCCAAGTTCCTAGCTCTAATCGAATGTCTTCTCTAATCAACTGTGTTCCCTCTATAGTGTATCTAATTGGTATTCCCACGACAGTGTCTAAACGCGAGAGTTGTTGAAAAAACATTTCAGTGTTATAACTTCAAAAAATGTATACTAGTCCAGCAGTTGTTATAGATAATGGTTCAGATACAACCAAGGCTGGATTCGCCAATGATGATCTACCCAGTTTGAGCTTCAACACCAACTATTCTAAAGCTCCCGGCTCAGATAAGGTGATTATTGGCGATGATGAAATCGATAAGTACCCAAACAACGAAGTGTACACCATGATAGAAAACGGTCTCATTTACGACTTCGATAACATCACCAAGAACTGGGAATATGTGTATGACAACTTGGACAATGCACACAAGTTGGAACCGCTGGAATTTCCTTTGACCATGACCCAAGCTCACAACAATACTGATAAAAATAAAATTAAGACTAGTGAGATTGTATTTGAACAGTTTAATGTTCCAATATTCTCGTTGGTAAAGAAGCCCTTATGTCACTTATACAACTTCGGTCAGTCCACTGGATGTATCGTCAATGTTGGTTCTAACTCCGTTTCATTTACCGCTGTTTTGGATGGGGTTATCCAGACCAAGTACTGTTATAGGAATTCATACGCAGGTAATTTCACCGATGCAAACATCTTGAATTACTTGAGTAAGCAAAATGTCGATCTCAACCTTTGGGGACAATGTACAGACAGTTACAAAAACTATCAATTATCCAAGAAAGTAATCAAAGATTTCAAAATATCAATGCTTAGATGTAGTGATATTCCTATTGTTCCAACTACTGCTTCTCAAATTTATAACAGATTGTCTAAGAAATACTTCCAATTACCTAACAAACAATACGTTTCTGTGTTAAACGAACAAGTTGACTTGGTGGAACCTTTATTTTCCCCATCTACAAGCGACTTGGTCACACAACCAGTTAAACTCGATGATCTAAGCACTCAAGGATTACCACTTTTCATCTTGCTGTCTTTGAAGAGTATGGAATCTAACTTGTTATCTATACATCAAAACAACTACCATAAAGTTTCTGAATTGATGAAGATGTTCTTCAACAACACATACCTTACAGGAAATTCTGCATTACTCGATGGGTTGAGCTTAAGAATCAACAGTGATAGCTATGCTTTCTTCGGAAGATACTTCCCCAACTATCCAAGTCTTCAAGGTCCACTCATTAATGGAGAATCGACCAACATGGATTATTGGGATAGACAAGCTAATTGCTGGATCGGTGCAAGCAATTTGAGTTTAATGTTGAACTCCAATTCCGACATTGTTAACGATTGGTTTGTCAGCAAACAAGACTATGAGGAATTAGGTAATGACTATATATTAGAAAAGTTCAAGTAGATTAATGTATTATAGAAAGTAGATGTGTTTTATACTATGTACGAGAACTAATTACAAATGAAGGGGTTTATTCGGACCAAGCAACGTACTTTCCGTCGTACTTTTCAAGGTCTCCATGTAAATCTAACACACTTTCAAGTTTCAATTCACTTCCCAATTTGTTGGATTTGAAGTGGTTCTTGAATTCAGAAACTGTTGGTAAGTAAGACTTATTTGTTTCTAAACCATTGATGAAAGACTTGTATTGGACATTTCTTGGTAATCCAAAGTTATATGGATATTGAACGTAGTCAATGCCAAACACATTTGAGATCAAAGGAGTTTCTAATTTGGTGACTTTCAAAGTTTTTTCAAACAAACTTGAAGGTTCAGTGATTTCATTCCATTGAGGGAAACTTGGAGATTTTATTTTATCAATCAATTTGTGTTTGACACCAGTGACGAAATCGTTCTTGTCTAACTTCAAGTTCATAATATTGGTGGCAGCGATTAATTCTAATTCGATTTGCTTACTGAATGAATTCTTGTTACCAGCATTCAAAAGTTCGAAAGCAATTCTTAAGGAGGTTGGAGACTTGGTCAATAAAGTAGCCAAGGTGTCTTTAGCAAATTTGGATTCAGTTTGTTCCAAGTATTTCAAAACTTCATCAAAGTTTGGTTTACTGAAAGCTTCATTGATGATTTTCAATTCTTCAGAAGAGAATGGGTATTTGTAGCCTTCTGGTAACTTTGTTTCGGTGAATTCTTCCAAGATTTCATTAACCTGTTGGAAGTATTGCATTTGGTTGGAAACAGACAAGTTGGCAGAACTAGGACCTTGAAGGTTAGATAATCTGTTGATCAAACTGTTAATACGGTCAGTTGGAACATAATGAGTAGCGAATCCCAACATATAAGCATCCAAACCACTTAATATTCTACCAGTTAATGCAACATAATAACCGACTTTATCATCTAATTTAGGTAAGAAGAAAGTGGTACCCACATCAGGGAAGAAACCAATATCCATTTCAGGCATGGCCAATTTGGTGGTTTCAGTAGCGACTCTGAATGGAGAATGGATAGATAAACCAACACCTCCACCCATTGTGATTCCATTCATCAATGCAATGTATGGTTTAGGATAAGTACCAGTTAAAAAGTTCAAGTTGTATTCTTGTTGGAAGAAATCAGTAGCATATTCAGCATTACCTGCAATGATCTGTTTGGCACATTCGGCGACGTCACCTCCAGCACATAAGCCTTTAGGAGAAGAACTTTGCAATATGATTAAATTGTTAGAACTAGACTTGGAATATTCTAATAATCTGGGGTATATCTTGGACACCATTGAAGTATTTAAAGAGTTCAATTTTTCAGGTCTATTCAAGGTGATGACTCTGGATAAGTTCTTGTTTGAGAATAAAACATCATCAGCTGGGTTGGTAACTTTCGACATGGTGGCACTATTTCGTTTAATGGTACTACAGGTTAAATTCCTTATGAATAATTTAACTTTCATTTTCAGGAATTAACGGTGGTGGGTCCCTATTTATATGAAAAATTTTCGAATGTGATTTTAAGTGCGTAACTCCACACTAATGCAATGGGAGATAAGCTTATGAATTGTAGTACAAAAAGTTCTTGAATTGCCGACATTGTCCATTCCACTGGGTAAATGGCTAGTTATCTATATATAGGAGTGGATGGTTAATTCGGTTATTGCAAAAAAAAACTCGTCCCTGCCGATTGCTAGGTGTGGGGTTAGAATCGGAACTTGGAAGCGAAGGCTATAATCTGAACTCATTAACAAGTCTGCACTCTCTACCAGTATCGAACTTGTATTGGTAGAACTTTCCGGAGTATGAAGCCACTAAGATCAAGTCGTCCAAGAATCCTAGTTCCACAGGTCTATGGTCCTTGAGTTTGATGATATTAAATGATCTCTTTGGTGGCAGGAGTATGAGATTATTGAAATAGTCTTTATAAGGTAAATTTTTGAGTATCTTTTTGGTGTATGAATTGAGTTTCCAAGGTTTTTCCGGTTCTGGGTCCAATGGTTTCGATATCAAGAGATTAGCCAAATTTTCATTCAAATCTTCCGACAGCTTAGAACTTTCATCTAGCGATTCAAGATCTTCGTTTTCTTCATGTCCGTTGCCTGCATCTTCAGTTTCTTCTTCTTTTAGATCAAAGAAATGAACAGTCGAATCTGATCCACATGCTAGAATTGATTGATCCTGGTTAAATTTAAGAGATGTGATCTTGGCCACATTGTGTCCCCTTCTCAAATTCAAGATCTTGTAAAGCTTCATCTCACTCAAGTAGAAGAGACGAATAATTGTTCCTTTACTGGAAGCAGTGGCTATGACCATATTTGATATTATGATCTTTTTAACACTTCCGGAATGGCATTTCATCACTAACAATGGTTTAAGATTGATAGTATCGTAAATTAGTAGCCACCCTTTATAATCTTTGGTATCAAAGAACTCTTTATGACTATTGAATTTGATCAATGTCGTGAGTTCGTCTTCACTCATTATTTCTCTGTACTTATCTTTCAAGTACTTAAAAGGTATCACAAGCAACGAATGGTCATCATTGGATAAATCTCCCACAAACTTATCGTCTTTTTCAATCTCTATGATCTTAATAAGTTTAACACAGCTCAAATCATAGATATATATCTGGCCAATCTTCAACACCACAATCAACCGTTTCTTGTTGATCTTGACATCGATAATAGAGCTGGGGAATATCAATTCACATATCTTCAAGTTCTGCTTGAGATTATATATCTTCAAAAGCCGGTTGTCTTTGATCTTTGGTATGATAATGGTTAAAGACGTGGAGAAAAGAATCTTGATAAGAACTGTAGAATTGGACTCACTGTATATCTCGCCAAATGGTTCACAGTTGTATATCTTATTGCAGGTGTCAGAAGCAACCGAGATGCAGGAATCATCCTGGTTGAAGTTGATATTGTTCATGATCAATATTGCATGCTTTTGATAAAAATGCGGGACAATGTTAGACGTGTAAAAGAAGATAGAAAAGAAAGACTAATGAAAGGGTTGATTTCGGTAGGCTTTACGACTATATAGTTTGCATGTGTATAGTTTGCACGAGTACACAAAACCACAATTAATCCACTTGTTTCAATTCCACACCACTCTTGGACTTGGATTTCTTCTTCTTTGGTTTTTCCCATTCATATAATGGGATAAAACTTTCAATGACTCCTACATCAGCGAATAAGTTGGGGAATAACCAGAATGGCTTACCGATGATCAACATAAACACATAAAGGATCAATCTGAAAATGGCTATAGCGAAGAATAACGCCAAGAGTCCTAACATCCCCATACTCAAGTAATACACACCACTTCTCATCTTTCTAGGCCACAATGGGAATAAAATAACCGTGAAAATACCAACAATCAAAAGTATACCGTAAAGGAACATGAAAGGGCTCTGTTTTGTGAAATTCCAAATATAGTAACTATCTGGGGATAAATCTGGTCTTTGAGCTTTGATCAATGTAGGTTTATCTTTGTTTGGTGTCCACTTTCTATTAGTTTGCTTGATTTCAGCGTAATGTAACTTGGTGGCTGGGATAATCATTTGAGTTTGGATCAATAATTTCGTGAAATCTTCTGCTGTTTTAGCATTGGCGATTGGTACCATTCTATTTTTGGGGTCTTTTTGCTTTTGTTTGTAATCATCACTATTTAAAGCTCTGACCAATCTCTTATATCGAAAGAACTCCACGTCTTCTGTGTTGTTCAACAACCCTTTACGATTCTTCAACATTTTGTTGTCTCTCGCGTAGTTTGCTAAACTGGCGGCAATCGGTTTCATTTGATTCAAGGCCGCTTGCATAGCTGCAGGATCTATCTGGGCACCTCCTTGGGTGGTAGGAACCCCTTGTGGTACTCCCAACTGAACGTTAGGAATCGACATAATTGAAAGCTTCTGAAAAGATTACGTTTTAAGAATTTTCAAGGTGTCGCCGCGAACTCAATTTCATGGGTGCAAAATCTCTCAAATGCAATCTATGTCTATTAAATGTTAAACTATTTCTTCTTTTTTGGTAGTTGTAGCTTGAAAGCACTCCTGCTTCTTTGATGCAAACTGATGGTGGAATTATTAAACGAACGGTTGAGTGATTCACTAACATTAGGTAACGATCCGTATGATTGCAGCTTATTCAAGTCGAAATCATCAAGATTTGGAATTGAATTACCACTGGAAATATCATAACTCGGCGATAAATCGAACCGTGAATCATCTTCATCAACAGCTTCGTCGTAGCTGGGAACTTTACTGAGTACTCCTAAATCTAAAGGTGTAGATGCAATACCTCCTGGACGTGGGATATCAAAGTAACCTGCACCTAACTGTTCCATTGGCAGTTTAGGGCTCAACATATCATACACTTTATCAAACTTTGCTTGTTCATACATAGGAGGTGCTTCAACTTTAGACGATTCCTCGTCGTCATCTTCGTCTACTTCCCCGTCATCCTCTTCCTCGACATCGAAATTTAGGTCACTGGGCCTGAAATCTGGACTTCTATATTCCAGAAGATTGGTCGATGATCCATTGGGTGATACAAGGGGTGTTGCTGTATTGGAATTGACTTTATCCTTCTTGAAAATAGCATCTTCTCTCTTCTTATCGAGGTTGATTAAACCAGTCAGATCAATTTCCACGTGACATCCAAATGCATGGCCCACATTAGGACTGATATAGATATTGACGGGAAGATTGGCTCTCAATTCGGAAATAGTACCACTTGGGTTCTTGATCTGTACATTTACCCGGAGTCTGTGTTTAACCTGCACAAGGTCGTGTTCGAGAGCACATGTTTGTGTCAAATCTCTCACATGATATGGAACCTTGTAATGGCAAGTTAAATCCCAATAATCGGAGACCAACTCGGTTTTACCCAAGATCTTCTGACTACCGATAATCTGCTCAAACTCGGGTGATTTATTCTCTAAAGCGCTCACATGGTGATGTTGTACAATCTCACACGTGATTTGTTTAATCTTCAACCCTTTAGTCAAAGGGATAATAATGATCTTGATAGGAATCTTCGAACCTAAAGCAATTCCCTTTCTGTTCAAATACACCTTATACTCGACTTTCCCAGGCCATGAGTTATTAATATCGATGTTATCTGTCAACCTCAAACTAGCAGGGTGCAAAGTTCTAACAATCCTGATGTATTTGTATTTAGTTATGGGTTTATCAAACAACCCTTTCTGGATAGAACTCTCAAACTTGTAGAGAAGTCTTCCAACGCCCAAACCCTCGACGGTTTCACATACATTCGCAGGTAAAACCACTTTAAATGGTAAGCTGTAGTTTCCCTTAGGAAGTAAAAATGAGTGATGAGATGGATGATTTTTGAATGGAGTCCCATCAACTCCACTGTCTGGAAGCCTAATAGAACTCTGGACATCTTCATCGATTTGTGACGTGGACTTGGTTCTATGGAATCCTGGTCTAGATGGTGCTACATGAGCCGCCGGGTAATGTTTCTTCAATTTATAACTCTTGATAGGTTTATCACCATATTTCCCGATCACAATTTGACCAGCATCATCCACCAACAAATTATCCCAGTCGACTTTTAAAGTGACAAGTCGTTCGATAATCTGCTCCTTGATACCTCCCTGTTCATCCCTACAAAAATAGTTGATAGAGGCTTCTCCGATCAATGAGAGCTTTATCTTCTTGAAATGAACATTTGAATTTAACGAGAGTTTCACTTGTCCTTCAAAAAGAATAGGATCACTCTCATCTTCATTCCCTTTAATGACTATAACATCTTTATGAGGAGAGTTCAACTTAATATCATAATATGATATCTTGTCGACCATATTATTTCCAACAACAACAAAATGTCTAAAATTAACAGGGTCGACTTCGGGAAATGGTAAGATTTTTGCGCACGGCTGCAATTTTCGTTTGCTGCCAACAATATGCAGACAATAGCTGCAACATATCTATAAATTTGGCATATGTATTTGGAACAGTGTCTAACCTTGAGTTGATTCCATGGCTTCAAAGAACTCATCGATCACTCTTACGCACCAAAACTCTTTACTAGGAGTCACATATGCTAAGTGACCTCCTAAATCGGTCTGAACTGCTACAGTATATGGATTAGCTTTAAACTTATCAAGCGGAATATACGATCCGGTAGTGGGATCGTCTTTGGATGTAAGTGACAAGTAAGGGATTTTCACATTTTGAACAACCAGGTGGGGAGAGCAGTTGTCGTAGTAATCTTGAGCTGTTTCGAAACCGGCAGCTTTACAAGTGAAAACTTCATCAAAATGTCTAGTACTTTCAGAAGCAGTTGTGGCTTTAAGGTCTTCTTCAATATGAGGATAATGTGGTTTCAATTCGTTCAAATTGTTCTTCACTACCTTGTTCAAGAATAAGGCCATAGACTTACGGAAAATGTAATAGCCGGCATAAGTCTGCTCCATCATCTCAGTGGCCTTACTTAAATCAAAGGGACATCCAACACAGGCAGCTGCCTTAAGAAGTTTCTTACTTTCTTCAGGATACGCACCTAAGTAGTTGGTCAACAATAAAGCACCAAAGGAGAATCCTGCAGCATAGATGGTTCTGTTAGGATACCTCTTTCTGAACTCAAGCAATACTTCATGAACGTCTTGAGTAGAAGCAGCACTGAACAACGTTGCATTAGTGATCTTTGTTCTTCCACAACCTCTTGTAAGATTAACAACCACATCGAATCTATCTTTATTCTTACCAGTAGTTAACAATTCAGCGAAATTCTTCACCAAAGCTTCGTGTGAACCACCACCAAGACCATGGAACACCACCACAAGTGGTTTTTCATTATCACTGGACTTTACCTGTTTCAATTCTTCTTCATCGAAAAATCTGGTTCTGGGGAATAACCGAGGCCATCCTTCAGGAAGCGTTTTCTCATACTTAGCTTTGAACTCATCGAGAGGTTCTTTTTCTTTCACCCAATCCAAAGAACAAATCCCGCCGTCACTGAACTTGAACAACTCACGTCCGTACCATACTTCGAACTTTTCGTGGTTTCCAGTAGCGTAAAACATAGTTTGTAACACTCCATTGAATAATAATGGGTGAAGAATTAATTTAGTAGGCGCTAAAGTAGCCAACCCACTGACTAAGTCCGACAATTTGGAGGATTGTCCATCTTTCTTCTTTAATTCAACAGGATCGTCTGGCAAGTAGAGCGTCTTGTTGGCTCTGAAACCCCACGTAAACATAGAGAACATCTAATACTTATTGGCAGATTAAAATATCACCTCAACAAAACTTGTTATACGCGCCTCGGTAAATACGTCTCTGGGCCGATCATTTACCGCCGTGCATCCGCCGAAAGGGATTTGCAACTGGAGACCTTTTGAGCTGTTGTTGTTTATCTTGTCTATACATGTTCTAGCTAGATTTGTTGCTATTGTTGTTAGAAAGGTTTATGGCAGCTTGTGCTCTGTTCTTACTGTTTATGGATGATTCACTAAATTCCACATGTCCTCTATCGTCCAAAGCAACGGAACCAGCACTTTCAAATAACGAAACATGGCCCGTCAAAAGTCCTAGAGTATCAACCACTTGTGATGGATCTGACAAGTGAGCTGTGGCGATGGTTTGCTTGGTAGGTGGCCCTACGCAGACTGGATAAACTCCAAAATGGCCAAAATCATTCTTCGGATAAGTATTCAAGCTCCAACTTGTTTCAATCTGTTTCAAACTCTTGAACATATCTTCGTCAGTTAAATCATCCCCCAAACATAAGATAAAGTCTGGCACTTGATCACTTGGCAAGTCGAAATTGTGTTCCGTAATAGGATGTGGTTCTTGTTTGGAACCATGAGGATTTAACACTAGTCTCTTGACAATTTCTCCTTTATTGACGAACTTCGGTCTGATTTCAATGTTGGCTTTACCTGCCATTATTTCCACATCGAACTTCGTAGCAATGGTTTGTTGTAATACTTCCATCAACTTCTGTGATTGGAAGAGTCCTAATTCTGGGTCAGACCTACGGTAGTGCCAGACCAACGCAACTTTCTTCTTTTCGATGTTAGAATTGGGTGTCATATCTGTGAACACTTGAAGAATCTTTTCGACTTCGCCTTGCCATGACATATCGAAGGATGCTGCCAAATTGACCCAATCATCACATCCCAAGTCTTTCATAAAACACCCATGTTCTGCCGAAAGCCCAACATTCTTGTGTCCGAACCACTTATTCAAAAAGACCTGATCTCTTCCGCTGATGATCCAAATTTGATTCTTAGGATCTGCAGCTAATGCGTCAATGATATCATTCAACCTCTGAGATGGGATAGCAGCTTCGGGATCGGTAACAATTGGGGTTAAAGTTCCATCATAATCAAACAAGAACAATCTCCTCTTACTCATGTTATAGTGGGCTTGCAACTGAGGTCTATTCAAAGCTGGCGTATAAGTCAATTTGTGAGTACTAACAACTTGGTTGATTAATCCTGTCAAGAAGTTGTTGACCCAATCTTGTATAGTGTTGGAGATAACCTTCTTATACAACT
This sequence comes from Yamadazyma dushanensis, assembly GCA_030571835.1. Classification (NCBI taxonomy): domain Eukaryota; kingdom Fungi; phylum Ascomycota; class Pichiomycetes; order Serinales; family Debaryomycetaceae; genus Yamadazyma; species Yamadazyma dushanensis. Next base: position 195,448 of record JAJLYZ010000008.1, on the reverse strand, counting down.
TATCTTCAAAAACTTTTCTTTCGTTGAAAGGCATCAATAAACATTTGTTTATGGTTTTGGCTATTCCCACAGAGTCCCATGGGTTCACCAAAATAGCCTCGTTCAAAACAGTAGCAGTACCTGTGAACTCACTCAAAATCAAAGGACTACAATTCTTCTTTTGACAAGCAACAAATTCCAACGATGTGGTATTCATACCATCTCTGACACTGGTAATCAAAGCTAAATCTGCCACTCTCAAAAGAGCCAAATATTCGTCTTTATTGATTCTCAATTGATAGTGAAGAACTGGAGTCGAATTCAATGTTCCATATTCACTGTTTATGTGGTTGACCAACTCACTGACTCTCTTTTCAACTTTAGAAGAATGACCATAGTAACTAGGACTAGAAACCTGAATCAAAACCACTTTGTCTCTCCACTCAGGGTACATTTGCAAAAACATTTCGAAAGCTTCCAACTTCTGTACTACTCCTCTGACAGAATCCAATCTGTCTCTCCCCACAATAATCTTCTTATCTTGGTATATTTCCCGGAGAGCTTCGACCTTTTCCTCAATGTTAGCATTGAAAGAATCATGTTCAATCTTTTTTGTATCAATACCAATTGGTAAAGTGTCAGTAGCAATATTCGTACCATAAGCCAAAATCTTGTTCCCTTTAACTTCACAACCCAAAACACGGCGACAACAACTGATGAAGTGTCTTTGAAATGAATCAGATTGAAACACAACTCTATCACTGGCCAACATCCCATCTAAAAGTTGTGATCTTTTGCTGATACACCTAAAATATTCCGAACTAGGGAATGGAATGTGCAAGTAGAAACCAATGTGAGCTTCAGGAAACTCCATTCTGAGCAATTGTGGTAACAATAATAAATAATAATCATGAATCCAAATAATATCTCCTGGTTTATAGATTGCTTTAACCTTCTGCAAATAACTCTCATTGAATTTCACATAATCGTACCAGCTGCTACTCTCTTTCTTACCATTTGTTGGTTGACTTTGAATATAGTGGAACACTGGCCAAATGCAATTCTCTGCATATTTTCTCCATCTCTCCTGATCCCTTCTCAATAACCAAATAGGGTGAATATTTTCTGTTTCGTTCACTTTCCGTATCTTTTCCTCGATTACCCCTTTATCATCCTCACTCAAGTATAATGGATCGTCTAATATGTTATCCGAAGAAATAACCTTGCTGTTACTTTGCTTGTTAATTAATTCACCAGTCCACCCAATTAAGTGGGTTTCCCAGTCTGTGTGACGATTCAAGAAAAAGTACGACGAGAACAAAGAAGATTGACCTCTGACTGGTTCAACATCCCATTTTCCGTCTGTTTTAACTATCTGATTTGGAATACTTGTCATACAATTCAATATTCTGCCACTCAATTTAACATTGCTGTCACCATCTTTAGGCGACACAATCTTTGTGTCACTGGGGTATGCAAATAAGTCTTCCATTCTGGTGTTTTGGCTATGCGATGTGTAATCTATTCAATGGTTTTGTAAAATTTAAAAAGCCACTGATGTTTCAGAAATGGGCAACTTTTATGACGCTGATGCAAAGGTTTTATATCAGTCAAAGACATTCGGTAAGTGCACGCCTGAACCTTTTTATCAGAGTCTGCCGTGATAAACTTTGGAGATATGGGGAAGTCGTCAGATGATTACAAGAATGAAACCCGGTGATCTGGTTGCGTTATTGACGCGGGTAGAGGCTTTTACTACAATTTAAACACAAATCCGTAACTTATCGATTTGGCCGAAGTTTGCGATTTGGTTTTTCCGAAATGTATAGCAACAGTTTATAATTCCAATCATATATTATATTTTTTTTCTGCAATTTTTTTTCTGATATACTAACATAAATCCAACGTAAACCCAATTAATACCAAGAAAATAGTACATTATTAATATATAAAGATCGAATTTCAACAGCTTATTTAAGCATCTTCAGAAGATTTTTTGTATTCTTCATAAGCAGTCAAAGCATCTTCGAAATGGTTGTTGAATAATTCATCATCCTCTAATAATGACAAGATTTCTTGGTTATCCAAATCTAACATCATACCGGTAATCTTACCAGCAGCTTCTGGTTCGGTGGCCTTACCAGTGTTGACAATCTTTGGGTATAATTCTTCACCCAAGATTCTCTTTTGTTGTTCTGGTGGAACTGAAGACAAGATGGCGGCCAAATCTCTGGCTTTTCTACCATTTGGTGGGTATGGGAATCCACCTCTGATAGGTCTACCTTGAGCAGCAGCAGCGGCCATGGCTTGTTGTTGTTGAGGGGTTGGTGGTTGAGCGAATTCACCATTTGGTCCTGGTTGACCGTTACCGTAAACTGGTGGCATACCGTAAACTGGCATTGGTTGACCGTTTGGTCCTGGTCTACCCCATCCTTGGGCACCAGCTCCTTGTGGTGGTGGCATTTGGCCTCCTCTCATCATCATTTGAGGGTTTGGTCCATTTGGCATTGGTTGACCGTTTGGTCCTGGTCTACCATTTGGTGGGAAGAAACCTGGTTGTTGACCGTAGAACATTGGGTTGATGAATTGACCTGGGATACCACCAGTAGCAGCGGCGTTTTGCATTCTCATTTGGTTTCTGGCTTGGATTTGTTGTTCCAATTGGGATCTTCTGACATCTTTTCTTTGAGCTAAAGCAACGTATAATGGCTTACCTTCAATCATCTTTTGGTGCATTTCGTTGATAGCTTTAGTAGATTCTTCTGGGGAAGAGAAACAAACGAAACCGAAACCTCTGGATTTTCCGGTTTCATCAACCATAACTCTGGCAGAAGTGATGGTACCGAATTCCTTGAATTCGTTTTCCAATCTTTCAGAATCAATACTGTCATCTAAGTTCTTGACGAACAAGTTAACACCTTGGTATTTGGACAATTTTTCCAATTTGGTTGTTTCGTATTGTCTTCTTAATTCTTCCATTCTTTCTCTCTTCTTTTGAGCTCTGCCAACGTAGATTTGTTGACCGTTGATTTCCTTATCGTTCAATTCATCGACGGCTTTAGCAGCATCTTCGTGTTTTTCGAAGTTAACGAAACCAAAACCCTTGGATTTACCTTCTTGGTCCTTTTCAACAAAGATAGAAGTGAGCTTACCGTAAGTTTCGAACAATTTGGTTAATTCTTCTTCGGTGTATTCGAGTGGCAAGTTCTTAACAAAGACATTGGTGAAGTTAGCCTTCAATTCTTCCAATTTACTTTCTCTGTCTTTCTTACTGATGTGCTTACCAACAAACACTTCACGGTCGTTTAACAACATACCGTTAACGTTTTCGATAGCAGCTTCAGCAGCTTCAGCAGTTTCGTAATGAACGAAACCGAAACACTTGGAGTTACCTAATTCATCAGTGGCAACCTTACAAGACAAGATTCTACCGAAAGCAGAGAAGGTGTCATGTAAAGCTTTGTTGTCAATGGCAGGGTGCAAGTTCTTGATGAAAATGTTACCTTCACCATTTCTTCTCAAAGATGGATCTCTTTGAGACCACATGATTCTGCATGGTCTACCTTCAACCAAAGAGTAGTTCAATTCTTCAATAGCTTTTTGTCCATCTTCAAACTTGTTGTAGTTAACATAAGCGTAACCTAAAGACTTCTTGGTGATAGCATCTCTACAGACTCTGATAGAAGAAACTTGACCAATTGGGGAGAAGATCTCGAACAATAAAGCTTCGTTAACGGAAGGGTTTAATTCACCAACGTACAAAGAAGCAGAAGTTTCGGCAACAGAAGCATCTTCAGAAGTGGAGGTAGCTGGAGTTTCTTCAGTGGTGGCTGGGGTTTCCTTGGTTTCTTCCTTGGAGTTCAAGTTTAACTTTTCCAAAGATTCTTCGATTTGGGTTGGATCGCTGGACATGTTTAATTGGATTTGGATCTTTAGTTAAAATACAACGAAAAAAAGATTGGTTTTTTAAGGATTTTCTACTTTTTTTGGGATTTTTTGATTTTGAAGAAGTTTGCTGGAGTTATTTGGGATGAATAACTTGGCTAAACTGGAGATTATAAATATTAAAATATATAAATAATCGATTTATTACTTTAACTATTTGTGGTAATTGGTTTTTTTCAAAAAAATTTTCGCTGCTTTGATGAGGTTTAATTTTTTTTTGAAGATTCGATGTGCACAAACACACGACTTGGGGATAGAGTTACCCGGACAAACATTTAAATACGCGTGCCATGCAAGAGAAGAATAGATAGACGTGTACTGATGAATTATCGTTTATATTGGCAATATACATTATTTTTGGGATTGTTTGATTCTATTGTACATGTCACGGATCTTAGAACTTGGAACTTTCACAGGCCAGAACAATGACGCATAACTCCAAAGATGTTTGTTGAGTTTGATGTTTGAATCATGATTATCTACATTATCAATGAACTCTCCGACTTTCAACAATTCCAGTTTCAAAAGCTCTTTGAATTTGGCTTTATCAATGCCTTTTGAACCTTTGTGCAATGTCATGAGCGACTTTGAAACAGGTTTCAATGTATGTTTACATGATGATTCATCCATACTCTCATACTCAAGATCATTGAGTTCCGGAGATGAAGACTTTTCAGATTTAATCTTCATCTTTGGTTTAACCTTCTTGACTTCTTTCTTTATCTCTTTCTTGACCTCTTTCTTCACTTCCTTTTTCTTCATACCATTCTCCTTAGGCTTACCATTGGCTGGTTTCTTACGTAAAGCTTCTGGAGATTCAGACTTGACTCTCTTTTTTGGTGGTGTTTCTTTCTTCGTCTCCTTAGGCTTACGTTTTCTGGACTCTTCTGGTTCGTCAGATAACAATGTGAACAAATATTCCACACGTCTACCTAAATGAACAGCAGCTGGCACTCTAGTGGTTTCAACAGACTTTTCGATCTCATTTCCGTTCTCATCCTTAGCTTTTTCAGTCTTGGTGATCTTTTCCTTTTCAAGGTATAACTTGTTCTGTAAACCTAACAAAGGATCGTCTCTGATTTGATGCCACGACCCATAACCGAATTTCTTGATACCGAACAACAAGTTGGCATCATCTTCACTTGACCACTCACAATCCCATGAAGTGACAGGTTTAGGTTGTCTGGGAAGTTTGAAGCTGCTTGGGTCATCGTCTTTGATCAAATCGTATAACAAGTTCATGTCCTTTGGTCTATTCAACACCAATTCAGCATTGATATTCTTGACCCCTTTGTATTCAAATAAAACAGCCTTCTTTTCTTTCTTCTTGGCAACCCACAAGGCAGTTCCATCGTCCAACTTACTGTCCTTGTTCACTTGCTGTTCCAATTCACTCAAAGCTTTTTCTCTTCTAGCCTCTTCCTCTTTCACTAGTTTTTTGGAGATGTTGATGATTTCATTATAAGCGTGCTTGATCAACACTGGGTTCTTGTTGGAAATACTTCCTTCTTCAACCAATTGCTCCCACTTGCCTGATAAGTCACCCAACCTCAAAATACTTCTGTAAATACCTCTAATTTCTTTCTCACTCAACTCGTGATTAGACTTGGTATTCTTAGTGGTGGAGATATCTGAATCATCATCCAACTCCTCATGTTCCGTGAGTTTCTTAACTGCAGCACGTCTTTTACTGTACATTTCGATCTGCTCTTGCAAAAACTCATCATCTGCTTTACGCTTCTCTTGGTCTTTCAACTTCGTCAATTCTTCTTGCGGAATGATTTCATCCCATTCAATGTCAGCTTTATAATCAGTGACTTCGAATTGTTTCAAGAACTCTTCCGATCCGAGATTCGATTCCCCTAAATCAGGTGTTGTCACATGATCTTGGGCATTGTTCAAAACTTCATCCAAGTTAAGTTCTTCTAACTTCTTTTGATTTTCATTTTCTTTGAACATATTACCGGCACCAAATTTCAAGATTTGACTCAATTCATTCGAGCTGGGTCCACTATCTTTCTTTTTTGCGTTATTGGCATCAGTAATACCCAAAGAGATGATAGCATATTCCAAAATCATCTTCTTTCTAGCTCTTTCCAAGATTTCTTCTTCCACGGTATCCTTACTGACGAATCTATAAACAGAAACATGCTTGGTCTGACCAATTCTATGAGCTCTTGCCATAGCTTGTAAATCAGCTTGTGGATTCCAATCAGAATCGAATATGATAACAGTATCAGCTGTCATAAGATTAATACCCAAACCACCAGCTCTGGTAGAAAGTAAAAACACAAAATCCTTGGATTCAGGAGCATTGAAATGATCAATGGATATCTTACGCTGACTACTGGGGACACCACCATCCAATCTTTGAAATTGGTAGCCCTTTATAGAAAGATAATCTCCTAAAATGTCTAAGATTCTGACCATCTGACTGAAAATCAATACACGATGGCCCTCCTTCTTCAATCTGGTCAACAATTGTTCTAAGAGCACCATCTTACCCAGCGACATGATCATACCTCTTAAAACAGCATCCCTTGATTGAGAACCGTAGTTAGATAAGACCCTATCTTCGACACCATCGAACAAGTAAGGATGATTCGATGCCTTTTTAAGTTCACTCATGACGTTCAACAAACTTATCTGGCTATTCTTACCATTGGCTCCAGCATTCAATGCGGCATAGTTCTTGGTAATGATGTTTCTATAGTATTCTGTCTGCAAGTCAGATAATTCGACTCTCAAGATTCTTTCAGTTTTCGAAGGTAAAGACTTCTCTACATCTTTCTTCAATCTTCTTAGTATGAAAGGTTGGATTTTCTTCTGTAAGTCTTTGATGTACTGCTCTTGTTCTTCATTGGGGGTTTCAAAGTCGATTTCTTGATCAATATCAAATTTACCTGGCATCAAAAAATTACACAATGCACTCAATTCTTTGATGTTGTTTTGTAATGGGGTACCAGTGATCAACAATCTGTTAGTAACCTTGAAAGAAGCCAAAGATTCATATAACGAACTCTCTGAGTTCTTCAATCTATGAGCTTCATCAACAGCAAGGAATTGCCATTTAATATTTCCCAACTCGTTTCTGTCTTTAAGGATGTATTCGTAAGTAGTCAATAAGATATTGAACTTCAATTTTCTGGTTTTCGTGGTTGAAACTTCGTTGAAGAATTCGTAATCTCTTATAACTTTTCTAGCTTCGGTATTACCAAGATAGTAGATACAGTTGACTTCAGGGGACCATTTTTCGAATGTTTCTTGCCATGCCGGTATTGTGGATAACGGCACCACGATCAAGTGGGGACCATTCTGTCTTCTAGCGTAAATTAACCACGACAAGAATGCTACTGTTTGGACAGTCTTACCCAAACCCATCTCATCAGCTAAGATTCCATTTTCGTTTCTTGACCACAAGAAAGCCATCCAGTTCAATCCGGTCAACTGGAAGTCTCTCAATTCACCGTTCTTGATAAATATTGGTTGTTTAACCAACTTCTCAAATCTAGGACGTTGGCTCAATGGGTAATTAGCGGATAAATTGGGTAAGATCTTTGAGTTCAATCTCGACTGATACTTGTTAACTTGAGCAGGGGCCATTTTGGCAATCACTGCAGCATCTTCCCAAGTATTCTGGTCGTAATATAGCCTTTTCCATTTGACAAAATATTGTAGTTTACTCTGACCATCAATATCAACTCTTTGGCTGTCGACGATTCTATCCACTTTGCTGAACTCTTCAAATTCATCTAATCTTCTCTCCTTCTCTAAATCCATACTTTCAATATCTTCTTTTGTTGTGTATGGATCTGCTCTAATTTCTTGGTCCATCAAGATGAACTGCTTGATATAGTTATCGAGCTTTCTGAAACCTTTATAAGATCTCAATTCTTCGTAAGTATGCCATGTGTTATGCAAATGTGAAACATTGACCCATTTTATTAAGAACAAGTAGTCCAACTTGGGCTCATTCGTTATTTCAGCGTTATCATCGTTCAATTTATGATTCAACACCAATTCAATAGCGTCTTCGCTTTGTTGCTGCTGATACTGGTCTTCATCGTATTGATAGTCGTATGAGTCGTATTCCCCACCACTTTCCAACAAATCCTCGTCGTTTTCATCATCAACAACATAATTCACTTGTCTACTATTTCTAGCAGAGAACCTAAGTTCATTCGTATCAAGCACGGAAGAAGGAACTTTTTTCTTCTTTCTCTTTGGCTTATTACCCATTTCGAAGTCACCATCAGAATCAGATTCAGACTCAAACAACTTCTTCTGAATAACCGGAGTATTAGAACCAGATTTCACAGATTTTGATCTTGGTTTTGATCTGGATTTTCCAGAGTTCTTAGGCTTTTTGGGTTTGGAAGACCCATAATAATCGTCTTCGTCCATGTCATCAGAATCTTCATCAAAGTCTGCTTCATTGTTATCTTCGACATTGTCTTCATCAAACTCATCGTTATTGGAGTCAAAGTTCGATTGATTAAAACCTTTAATCGATCTTTCTCTACCACTTCTTCTCAAACCGTACAATTCAGGGAATTGTTCGGCTTCTTTGGGAACAAATTGCTTCGCCATTAGTAGAATACCATGCACTTGCTCTTATCAGTTCAATGATTTCAAACTGTATATAACTTCAAACGCTTATACTAGTAGAGAATATTTATCCTGTAATTTCTAACTAAAACTTTTTTTTCTCACTGGAGTTTTTCGTCTTTGTTTTTTTCTTTTGTTAGGCACATTTTTCACTTGTTGAACTGAACAATTCCGAGCCTTTCAAACTGGAGAGGAAATGATAAACTGCAAAACACCTTAATTACTTGTGGTTGTTTAGTTCAACTTGACCTTTGGATTCGATCTTTGGTGGTGTGAAAACGCGTATCTGTTCAATACTTCAACCTGTTCTTTGTGTTTGACTTGTCCGATACGGTCTGCAGTTGCAATCTGTTCTTTTTGCAGATTTCACAGCCGGGGAGATAGGTAGAGAGATAATACATAGAAAGTTGCAAAATTGAAAATTTTTCGAGATTAGATAGAAATGTACTTCTTGACGAGCTGAATTCGATGGTGTAAACGGCTCCTATTTTAGACTCCTGGTTGTAGAGTTATGGTAGGTTATTGTGTCAGTTGCAACAGTAGAGGATGAGTCACGTGACTTATTGAGTAAGGAGTGTTTAAACCTATGTTGGGGACAGCAGTGGTGTTTTTAAACATGCATAACGATCAGGAATCGCTCCTTATGCTATGAAGGTCTATTTCTCAAGCCATAAGTCTCCAAAATAAAAGAAGTTGGCTTGCCTGACCAATAACATTTAAAGGATTTCTAATACTTGGTACAGGTTTTACGCAACAGGCGACACGCGACACACATTAAATAGGTGTGTGAGATGAGACACAAAAACTCAAACACCGCGACGATTCTGCTAATTGTTTCGGTAAATTGACAGAATTGGCGGTGTTCCAAAGTGCGTAACGATCATCCTGATTTAAACTCTGTTGCATCTCGATGAAAAATAAAATTTTTTTTGAAAACAGAATTTATACTTGATAAAATATCCAAATCTCCTAAATCATCATGAGTGATAAGAACACGAGAATTGCTATTGTGTCAACAGATAAGTGTAAACCCAAGAAATGTAGACAGGAATGTCGTAAGAGTTGTCCTGTTGTCAAAACTGGTAAGCTTTGTATTGAAGTGACACCCGCAAACAAAATTGCCTTTATATCTGAAAATTTGTGTATTGGGTGTGGTATTTGTGTAAAGAAATGTCCTTTCGATGCCATCAATATTATCAATTTACCAACGAATTTGGATGCAGAAACCACTCACAGATATTCTGCCAATTCTTTCAAATTGCACAGATTACCTACTCCTAGACCAGGTCAAGTTTTAGGGTTAGTTGGTACCAATGGTATTGGTAAGTCTACTGCCTTGAAGATTTTAGCTGGTAAACAAAAGCCTAATTTGGGTAAATATGATAATCCTCCAGATTGGCAAGATATTTTGAAATATTTCAGAGGTAGTGAATTGCAAAACTATTTCACCAAGGTGTTGGAAGATGATATCAAAGCTATTATTAAGCCACAATATGTGGACAATATACCAAGAGCTTTGGCTAAGTCCCCTGTCAAGCATGTTGAAGGTATATTGAAAGCCAGATTACAGAGACCTGATTCATACAAGTACATCTTGAAGGTGTTGGAATTAAATGGAGTGTTGCAAAGAGATGTTGAAAATTTGAGTGGTGGTGAATTACAAAGATTTGCTTTGGGTATGACTTGCGTGCAAGATGCTAATGTGTATATGTTCGATGAACCATCCAGTTATTTGGATGTCAAACAAAGGTTGAGAGCTGCTGAAATTATCAGAAGTCTTTTAGATCCTACTACTTACGTCATTTGTGTGGAGCATGATTTGTCTGTGTTGGATTACTTGTCTGATTTCGTGTGTATATTGTATGGTGCCCCATCTATTTACGGTGTGGTGACTATGCCAAGCAGTGTCAGAGAAGGTATTAATATCTTCTTGGATGGTTACATCCCAACTGAGAACATGAAATTCAGAGATGAATCCTTGCAGTTCAGATTGGCCGATGCTGCTGATGGTTTGGAATTGGACAAATCCAATGCTATGGAATATCCAACTATGTCCAAGACTCAAGGAGATTTCAAATTGACAGTGGAACAAGGTGATTTCACAAACTCCGAAATCTTGGTGATGATGGGTGAAAACGGAACTGGTAAAACTACTTTCTGTAAGTTATTGGCTGGTATCACCAAGGCTGATAACGACAAAGAAATTCCAAAGTTGAATGTCAGTTTGAAACCACAAAAGATTGCACCAAAATTCCCTGGTACTGTTCGTCAATTGTTCTTCAAAAAGATCAGAGCTAGTTTCTTACATCCACAATTCCAGAGTGATGTTGTGAAACCATTGAAGATCGATAACATTATTGATCAAGAAGTGCAAACGTTATCCGGTGGTGAATTGCAAAGAGTTGCCATTGTGTTAGCTTTGGGTATGCCAGCTGACATCTACTTAATTGATGAACCATCTGCTTACTTGGATTCCGAACAGAGAATTGTTTGTTCCAAGGTTATCAGAAGATTTATCTTACATGCCAAGAAGACTGCCTTCGTTGTGGAGCATGATTTTATTATGGCCACTTATTTGGCTGATAGAGTCATTGTGTTCGAAGGTCAACCTTCTCAAAACGCCATCGCCAAGGCTCCCGAATCCTTGTTGACTGGTTGTAACAGATTCTTGAAGAATTTGAATGTTACTTTCAGAAGAGATCCAAACTCTTTCAGACCAAGAATTAACAAGTTGGACTCTCAAATGGATAAAGAACAGAAATCTAACGGTAACTATTTCTTCTTGGATAATACCGGATTGTAAGCATAAAAGGGGGAGTCGATGAGATTAAGTTATTAAACTATAAATAGAACTTTTTGTTCTATTTAGTGCATTGTATTATAGACCATACACTCGAATATATTAAATTCTAATATATACTAATACCATTTCTGCGTAGCTCTCGCACAGTATCGGCGAAAAATTGGTCCTCGCACCAGCCGCTGCCTCGAGGCATCGATTAAGAAAAAAATTCATTTTGAGATGAGCTGCGAATATTTTTATTCACTATCACTAATGAACCAGTTAGCTATCCATAAAGACGATGAGAATCGTTTGTTGAAGACAGCCAACGTCTTAGACGAGACGATACTTGATAAATACAGAGTCGCTGGTCAAATCAGTGAAACTGCAATGAAAGCAGCTGTCGATTTAATCAACCAAATGTACCATTTCAAGACGCAAGATGTTAAATCTATCAGTGATCTTTGTCTTATAATTGATTCTTTGATGGCAAAGATGTTGAGCAAAGTATATGTCAAGTGTGAAAACAATATCAGTTCTCCTACATGTTTTAACGTTAACGAAATCATTTCAAATTACTGTCCTGAATTAGAAGACAAGATCGAATTCTTTAAAGAAGGTGATGTGGTAACTATAAATCTTGGATGTAGTGTTGATGGTTACGCCGCAGAGTTAAGTCATACCATTGTGATCTATCCAGCAGGTGACAAACCAGTTGGACCTTTATTGGGAGGTAAAGCTGATGCCATAGTAGCTAACTATTACATTAAAGAAGTTGTGTCTAGTTTATTGGGATTGAGTATGACCCCTGAAAAGATCCCTGAAGCCATTCAACAAGAATACGGAAGTGGAAAAGTCACTGGTAAATTATTGAAATCGGTGGTGGAATCTATTGCTGACAGCTTCAATTGTCGTGTTATACCAGGAAGTGAAATCAGAGTCATCAGAAGATTTTTGTCTGGACAGAACCCATTTTTACAAGAAAAAGGATACAAAGGAGTTACCTGGACCGAAATGGATCAAGAAAGATTGATTTTGAAGAAATTGGGCGTTGATAACGAAAATACCATCCTCGAAGACGAATTTACAGTTGTTCCAGGTGAAGTCTATAAGGTTAACATAACAGTAGGTAGCATTGGAGACTTTGACAATGTTGGAATCATCACAACTGAAGAAATTAACAAATTCACTGGATTAACCAACAAAAGTAACGATTTCAAGATGGATTCATCAGTCTTGATCCGTGATTTCATCATAAAGTACCATTTGAAGTTAAAGAGCTCAAGAAGTTTGTTAGGTAAGATCGACAAGAAATACTCTGTCTACCCATTCAAATTGAGTTACTTTTCAGACGATTTCCCACTCAAGAGTAATACTCCACAAGAAATCGAGCTTGTGAAACAATCCATAAACGAAAGTAAATTTGCAAGTGCCGAAATCACCAACCACAACTTGGCCAACAGCAAACCAATTCAAATCATCAAATACTTACCAATCAAGAAGATTTTAGAAGAGAAGTCCATCAGTTTCAGAGACGTTAACCCAACCAAATTGACTAAGCATGAACAAGTTGTTAAAAACAAATCTACCGAAGAATTTACAGTCATTATCAACAAAACAAACAACGAAATCATTCAATTGACCAACAATTTCAGTCCTTGTTACTGTAAATCTGACTTTAGCCTTCAAAATGACATTATTAACCACTTGATTAAGCTTTTAGGCGACAAGTTTGGTGTCAAAGTCAAAAAAGTTAAAGCTATTGCAGTGGACATGGAAGGAAGAGAGATGGAAACCGATTAAAGTACCTTTATAATAATAGAAATGTCTAAGTAGTTTGCAGCATCGATGGTTGCAATAATCATGTCACATGGGTTAAAATTTGCTTGGAACCGTTGCAGCAACGTCAGTTAGCAATTACTACTTCCAGAATATCTTGCGGGGCACGACCTACTTCGATCTGTCGACTTGCGGTTGCGCGAGCCAAATGGCCCGAAAATTCGCGTAAAAGAGGGGGACATAAATTGGACCGAAGTTGCCTGAGTGCTGTCGACCTTATAAGCAACCAGGCTTACTGAATAAAAGTTCAATCAGTTACCCCATCCTCTCAACCTCGGGTAACACTTTTTCCCTCGCCAATCTTTCCTCTTCCAATGTGTCAACACTCACCCAATTTCGCGAGCATGACGTGTCGCTACCAATACACTGTCTGAGGTTTTTTGCTCACTCATTTTCATTTTTTTTTCAACGAAACTTTTTTTCTTCCACAACCTCCTTAAATTCAAACACAAGGTATGTTAACATACAAATTATTACTTGTGGTTACAGTGAATCAACCTGAATCTTGACAATGAAGTGCTTAGTATTCAAAATATCGTTTTTTCCACGCGAAATCATCGCTGTTTGTGTCAATTGTGTCCTGTTGTTTACGAATATCCCTTGATCAAACATACCCGTTGTTTGTTTTTCTCAATTGGTATATTTGGACTTATTGGCACTTTATGATGAACTTTTACGTGGAGCACCATGTCATATTATAGACAGCCCATTGGATCATATGATTGTCGATATATCCGTTTGTTCAATGGCAAAAACTGTCTAAACGGAGGAATGCGATTGATCAATCTGATCACTTTTTGAGGTCTCAAGTTTATTGCTTAGGATCTTTTTGTGTTTTTTAACGAGCATCGGTCCTACCAGTTTCGTCCCTAGTACATTGTCAAGCGTTGAAATTGTTGATACGAGATTTTATTTTGATTGATTCAGCTCAAGTGGTTCTTTTTTAACTATTACTAACAATTGCTTTAGAACAAATAATATTCAAGAATGACAACTTCACGTGAAGACTCCGTTTATTTAGCCAAATTAGCTGAACAAGCTGAAAGATATGAAGAGATGGTAGAAAACATGAAAGCTGTTGCTTGTTCTGGTCAAGAATTATCTGTTGAAGAAAGAAACTTATTGTCTGTTGCTTATAAGAATGTTATTGGAGCCAGAAGAGCTTCTTGGAGAATTGTGAGTTCAATTGAACAAAAGGAAGAAGCCAAAGGTAACAAATCTCAAGTTAATTTGATTAGAGATTATAGAAGTAATATCGAAAACGAATTGACCAAAATTTGTGAAGATATTTTGGATGTTTTAACTAACCATTTAATCAATTCTGCTCAAACTGGTGAATCTAAGGTTTTCTACTACAAAATGAAGGGTGACTACCACCGTTACTTGGCTGAATTCACCGTCACTGAAAAGAGAAAGGAAGCTGCTGATTTATCTTTGGAAAGTTATAAATCTGCTAGTGACGTTGCTGTAACTGAATTATCCCCAACTCACCCAATCAGATTAGGTTTAGCATTGAACTTTTCTGTCTTCTATTACGAAATCTTAAATAGCCCTGACAGAGCTTGTCATTTAGCTAAACAAGCTTTCGATGATGCAGTTGCTGATTTGGAAACTTTATCCGAAGATTCTTATAAAGATTCTACTTTAATCATGCAATTATTAAAAGATAACTTGACTTTATGGACAGACTTATCTGAAGCTCCTGCTCAACCTGAAGAACAACAAGAATTGAAAAATGATGAAGAGTAAATTACCTAAAGGTTTAAAGAAATGTTTGGGGTTTAATTTATTTGGTGACATAAGACCTATATTCTCTTTTTCTTAATCTTGTATTGTAACCAACAAACAAAAAAAGTGACTCGATATAAGAAGAACAGAGGTATATAACGTTTTATGTAAACTATCTAACATTTATTACCCCTGAAATTTCCTTTTTTTTTGGTTTATGTGTTCTTCAAATCGGGTCATTTTATTTGATCTTATATTTTTATTTTGTTTGTTTATGTTTTATTAGTTGTTGATTAAAGTTAGAAGTATCTTGAATCTTGAATATATATCAATGTGATTCTAAACCGTAGTCCAATTAGTAACTAGAGCTAGAGGGTGAAAAGTCGTGTCCTGCCATCAGACGCGTTCAACATTCGTCAAAATCGAAATAAACAAAATTTCACACTTAAACAAATATTTGAAGCTATGGTTGAAGCTGTCGGAATATCGAACTTACCTAATCAGAGGTATAAAATCATCTCCAAACAAGGTGCTACCTTCACCTTGATGGTGGCCGGAGAAAGTGGATTGGGAAAAACTACTTTTATCAACACGTTATTTCAAACTAGCTTGAAACCTCACTTGGATCCAAGTGAAAGACACAACAAATTCACTTCTCCACACCAGACTGTGGACATAGATATCATAAGAGCTGTATTGGAAGAGAAGAATTTCAAGATCAGATTGAACATCATTGACACTCCAGGATTTGGAAGTAATGTTAATAATCATGACAGCTGGACACCTATTGTTGATTTCATCGACGACCAACATGAGAATTACATGAAGCAAGAGCAACAACCTCAAAGAGGGGAAAAGAAAGATTTGAGAGTCCATGCATGTCTTTATTTCATCAGACCAACTGGTCATAGCTTGAAACCTTTGGATATTGAGATCATGAAGAGATTAAGCACCAGAGTCAATTTGATCCCCGTGATCGCTAAGAGTGATACATTGAACCCAGTTGAATTGGAAAATTTCAAGACTAGAATAAGAGATATTATCGAAGCTCAAGACATCAACATCTATACTCCACCATTGGACTTGGACGATCCAGCCAGTGCTGAGCATTCCAAACAATTGATTGAATCAATGCCTTTCGCAGTGATTGGATCTGAACAAGAATACGAATTGACTAAAGGTAACTTTGTTAAGGGAAGAAAGTATCCATGGGGTTTGGTTGAGGTTGAAAATGAAAACCACTGTGATTTCAAGAAATTAAGATCGTTACTTTTAAGAACCAACATGTTGGACTTAGTTTTATCTACTAATGAGTTACACTTTGAGACATTCAGATCTATTAAATTGGGTAGTGACGAAAGCAATGATGAAGTGGTTAATGAACAAGGAGAAATTATCAAGAAGTCCAGTATCAAAAAGCCAAGAAGATTCCACAACCCTAAATTTAAGGAAGAAGAAGATGCTTTGAAAAAATACTTCACCGAACAAGTTAAAGCCGAAGAACAAAGATTCAGACAATGGGAGACTAATATTGTCAATGAGAGAAATAGATTGAACGAAGATTTAGAGGAAATGCAAAAGAAGTTAAAGACTTTAGAGGATCAAGTCAAGAAGTTACAATTGGGTAAAAGATAAACACATGGTTTTAACGGCTTTTGATCTATAGTGTATAAATATATGTTTTTTCTCACGCATCTCTGAAAAATCCCAACGGTTAAAAGCGGTATGTCTGAACCCGAAAAGAAGAAGTTCAAGAGGAACTATAAAGCATGCTTGAATTGTCGGTTGAGGAAGGTCAAGTGTGACTTAGGTTCTGTGGATGAACCGAGCTCGGGAAAATGTGCTAGATGTAAAAGAGAGAGGAAAGACTGTGTTTTTGTTGAGAGTAGAAGAGGTGGACAGGGTAACCTCCAACATGTCAAGCGGAAGCTTGAATACGATAGCGCTCAGGAGTTGCAACAGATTCGGCAACAAGTGGAATCTGAGACCGGCGCTAATGGTTCTATTCTCGATGCTGGTGTTTTACCGGTGGCTGATTTATTGAACTCCGGCAGTCAGCCACAGTACCCTAAAACCTCAAATATGCGGTCCACTGGGTCCAGCAGGGGTAGTACACCATCTCTGAGTGTGCTTGGTTCCAATGGTAGTAAAGGCCCCGAAACGGGCCATTTTTCTACTATGGAAGGGGCCCTTGTGTATTTGGCAAAGGCTGCAGGAACTATCGCTAAAGCCGATGAAAGAGATAACATTGATGCTGGGAAAAGACACAAACAACTAGAAGAAGACTTGGATAAACCTAAGGATGCTGATTTCAAAGATCTATTAGAGAATAATCAAACAAAGGTACCTAGGCATATTCAAGACCACTCTAATTACTTGAGTATCCCCATAACCAATGAATTTTCTATCCGGCCTGTTGGGTCGAACGAATTGTCAAATATCGATTATATTGGACAGAATGGACTTCTCACGGAATACGAAGCTGAGATGTTGATCAATTTGTTCTTTACCACCATGCATCCTTATTTTGCACATATACCTAATTTCTTGCACAAGCCACAAGTTTTGGCTGGGTACCCAATTCTATTATGTGCTATCTTAACCATTTCTTCGAGATACCACTCATTGGATGACAATCCAAACAGCATCACTACGGGAAATGTCGAAGGGGTTCCACGTAACATCGAAATTCATGATAAGTTATGGCTATATGTTCAAAGATTGATCTCTCAGACAGTTTGGGCCGAGGCTAGTACTCGATCGATTGGGACCATCTTTGCGTTCTTGTTACTTACGGAATGGAACCCAAGAGCTATTCATTGGAGATGGACCGATTATGCCAATCGACCAGAAGACAATAGGAACCAGACAGGCGGTGAAGGAGATGATCTTGAACTGCAGGATAGGAAAGGTGAAAATTTGGCTGGTTTAGGTGCTATGAGAAGAAGTTATAGAATGGCATGGATGCTTATTGGAAGTGCCGTAAGGCTAGCACAAGATATGGGATTCATGGAAGTGAGCTCAAAGACGTTTTTGGCTACTCATATCAGTGAAATTAATAGTGTGATGAATATCAGCAGGCGATCTATGTTGTCCCATTCTTTGGCTGAACAAGAAATGGAAGATGATGATGAGGAAGACGAACTAGATGAAAATGGTTGTGATAAAGATGAGGATTATAAGATTTTAAATATGTCGGAAGATGAGATCAAAGCTAATTCGAACGTTCCGATTAAGTTTTCGTTTAGACAAAAGGCTAAAATTGAATTGTTGCAAATTATGTCATTGAGTCATGAATCATTATATGGTTATAAAGCACAATTAGGTAGTTTGACTCAAAGACAGAATTTGGTGGTGTTGAATATTATCAGTCCATTGATCAACAATTGGGAAAGAAGGTACAAATCTTTAATGAAGCCATCAAACTATCGTCAGTATAACTTAAATAACTCCAATATCTTATTGGATCAAAAGTCAAAGCTATCGGTTGACTTGAACAAATGCATTGAACATGAGAGTTACATCTTTGAGTTCAATTATGCAAAGCTTTACATCTTTTCTTTAGCATTATCTTCCACCAAAACAGAAGATCCTAGTGGAAGAAAGAGAAAAGTTAAAGTTAATTTGAAGTTAGACGAAATATCTAAGTCAGCAAAGTACATTGACCAAGCTTTCCTTGCTGCAAATGAAATGTTGGCTGTAGCACACAGAGTTCACAAGCTCAAGATGTTGAGGTTCATGCCTGTCAGGTGGGTGACTAGAATAGTCAGAGCAGTTGCATTCATTGTTAAATGCTATTTGACTATCACAGCTCATAAGAAGCTGCTGACTCGAGACGTCGGTGAATCTATCGATAATTTCGACCCCACAATCCTCTCATTGTCATTGATCCCTGTTGATGAAATCATGTCCAGTATTCAAAGGGCTGCCATCACTTTGAGAGACTGTTCACCTGATGAATTGCACTTGTGCACGAGATATTCTAATGTGTTGATGTACTTGTGTTCAGAAATGAAGACCAACTCGAAGAATTTTGAAGTGCCCAACTCTGTTCTCCCCAGGTCCGAGTACTTGAGGAAGTTCAATCAATCGAGCTCGTCTTTGAATTCTGGCGACTCTTCTGTTCCAATAAATGGTGACTTTGTTGATAGCACACAAGCTAACAGTCCTGTAACAGAGGGAATGCCAGCACAAACCCCAGCACATACACTAAACAGCTTCGATAATAATCCAGAGGTTTCCACGCCATTGCAAGGATTGATAGGAGATAGTGAAGTGATGGAGTGGTTCATCAATAATAAAGACGTCGGTCTTGATTTCGTTGGTCCTTGGACAGAAATGATCGAACAACAATTGAACTCTAACGATCAATTCAAATTTGACGAAGCCTTGTTGTAGATTAATTAATCGTGAAGTCGTTGTATTGTTTACGTAATCTTATTCATTCTTGGTACCCATTATCGGCACTTTGGAGGTTCTTCATCATATTGAGGAGCATACTTTGTGAGGTCCCACTTAAATTGGATATTCTATTATTTGTAAAAGCATCCTCCAAATTGGCAGCACCATATTCAGGGGTGTAATTTGCAGCCACCGCACGAAGTTTGTCATGTATCAATTGATTTCTGAACTCTTGAGTTGGGTTTAGAACCTGAATACGTGGCTGAGACACCGCTGGGGCTGTTCCTGGTTCAGATTGGTGTTTGTACAATTTGAAATTGGATAAGGATGCAAAAGAAAGGTCCTCATAAGGGTTATAGTACCAATTCGATGAAGCGTCTTGTGAATCCAATCTCTTCACTACATCATGGATATCCAAGTCAAGATCTAGGGTAAAGTCGATCTCTGGAGTCTTTGATAAGATTTCATTGACTTGACCTAACTTTTTTATGCTGTTCTTAGCATTGATATTACCTTCTGATGCCATAAATTTCAAGAGAGCTATTGCCCTGTTGACTATTTCAACAGATCGTCTGTCGGTGATCGATGACATCAATATTATTAAAACTGACATGAACAAGCACTGACTATCGTAAAAACCTATCGTGAATAGTTTGTTAGTTTCAAATAGTTTCAATAAAATATTGATGTTGGACACAGAAGCAGTGATGGCCTTATTTACGGTATATTCCACTTCTGTAATGTTTTCGACCAAGACTGATTGATTTTCCTTGAAAATAGATGAGATTAGCGGCTTGGTGATTATAGCTACCAATAAGTTGAATCTCAAGAAAATATTAGCTAATCGTCTTCCGTCCTTTATTTCAAGAATGTTGTACTTCTTGTACTGATGTAAATAAGGGACTTCGAAATCGTTCACCAATTCCTTCAAGCAAGCAAGGATGTTCTTGGTCAATTTTTTCTGATTGAATTGTTCGGTGTTGATATAATTCACAGAGAATGTTCTTTGGTGGGCTCCATAAATCTTTTCAACCAACTTGGTGACATACTTTACCAAATGAACGTTTAATTCCAACGTGTTGATGTCAAAAGAATCATTCAAATCGATGGCATTCTCAGTGGGTAAATCCACATCTGTTTCAGTATAGTCAAGCTGTGCTGGTATGTTCATCTTTGCAGTCCAAGTGGCATCCAATATGAATATAGTCCACCATAACCTCTTCCTCTTCTCTTGCCTTATCATATCTGAAGATTCCAATTTACTTGGTTGTCTATGAAATCCTTGTGATATGGCGGACCTTATGGCTACTCCGAAAAAGTTGTAAACCGTGTTGTACCGGTTTAAATTGGACGAGTATAAAGCAAGTAAAGCTGCAGACATCACGAACTCGCTGGTTACCCTTTCATGGGTTAGATTGAACAATTCCGAGGCCATCAAATAAAATTGCACGCCAGGTATTTCTTCATTGTCTCTAGGCACATTCAATATTTGCATCCCATAAGCTAAAACAATAAACACCAAACAGAAGTGATGGCGTTTGAGCTTTGAATGGAGATACTCCACCTTTCTTTCATCACTGGATTTGACAGCTTCATGAAATTGATAGACGTCTTCGAGGAGGGTTTTGAACGACTCCGCGTCAAGTAAATAGAATTCCGTAGCATAAGCCGTTTGAATAGCTTCAAAACACATATAAGCCATGGATTTCAGGGGTAACGACTGGATGATGAAATCAATCAATTTACGCTTGAAATATTCGTTTGCATCGTCGGATAACAAAAAGTTTTCCAAACCTGAGCTATTAAACAAGAACTCCTTTGTCTCTTCGTCGGATCTTTCCTGGATCGAGCCGAATGGTTCCTTTGAAGCAGCCACTGCCCGGTCGGCTGTATTGATGGCTATCTGACTTTCCAAATACGCCACTCGTTCGTGTAATTTATTTATATCACTTTCCATTATAACAATCTTTCTGTCTCTTTTGACATAGTTACAGTCGTCAGGCTTTCTGATGTTCTTGCAATTACTACAAGGATGTTCACCGGAACATTTGATCTTGGAAACCTTGCACCGCGTACACGCGTAATGACTTCTTCCATATACTTTCAAGGGCTTTGGCTTATCAACTTTGCTCATGCTGAATGTAGATCTAAAATCTCACGTTTGGAAAAAGGACGGTAAATGGTTCGAATTCGGATAGAATTTTGGTCGTAATGCACGACAAAATTGGATGCAAAAAAAAGGAGCAGATGATTTAATAGATCGTGCATAAAACTATTTCTATATTCAAATACAAGCTATGTTACAAGAAGAAAGTGTACAAATGGAATGATTATGGGGTTAGACGGAGAAAACTTCGATCTTGGCGTTGGAGTTTTGTTCAACTGTCACAACACACCAAGCAGCGTTCAAAGATTTTTCACCTGAACCTCCAGAGATTCCGTTGTATCCATTCTTAGATGGGTCGATTTCACAACTACCGTTACATTTGCTGTCATCGTCACAGGTGACTTTGATACCAAAGTTTGGTAATTTACCTTGGAAGTCGTCCAAGTATTTTGGATTCCAACCAATTTTCACGTAGGTGTTACCATTGTTATCCATGTTGGCACCAGCGACGTATGGAGACCAGTTACCTTTTGGTTCGTCTTTGGTACCCCAGACACAAGCTTCTTCAGTGGTGTAACCTGGAGTGTTGACGTAGTAGTGGGCAGCAGTACCGGCATAGTAGTCTGGACCTGGAACAGCCAAATCGTTAGAACTAGAAGAGTCCACTTCGGTTGGGATCAACATGGCTTCATTACCTGGTAAAACTGTTTGACAGAAAGCAACAACCTTGTCGGCATTGTTTTGAGCCTTCAAGGTACCTTCACCATCGATACAGTAATCTTTGTCACTGAATGGTTTGGAGATGGTTCCATCGTTTTCACAGTAGATACCTCCGTGCATAGAAGTACCAACATTGTAAGTAGTAGCAGATGGGTCCCATTGGGCCATCAATTTACCAGCTGGACAAGCGTATGGGCAGTAAGAACCAGCAGTACATTTTTGATCTGGGGAAATAGCCCAGCCACCATTACCTTGGTTTGGGGTAACACTGACTAAACCTTGATCAGTTGGGAATTGACAAGTATTGTCTCTTTTTTCGTTGACTGGAGCACCAGTGATAAGTAAAGCTAAAGATAAAGCAACAATTTGATTGAACAACATAATGAATGAATGTGGGTATAAACTCTTAAAAGAATGTGAGTTGTATAACAAAATTTAACTAGTAAAGAAAGTAATGACTGTTTGAAGTCTTCGGTTTATGATACTCTTGAATGAATGTAGTAAGTATGAAGAAACGAAATCATCTCGAGAGATATGGGGCTTATTTATACAATTTTGCAATCAGACACAGTCTTGAAAAATTTTCGACACTATAAAATCTGATGCAAATCTAGAACGGAAATGTCAAAGATCGATCTGGCAATAGTCAGACGGCGGAACCGCTCAGCCTGGGAAGTTAGTTAATAAACCGTTTTAAGTAATAACGATCCTATATACAAAGTAATTACTATACCGTTTTGGGATTGGGTACTGCATCTCTGGAGTTAACCGTTGAAAAAAAAACTTTCCTTTTTTTTGACTTCAACGGAATTCACCTGGCAGATCTTAACAAATAGGCGAGCCGTTATTCAGACACATCATTCGACCTGTATATGACATTTTAAGTTGGGTATTGAGCATGTGACGGTAAGAAGTTTGCCAATGGAGTTAGGGTTTTTCGATGCTACCACAAGGTTCTAGATTTTGTCTTTGCTAAAGATTGACAGGTTTAAGGCACCGAAACCTCGACTAGCTGAGCCATACTCGTTATGGTTTGCACTTTTTATGCAACGTACTTTCTTCTTGTTGATTTCTCGAATAAAACCGGTTGCATTTGTTCTTTCAAGCACCCCCAACAATGCCCCCCTATTTTAGACGCTATTTCCTGATTCGATTTGGTCCCTGGAATTACAGGTTCTTTCTCAATTATGTGCGGCAGTCTATATTTTATGTAGTTCTAGATTCAGGGTATTTGCCACTGTATCCACGGCGCTCCGATGTAAGAGAGCGGTGAAAAATGGTAGAGAACAAGACATTGGCTCACAAGCCCGGTTAAGGGCATCCGTAACCACTCTGGCGATCGCTTGTCACTTGAGCGCAGACAATCGTAGCGAGTGTGATTGCCATTAAGGCGAGTGAAAATTTTGCAACAGTGTTCCTATTCCACACAGGTTCCAGATGAACTCAAGGTCGTGCACAAAACCGAATACAGGAGTCGTGGACAAAACCATACGTAGGAGTCGTGGAACCTAAGAAACCTTACTATACATCACCACCACCATATACAGTGCTACATTCCCGCCTCTCTTAGGCGAATGTCGTTGTGGTGTACCGTTCAAATTTCATAAAACCTTGGACTAGATGTGGTCAAGAGAGATGATCCATTTACCAACGGGTATCAGATGACCCATTTACCTACAGGTATATGCTCCGAACAGTGTTTGAGTTGTGCAATGAATACCGTAATCTTTCATTGGGTTAATGCAACGAATAGACACTGTCTTTCAGAATGTTATTGAGCTTTGGTAATTCACTTCGTAGTTTATTTGAAATACCTTGTGATACAGCTCATGTGACCACTATGATACTGCCCAACAATCCGAACATACTGTGACCTTGTCTATTGTCCATTTCATCCGTTTCAGCTACACCTCCTCCGGTTGCAAATTTTTCATCGCACTGCCAACCATCGCTGTTCCACTTTCGCCCCTCTTGGTACAATTTACCTAATTCTGGTAATAACTCTTCCTTGGAACCTCCGCTAATGGCGTGGAACGGGCACGACATGGTACTTTAGCACAATACAGGATTACGACATTCACCTTACATAGGAGCAATTGGACAGACCGTCCTGAGTTCTTGTGATCTGCCAAACGCTTCTAACTTTAGTCCTATGCAGGCCAGAGCATTCCGCAAGTTAGGATCTTCAATGCAGAACTAATGGTAAGCTACGAAAATGCTCTTGAGCTGATGACTAATGGAATAGGAGTTGGTTTTGCCAGGAGACCCGAAAAGGTCTCTTGACAACCAAATTATGCCATTGTAATCCAACAGATCAAACGTTTGGCATTGTCGCAAACCAATCTTGATGTCTGAGACAGAGTCAGCGTCCAAAGGAATGGGGTTTCTAGTGATAGCAACCCATGGACCATTTCACGTTCATCTCCTTAAACCCATTTAATAAGTTCTACAGTCACTGGTTTCTCTTTGAACCCTGTTGACCCAACTACTAATATGTAAAAGATTTGCAACTCTGCTGCGAATTTTCAGACAACTGAGTTAAAAAGGTTTTATTACGTCTTGATAGTAATAATTCGGACAATTAAACAATAGACTGCTTCACAACAACTGGGATATGGACGACCTTACAAAGCAAGTTAAAACGAATCTAGAATATCACAATCTCTGGACAAATGTCAAGTCCCATGAAACGACTGTAAACGCCGATGATTTCACATTGCAAGTCATCAGTGGAATCCCGCCGAATAAATTGCATTCCCTAGACCCCGAACACTTGGTGGAATGGTTAGTGCCACAAAAAATGAGCTTGAAAGGTGATGTACCGTTGGAAACTATTGATTCATGGTTTGTAGAGATTGAAAAATTATCGCATCAAAGACCAAAGAGAATAACGGTTGCAATAGTTAACGACGATTCAACGGTCGTCTACTATTTCATACATGATGGGATCGTCAAGCCCCGTCAAAACTAGACTTGTCACTTTTGAGCAGATATTTTCTAATGCTGCAATCCTATGCAAGTAGCTTAAATTATATATTAACGAATGCATGAATATTAATGAGTGAATGCAGTAATAACTCTAAAGTTTATGGTTTTCTATGTGGTGATTTCAGTCTTTTGATTTCGAGTTCTAATACACTGCTTGATGATGGCAGCCTGTCTCTGAAAGTTTCCTGAACCGGAGTGGATGGTTGAAGATGTAGTTCGGGTATGATCTGGCTCCTCATAGTAGTTCGAGTATCAAAGTCTGTTTGTAAACGACCAAGAGTCCTTTCTGGTATTCTATTAGTGTCGAGAAGGTTTCCTGTACTGTTTCTGGCCGGTCTCTTTATTGGTTCCGATGCCCCCAAGTCAAAGGTCACAGAGTTCTTTCTAGTGTCTAAGTCTCCCAGAATAGAGAGCTTCTTTTTTATGATAGAATGCTGACTATCTCTGCTCATTGGTCTCTTCAATACTAACCCACTAGTATCTCTCTTCAACACCGATTCATCACTGTCGTCTCTTCCAGAAGAAGTAGAATGAGCTCTGTGAAAGACTGGTAGATTACCTGAAGATGGAGCATTGCTGGAGTATTGAAGATTGGCTGATGAAGGGAAGTATGATGAGGGCAAATTAGATTGTGAGGAGTAGTATGCACTAGGTCTTGAAACCTGAGACACTTCTGATCTCCGCCTGAAATGAGATCTGGGATCAAGAGACTCGTCTTCTTCTTCGTCTCCGTAAGGATAATAAACATTGTAGTTTTCCAAATCTGAATCATTTTCTTCATAATCATCATATCTTTCAGCGTAAGCAGGTCCTGATGTGTTAGAAGCCGAATACTGTCTTAAAGAAGAATCAACCAACTCGGCCGTTTGGCTGGTTTTGGGCTTACGTCTCCTGTATGACATAATAGACCCATAATGGTGGTATAATAACATACCAGCTCTTTCACATTCTACCATGAACTGGATCATTTCAAGCTCTGTTAACAATTGCCGGCCGAATTTCGATCTTTCATATAAGTAGATAAACGTCTCAAGATCTGGCATCTCTTTTGGGTTCACAAGACCTTGATCTACCAATCTTTTTATCAAAAACGTCATTATTTGTCTGAAAGTGTACTGTTTAGGCAAGTCCAAAGGAGCACCTGTGGTGAAACCATCGTGGAAGATGAATTTGTCACCGAAGCTTCGTATAACATCTTCATATAGTAAATTGGGAGGAAGGTGATCCTCTGCCTTAACAGCCTCATTTCTGTGTTGGACGTAAGCAGGAGGTGCCAAACCGGCATAGTTGATAGTAACATTTTTATTCTGCAAAGGACCAGCCTTTGTTTTGATGTCTTGACACTTATTGAACCGTTGTTCAAGAAATTTGGAAACCTTCTGAGGAAAGTCGTTCTCTCCAGGCACATACACGGATTTGGAAGGAATATCGTTCATAGCTACTCTGTGTTGGAAGATTCTCAGGAAGTATAAGAAGAAACTGATCACTAAAAACACAACACACACAATGATGACAATGAATAATTTAATACCAGAAGAAGAAGCCGAGGATGTCTGGACAATAACATCTATAGGAGTGACTGCCATGAATGCAAGTAATAGCGATACAAGTATCACCAAGGACACCGAATAAATCCATTTGAATAGTCTTCTTGGTAGGTTCAATGATGGTAATTGTGGCCCAATTTCAGTTTTGATGGTTCGTATTCGGTTGATGTGAGGAGCAGCTGTGAATTTGGATGTGAGAGACATCTTGGTAGGTCGTAGAGGAAGACTAGGCATCGTCAACGTCCGGGTGACTCTGACATTCAGTACCTCGTTTGGAGGAGAACTGTCACTCATAATGTCATAAATGTGAATTGTTTTCCTGTGCGCAGTGCTAAAGACGGCGATGAGCCATGATTTGAAGAGTAGCCATATATGGAAGGGTCGAATGGGATGCAATGAGATGCAATGAGAGGATACAATTCGGTAGTGAAAGCTTGTGATTTCAGGGGTTTTAGGAGTAAAAACGGTGTTTTGTGTTGAGTCAACAGAAGGTGTGTCTGTGCGTGTGTGTATGAGTGTGACAGCAAAGCCACAAATACACCCAACCAGAGCCTGAAACAGGACCAATGGTACAATAAGGGATTTGGAGTGCTTTTGAGTGTTCACTAGAGTGCTTTTGAGTGTTCACTAGAGTGAATCTATGAATTTGACTCTTTTGTGGCTCATCGGTGTTTGACAGACCTTTGATTTGTCTGATTGCCTATTTGGGCATATCGATATGCGGCCTCCAAATTCCACTGATTAGTACTGTGTTCGTTTAATTTCATAGTAGGGAAGAGGTTTTCTGGACCCTTGCAGAGCACTGTACATTCTTGTCAATCAGATATCATGCAGTGACTGCATGCACCTACCTCTCATTCATTTCGAGGATGTTTGGTTTACAAAGGAGCTCACATCAAAGGATAAGTTAAATGGCAATCACATAGTAAATGTTTGTTCTTTTATTACTTACGTGTGCCCACGGGACATTGTATTGATGTCTAGAGAACCTTCTTTTCTCATTAACAGTCTCGATCAACATATTCGCTCACAATATAGACCTCACTTCTCCTTTGGGTTACGGAGCTTGCGATCGCAGATTACGAGATTTTGGTGCAAAAAGAGGGGACTGAGTTAACGCACTTGTTTCAAATAGCGTAAGGAGATACGATATTTCCAGAAAGTGTCGAAAGCAACTCTCGTCGCTGCAAGATATCCTGATAAATGTCAATCTTCAAGTGCATAATACTTGTACTTTTGTCGTTGACAACGGTCTTTTCTTACGAAACATTAGATGATAACTTATGTGAGGGAATCGCCGAGCATAGAGCTAATATGGCTGCTATAGACGGTGTCCAAGTAAAGTGTGTGTTGTTGCTTGACAACAAGAAAGCCATACTATATAATTTGGATGGAGCTGAGACGAGCTCTGAAGCTGCGACTAGTTTTGAAGCTGATCCCGAGGCCGACATCTCCCAATTTCTAGTGTCTGATTTGGGACATCCTATTGACCCTCATTACGTGGCATTGTATTTCGGGAAGAATGGTATGTTTTCGTTGGATGATAGGGTTAAACAATGGAGCAGCTCGTTTTGGAATTTGTACAAAAGGTGGGCTGAGTTTGGTCTGAGACTTCAATCCTTTGCTTCATCGTTCTCGTTAACATCATTCATCAAAGATGGTCTATTGAAGTATCCTATATCTGTCCTGCAGCTTCCTATTAAGAAATTAGAAGCTGGTGATACTGAAGAGCAACGTCTCAGAGTTCTTGATGCTCTATTCACCGTGTTTATCGAATATCCCGAAATCTCTTACGACTATTGTTTCACTAGAGAAAATGGCACTTGGAAATTGTGGTATAAGCTATGGCGACTTGAAGAACCTGTGTCAGAGATTTCCTTCAGCTGCGAGGGAGCCTTTGCACTTGGGAGACGGTTAAGTGGCCCAGGCTAGTGTTTGTCGTTATTCATTGAAGTCGGTGTCAGTAAACTTCAATTTGGAATTCAAATTCTGGCACAACTCAACTAATGGTGTCGTGGAGTTCGTCTATTGAATAGCTAGTATTGAACCTGGGACAGGTATAGGCACAACCATTCAATTAAAAGACAAAATCTGAATATATAGGTGCATGGATGTAAACTAGCAGTGGTATGTGGATGTTAAACCGATCCCCATTTCCTGCCTTGTAGCTACACAGTCTGCCCAAACGTAAACTCGAATCATATTGATAAGCCTAATTTTTCTGACAAAGCTTATCGAGAATTTGGCGGCGCTTTCTGTGCGGGATTCCTGTTTTCCAGGAAGCGTTTCAAGTTAAATTTACTGATACTCATGAAAGAAAAGACGTTCAAGAGTTCCAGCAAAGTGGTTCGATCTGTTGGTCATGGGCTTTTGCTTGTGTTTGTGTTGTGTTCATTGACACAAATGTGGTACTTTTCCGAGCCAAGACCTGTCCCTTTTTTGACAGGTGCAACTGATAAGGATTATCGAATCTTACATGATATGAGAATTCAACATGGTAAAGAAGTTACAAGAAAACCCAGTTTATCGCCAAGTGAGTCTCATTTGCACATAGGAAACAGGGCCATGGTCAGTTCCGATGTGGGTATATGTTCTACTATGGGAAAGGATATCCTCTTAAAAGGAGGGAACGCAGCAGACGCAGCTGTGACAGTGGCTTTATGTATTGGGTCCATAAACTCAGCATCTTCTGGGATTGGTGGTGGTGGGTTTATTGTCAGCTCTAAGAACGACACCAAAC
Source organism: Yamadazyma dushanensis (assembly GCA_030571835.1). NCBI lineage: Eukaryota > Fungi > Ascomycota > Pichiomycetes > Serinales > Debaryomycetaceae > Yamadazyma > Yamadazyma dushanensis. Next base: position 166,064 of record JAJLYZ010000008.1, on the reverse strand, counting down.
AAGTGTTAAGCATAGATGCAAGAGAAGTGGCACCAGGCCAAGCCACTGAGGGAATGTTTGAGTTAAATCCGATTTTATCGGTGGTAGGCGGCTTAAGCAGTGGTATCCCTGGAGAATTGAAGGGATTGGACTATTTGTTTCATACTCATGGATCTGGAAATTTGACGTGGTATGAGGTGATTGAACCTGTTATCAATTTGAACAGAAAGGGGTTCAAGGCTTCAGCAGTGGTTGCTAAAACGTTTGAGGCTTTGGAAACCATCTATTTTTCTAGAGTGCCCCAATTACGTAAGCTTTGGGACTTTATTTATAATGAAGATGGCAGTTTGAAGAAGGAAGGAGATTGGGTAATTCGTCCTACCTTTGCTGATACTTTGGAGTTGGTTGGAAAGAATGGGTCTCTGGCTATATTTTACGATCCTAAAGGACCCATAGCATCCAGCTTGATAGACATTAATCAACGGTATGGTGGCTTATTCACAGCTGATGATTTCAACAAGTATGATGTTAACGTGCAAGAAGCGTTGTCGTTGAAGGTAGATGACGAGTATGAGATTTTCACCTCTAACGGAATCAGTTCAGGAATTGTGTTAATGAGTGGACTCAATTTGTTCAAATCTTTGTACAAAGTGAAAGATGAAAGCTACTTGATGGTTCACAAAATCATTGAAACAATGAAATGGATGGCTTCGGTTAGAACCAGGTTGGGTGATGATAATCTGGCAGATAGATATCCTGAACTAATTGCTAACTACACTTCTAATGAATGGGTAGAAAGTATTATTTCAGAGAAGTACAGTGATGAGCAGACTTTCGATTGGGAACACTATGACCCATTATACGAACAAACCGAACCTCACGGAACTTCCCACTTTTCTGTCTTGGATGAGAACGATAATGGTGTTAGTATGACCACCACAGTCAATTTATTATTCGGATCAATCATCTATGATCCTCGAACCGGAATCGTTTTGAACAACGAAATGGACGATTTCCTGACCAAATCATACAATAATTCGTTTGGGTTGGCTCCTTCTAAATACAACTTGGTCAAGCCGTATGGAAGACCATTATCTTCTACAGCACCAAGCATTATCATGAAGAACGGCGTTCCAGATATGCTTATAGGAGCCGCCGGAGGATCCCGAATCACTACATGTATTTTCCTTGCCATTATCAGGATCTACCAAATCAATCTTAACCTCTTACAGAGTGTTTCATTCCCTAGATTCCACCACCAATTGATACCAGATTATACCTTGATGGAAGATATTTCTTTATTCAAGAAAGAGTTCGGAAATGATGTGGTAGACAAGTTATACACATTGGGCCATAAATTCAAACAAACCGGAGTCGAAACAACAATGAATGGAATCAAACGAGTCAAAGGTGAAATCCACGGAGTTTCGGATTATTGGAGGAAATTAGGTGAAGCAGACGGCTACTAATTACATGGCTTATATTTAATGAGAAAATATCCGGGTATCCATTTTGTGACTAAACCTGGCGATTAGCCTGTTCCTTAAATGCGACGATAAGAGATACTCATCCGTTGGCCCTTTTAGAATCGATGTATAGACCATATCAAACTATGCTGTATTTGATGTTGTAGTTCTCTATGTTGCATGGTTATCTGACAGGGATTTCTGACAAACCTTTTATGAATCACCCCCACATTCAAGACAGGTCAGGAAACACGGTTTTGTGTAACGAAGACATTGACCCCATAAAATGGAAAGGACACGACCCCATGCGTTTCCTGGGAAATGTTTCGGTATATTCGAAGTACAAACCTTGTGGAAACAGCTTTAACCGCCAATATATACAGCTACTAGACCTTCCAAGCTACCCGGTGGTTATTCCGGTTACGAAATATCTTCTTATATCAAAAATAATCTAGTTTATGGCGTAATGTTTTCTCGGAGTTTAACTGCGATCACCACAATTTCTGTTTTGGTCAATTTTGTGGGACAAGTATATAAGCAACAAAAATCCCTCTAAAATAAAAGTGAAAATTCATACTTGCTTTGTACAATGACATTCAAGTACCAAGACCTGTTGAAGAAACTTCCCATTCCTGACTTGACGTCAACATGCACAAACTATCTCAATGTGTTGAAACCCTTACAAACCGAGAAAGAATATGAAAAGACAATTGAAGCTGTTAAAGCTTTCCTTGAGTCCGGAACCGGCAAAATCCTTGATAATCAGTTGAGGGAGTACAGTCAGACTAGAAATAGTTACATTGAACAGTTCTGGTACGACTCCTACCTTAACTATGATTCTCCAGTGGTGTTGAATTTGAATCCTTTTTTCTTATTAGAAGATGACCCTTTCAATAACGAGTCCAATTCCGTGAATCCACAAATTAAAAGAGCTGCTTCTTTAACTTTGAGTTCCTTGAAGTTCATTAGAGCTTTGAAGAACGAGACTTTGCCGGTCGATAGATTGAAAAATGGTCAGGTGTTGGACATGTACCAATACTCCAAGTTATTTGGATCGTCTAGAATTCCTACTGATAACGGATGTGTCATGCAGAGTGATGCTAACTCCAATCACATTGTGGTGTTGTCCAAGTCTCAATTCTACTGGTTTGACGTTTTAAATAAAGATAACGAATTGATCTTGAATGAATCTGATTTGATCATTAATTTCAATTCTATCATCAAAGACTCTTTGAACACCAACGCTAATGACGTGGCAAAGTCTTCATTTGGTATTTTAACCACAGAGAATAGGAGAATCTGGTCCAAGTTAAGAAACACCAACTTGAACGGTAACCCGGTTAATAGTGAAATCTTGTCAATTGTCGATAGTTCATTATTTATATTGTGTTTGGATGATATAAACTTGTATGACTTGTCAGATTTGGCCAAGAACATGTTATGTGGTTTATCCATTTTGGACAAAGGTATTCAAGTTGGTACATGTACCAATAGATGGTACGATAAATTACAAATCATTATCACTCAAAATGGAAAAGCCGGTATCAACTTCGAACATACTGGTGTTGATGGTCATACAGTGTTGAGATTCGTTTCAGACATATATACTGATTCCATTCTTTCATTCGCTCATCAGATCAATGCCAATTCCCCCAATTTATGGGGAGACGAGAAACCTAAGCCTAAGAGTAACGATGACTCTGAAAGCGAAACTTTGATCACTGTACCAAGAAAATTGGAATGGGATTTAACTCCAGATCTTTCTTTAGCCTTGAGATTCGCTGAAACAAGATTGAGTGATTTGATCAATCAAAATGAGTTCAGACACTTGGAATTCAAGAATTATGGTTCTTCAACCATTAAGAACATGAAGTTCTCTCCGGATGCATTCATTCAAATGGCTTTCCAGGCTACTTACTACGCTTTGTATGGAAAGGTTGAGTGTACTTATGAACCAGCTATGACCAAGCATTTCTTCCATGGTAGAACTGAAGCTATCAGAACTGTCAGTCAAGAATCAAATTTATTCGTTCGTAAATTCTTTGATTCATCGGTGCCAAACGAAGACAAATTGCAGTATTTAGCAAAGGCTTGCGCATATCATTCTAAGCAGACGAAAATGGCATCAAGTGGTGAAGGTGTTGATAGACACTTGTATGCTATGTTCTGTATTTGGAAGAGATACATTGAAGATGAAGCTAACCAGGTGATTGAGACTGATAATGATTCAGACCACACCATAAGCAATGACCATGAGACCACGAAGAACTCAATTTTGCAAGACATTCCTGCCATTTTTGCTGATGCAGGTTGGGACAAATTGAACAATACTGTGTTATCGACTTCCAATTGTGGTAATCCTTCTTTAAGATTATTTGGATTTGGTCCTGTTAGTGCCAATGGTTTTGGAATCGGATACATCATCAAGGATGATTCTATCTCCATTTGTGCTTCTTCTAAGCATAGACAAACTTCAAGATTCTTGGTTACTTTAGACAGCTACTTGAACGAAATCTACAGAGTTTTCAAAGAGGTCAACACTGTCTCCAAGGAGATATTGTCCTCCCCAGTTGAGACCAGGTTGCAAAACGGTAAACCGTTATCGCCAGCTCCAACCAAGATCAAGAACCCTAAACCCAAGCTCACACCAAGTTTGTCCAATTTATTGGGAGGATATGGATACTTTGACATGGGTGATGAAGATATTAAGTCTCGTGGTCCTAGTCCAGAACCTCCATTCTTGAACAGACACAATAGCGGATTCTCCATCAAGGAGATTGGAAAGAAGCTCAGGTTATCTGAGTATTAGGAGATCCCACTTATTTATTATTTATTTATTGACCTATTTATTTATTTATTTATTGACTTATTTATTAACATTATTTATTACTTGCATTTTCTAAACTCTTTAAATCGTGAATTTTGCAACCATTATTTTTTTGTCATTTTGACAACTCTAAACAGGTTTGAATTTAGTACCAAGGTACTTAAAAATGGTTCATGTACATCCTAAACTTTCAGTTTTTATCTTGTTAATGACAATGATAAGTAATAGTTTAAGAGAATCATGAAACATGATTTCAGTACAAGAAAAATATTTTTACTTATAAACTCTTTGTTCTTCTTCGCTTCTACAATATTGTCAGACCGTATTATATATTAATAAAGATATCTAGTATAATCTGAAAGATGGTCCCATAGAAGATTTAATAACTAAGGAACCGACGTTTTGCCAGTGCTTCTTCAACAAAGAAACCAAGAAGTTGGTGGACATCAAGATTTGGTTAACCAAGTCATCTTCTTCCATTTCAACGTTACCAACGGCAACAGCCAAACATAAGACCTTCTTCAATTGGAACTTGATGGTAGATTTAACATCTTGAACCTTGGAGTACAAGTCATCGGTGTGAGAAACTGGAGTTGGGAACTTACCAGCCTTGGACAATTGAGGACCCAATAATCTTGGAACTTGTTTGATCAAAACTTCAGAAGCAACGAAAGCGTTGTATTTCTTAGCCAATTTCTTGATCAATTTCTTGTTCTTGTTCAATTTCTTCAAGTCATCAACAGACATAGCATCGACACCAATAGATTTAGCTCTGTCAACATCGAAAGCATCACCAAAGATACAGATGGTCATGTTTGGTCTTGGGACAACTGGCAATTTCAAAGTACCAGAGAAACGCTTGTCTCTTTGAGGATCGTAGTTCTTTAAACCGACTTGTAATTCGACGGTTTCCAAGAAGTTTCTCTTCTTGGTTTCGTTGGAGTGTTGCAACAACTTTTGAACGTTTTCACGAACGTGAGAAGTAGTGATTTTAGACATCTTTACTTAATTCGTCTCCCAAATACTTGGTAAATAACTGATTCGACGAGGATGAAGATTTTAAAATTTTCAATATGAAAAATTTATGAGGGATGCAGTTGGAGAAGACACGACTTTTGGGTATGAGTGTCACTTGCATTGTAAAGGGTGTGCGAAATTAATGTATCACGTGACACAAGGGCAACAGCCCCCTTTGAAATTTATCAAACCGCGTTTGAATTATCAAGATAAGATACATGATTTCATTCATTCCACGAAGTAGAAGTTTTGTTCGATGGTTAGGAAGCACTTCAAGAGGTCTAGCACGATCCACAGAGGTTGATAATAAAGTGAGACAACCCAATTCTAAAAAGATGACCAGACAAGAGAAGATGACACGAACGAACATGACATCTCAGAGTAAATTGTACTATATTCACAATGAATTCGGAATCTTCAATGATAAAGTCAGTAAGATCTTGGATTTGGGGTTTGCTCCGGGTAACTGGTTAGCGTATTCAAAGTTGAAGATGTGCGAGGTTTACGATGTGGATGAAGCTCATATCAATGAGAAGTGTCAATTCTTGGGGTTTGATTTGTTAGTAGGATCTCCACCAGCAGGAACTTCTTCACTTCAAGGAAACATCTTGTCCAAGGCGTCACACAAACAGATTACCGAACGGTTCAAGGAGTTGGCGCTTAAGAAGTTAGAAATCCAGGAAACCAAAGAATCTGATTTGACTAAACCATCTTATTTCGTAGATGAACAAACCGAATCTAAAGAGTTAGAGGAATTAGAAAAAGGGTTAGAAAACTTATCTATCGAAAAGGAACTAGACTACAAGCCTGAATTGATCCTTAGTGACCTCTCATATCCGTTTCTTCAAGATAAAGGATGGCATCATAGCACATACACCAAGCCGCATCTCAGACTATCAAGTAATCCAGTTTTAAACCTACCAATTGTAAATAAGGCAAAAAGTGGTATTGATATGGCAGATGCCACATTGATTCTAGCATGTGAGCTCCTCAAAAAAGGTGGTTCTTTGGTCATCCGTTTAGCATCTGTGGATTTTGAAGATCCTGAGTTGGATATTGTAAGTGATAGACTCCATAAAGTGTTCCTGGAAGTTCATGAACGTCAATCAGTTAATGGTGACGATTTATTCTTTATATGTATAGGCAAAAAAGAGGATTTGGCGGATAAGAAGAAAATCTTCAGTAAATAATGACTTTTGTATATTAATGTAACAATACTGTGATGAACTTGATCAATTTACCTGAAATTCAAGGCTCACCTTGGTCCATCAGAGATATCAAGCTTCAATTGCTGAAGCTTCAGTTGCCGAAGCTTCAGCTATTGGAGCTTCTTCTTTTTCTTCCAAATCAATCAAAGTGTCTTGTTTAATGTCAACGTTAGCTAAATCAACAATCAAACGGTCACTTATCTTGGACTTATTTATGGAGATCAATTTCTGCTTCCATAAGTCAATTGATTTACTGATGTCTTCGGTTTTAATGCCATAGTTGTGTCCCAAAAATGCTGATTCCACGAGCCTTTCACTCTTTTGTAATAATTTGAAGCAGCTTTCTTTATCACCAGTGATCCACCATGCTTGGAACGCTATATTGTATTTACCTTTACTCTCACATTCTTCTGCAAGACGAGCCAATTCTTTGGTGTTGTTGGAAGACGATAACAACAACAATAACGAAGAATAATCTTTTGCCAACCAGAAACAATCTTGAGCTAATTTGATCTTCCACTGTTTCAAAGCAAGATCTCCCAATTTCTTCCATTTGGACGAGTTACCCAAAGCAGTTGATGGGTTTTCAGTTTGATGAGTTAACAATAATTCGTAAGCTTGTGCCAAATTGTTTTTGGTTAAGCAGATTTGGAATTTAGAATCAAAATCTTGTGACAAAGAAAAGGATAATGACAAGTATCCTAATTTTTCAAAGAACCTAGACAATTGATTTAATTCTGTCTTGTTGAAACTGTTAAGGTAACTAGTATATTCTTCTGATAATTCTTCTTTGGATATACTTGAAACATCAGGTAATGATTCACCGGTTTCTTCATCAGTGACTTCGGTGGTAGCAAATTGCTCCAAATCACCTCTCATCACCAAGGTTTGCAACTCCAAGACATCGGAATTGATAAACCATGAAATTACATTGAAAGACTTGTCAATCAAGTACAATTTTCCTTCGGATCCCGGCTTGTAGCCAATGATGTAGTATTTGTGATCGAAGTGTCCCAAGTTTATCACTTCACCACCGACAAAATAGTTCAATCTGTAGGTAGAAGATGTGGTGAAAACAAACACATCACCAATGAACTTACCAGATAAGATTGGTTCAGAAGTTGGCAAAGTGAATGAGACATCGAAGGAAGCTTCAGAACCTTCCTCGGGATCTAATTGTTCTTCTTCCAAAGCTTGTTGGAAAATATCATGGTTGTATGTCAAGAAGTAAGTGTCGTTAGAGGTTTTGGTTACACCACCATTGCTTTCGCCTCCCGAAGTGTTACTGGAAGTGATAATGGATAACAATTCACCGTTATCTGACCAAACCACATCTAAAATATCGTCGTCGATATCAACTCTTCTGACCAATTTACCAGATTCCCAGTCGTAAAAAGTAATGCAACCATCAGATTTCACACCCAAAAGGAACCCTGGGAAGATTTTATCAGCTTGGTAAATCAATTCCAATGTTACTTCTTCTTTGAAATTGTTGTAAATTTTCACAGATAAAGGACTTTCTCTGATAGCAAAACCGGAGTTGTTGGAGAAATCATGAGTATTCCAGGCCAAGTCCAAAGCCTTACCATAACTTTTGGATCTCCAAGCTAATGCGGTGTAAATGATATATTCACCATCACCAACAACAGCCACATATCTTCCATTAGGAGAATGAGTTAAGGATTGTGGATAAATTTCAATAGCACCCAAATCTCTTTGTTGCAAAGGCAAAGTTTCACCGTCTTTCAAACCTTCTGAAATATTTGGTTTCAAAATGGATTGGTACACTTCGGAATTCTTAGCATAGATCAACTTGTTGTTGGAATCCATGGAGTATAATGGTTCTTCATTACCCAACTTGGATACAGCGAAACCAGAATCTCCACCAATGGCCAATAAATTAGACTTGGCCAACAAAGAGACACACCACAATCTTTCCAAACTATAATTGATGGACTTTTCCAATTTGAAAGTGTTGGCATTCCAGAACTTAATAGTTCCATCTTCTGAACCAGAAACAATAATTGGCAATTCTGGGTGGAAAATAGCAAAGGAGACATTGGACAAATGACCTTCTAAAGTAGCAATACACGATTTGGTTTGATAATCCCACACTTTGATAGTTTTATCATCAGAACAAGTGATCAAATATGGTTTATCGCTCTGAGGATAATAATCAGCGAAGTTCACCCCTTTAGCACCATGAGCCACCAAAGTGAAGTTTGGGACAGGACTACCTAAAGACCAGATCTTCACAGTTCTATCCAAAGAAGCAGAAGCAAACGTGTTTGGATCTTTAGGATTGAAGTTCACCGACATGATATAATGTTGATGTCCTTCAAACACCTGTTCCATCTTCCAATTGTTCTCCCAATTCCACAATTTGATAGTCAAATCATCAGAACAGGTCAAAATGTATGGCTTGGTTGGATGGACCGAAATGTATCTAATATAATCAGGATGAGCCTCAAATTGGGTAACTTTTTCACCAGTGTTATAATTATACACTCTAATCTGGAAATCATCTCCACCAACAGCAATCCAGTTCTTTCTGGCAATAAATCTACCTGATCTGACTGGTAATTCAGTCACTTGGATGGATTTGACCAAGGAATTGGTAGCATATGACCAAATTTCAACCTTACCATTATACAAGGTTGTCAAAACCCACGGTTCGGTGGGATGAAGATCGATACCCTTGACTCTTTCTGAACGAGCAGAAAACTGTTTGACGACGTCCAATTTCATAGTAATTGATGAAAAGTTGGTCGTTGTTTTGTGACACGGTTGACGGATCTGAATTTGTTGATTTGTTCATATAACTTTTCAGAAAATGGCGAGACGTGGTAGGGACACGACGTTTTCATATTTGTCGACTAAAGGCTGCAAAAAAGAGAGACTTGATGGTATATTCATGTATTAAACTAATGTACATTCTCGACACCTTTTCTCTTGTCGGATCTATAAGTTCGTTCCATAGTGACCAATTTTCTGGCGTATTTCATCCACTCGGTGTTGAATTTTCTGTTGGAAAAAGTACCCACTACTCTGGTGTATCCCACTTGTCTCATACTGTTCAAGGTTTCAGGTGATGTAAGTTCTTGTTCTGTGATGAACAATTTTGCTAATAAGTGTGAGAGTTCAGGATACTCTGTGGTTTGTTCGCCGTCTTTGAATTTCAACATTGCTGAGTCTGAAGTTTGGATAGATTCGTCGAAATCAGGGTCGGTAGAACTCTTGAAGAAGAATCCACTGTCACTTATCCAGCTAGTAACAGGTTGCGCATCTTTATTCAAAGCAATATCTAGTAAGGGACCGGCAGAAGCATGGGAAATTGGCACAACACCATAAGCGAGGTATTCTACTACACCGATTCCGAAATGCTCGTTCCACATAGCATTAAGCCCGTATTTGACTTTGGATAGTTGGCTTTGGATTTCACTGTATGGACAATCAACAATAAATTCCACAAGATGGTCCAAATTCAATTCATTGACTAATTCTTTCAATTTCATAAGAGTTTCAGTATCGTCTTCGGTTCTGCAAGATCCCAAAAACACTATGGTTGGCAAGTTCTGAACTGTTTGTTTGGACTTGTTGAATTCTAGCACGAATTGGTGATATTGTTGTAATACTAAATCATGTCTTTTCTCTGGTCTGAATTGTGCAATATAAATGAGTTTATTCTCTCTTTCTTCACCAAGTACATTGACTTCAGTTTCATCTGAATTACATGGTGGGTACAAAATCTCCAACACTGAGCCAACCTTCTTGTTTAAGAACCAGATCTTACTCATATGATTATAAGTCCAAGTACCGTTCGTCAAAGTGATATCAACCAAGGAACCCAAATAAACATAAACATAGTAAAGGATGGTCCAGTACACAAACTTCCCCAATTGTTTGAAGTCACTTAATGAAGGACTGAAGTTAGTCAAATCTTTCACTCTAGCGAATTTTAACTTGTTGAACATATTTTGTTGAAGAATTGGGTAATGAACATAAGCTAAAATAGGGATCTTCAACGTCAAAGACACCAAATAATAACTTCCAGGTAATCCAATAGTGTCAATCCAAATATCAGGAGACAATTCAAGCATGGCTTCCACAGATAAAAGGAAAGATCCCCATAATTGACCAACTAATGTGAAGTGTTTCCAGTAATTGTTATCGATCAATTTACCATATTTTCTCAAGTAGATAAACACAACTCTATTACCATCGACTTCAATATCGAACTTCTCTTGTGCCTTTTTCACGATTTTAGCAGGTTCTTCCATGTTCACAGTATACACTACTGCAATATTCGAATCATTAGCAGCCAATGTAGAGTACACAGCTTGCCAAAGAACTCTTTCACCACCTCCACCATTGTTAGCGTATGGATGGAAGAATCCAAATAAGATCTTTCTCTTGGGATCATTGATATCCCGTCTACTGAATCCATCAGTAAAATAATTATCTTCATTCTTACAATCGTCAGGATGAATTTTCAATTTATTGTTATTGAAATTGTTGTAAAATTGGGGGTATTTCGTAGCACAGATCAACCTCCTTCTGTAACTAGACCTTTTCCAACCAACTTTCAAGTAAATTGGCTTGGAATAGTCCATGACCATCTGCACTTTATCTTTCCAATTGTGAGAAGGAACAAGGAAGAATCTAGGTAAAGCAGTTGAACATATTTGCAATAACGTGTAAGAAAACACCACAGATGCAAATAAGAAAATAAGCATTAGTGACCAATTGCTAGGTAATTGGACGATCTTCTGGTTTTTTATACCAAGAAGTGACTGGGTTTAATCAGTTGATAAGAGTAAAAAGAAATCTTGTAGTCGGAATAAAGCGAGAACATCTCATTTGCGAGAGTTGGCGGAAACTAGCGAGAAACTGGTGAGGGCGTGGCGCATGAGTCTATCGCCACAACTCGCGCAAATTGGCACCATCGGCGCGACATGGTAAAGACGATCTGGAGGTTGCCGGATCAGTTGCGTCGGTGAAACCCAGTGGTCACGTGATATGCCATTTATCTGTTTTAGGAATAATTGCCTTTTAATTAAACGCGTCAATTTTTTTGTCAGGCTTGAATTTAACATATAAAAAAATCTTAAGGACGAGTTTTATCCTTTTTATCTTTTTTGCTAATTGATAGAGTACTTTTAAAAATCCGGGCTAAACTGTTCCTTTTGTCTGCCTTTCATATCACTAGTTGTCAGAACTTCCTTTGCATCTCGTTGTCCAAGCCTTTTTCCACGGTTTTAAAAGGTTCTACTACACTTGTAATACCTTCAAATGAATACTTTGAAGGAAATTAACAACCAAAACTTTTCACCAGCATCATCTCCTAAAAGCACAGAGTTGGAGAACGTCAATATGTCATCCGAGAAGAACAACAAGACTCCTTTAAAGAAGGAAGAGTTGGAGAAAATTGCTAAAGAATTGAAGAAAAAATTGTCCAAGGCATCGATCACTGCTAAACAGCAACAACAGAGCAGTCCGAACACCAAAATTGGCAAATTATCCAGTTCCAATGTCAGTCCTTTGAAGGAGTATGTTTCTAAGAAGACTCTTGAAACCCCTAATAAATTCAGCTACTTGATGAGCTCATCCCCGTTATACTCCCCCAACAATAAATCTCCAACATACATGAGATCTTCAGCTGCTGCCTCATTATTGGCTTCATCTCCAATCAACGATTCTCCAATCAGGAAGTCTGCTAAACCTTCTCCATTAAAAAATCAGCCAACAATGGTATTACAACTGGTTTCTACTCCTTCAAAATCTTCCTCATTGAAACCATCTCCTCCATTATCTTCCAAAAAGGCTTCTTCCATTCCTCCACAACAAACAACACCGACATTACCCAAGAAACAATTGAATGTGAATACTAACTCGTTGTTGAAGACTCCAACTCAAAGTAAAAGTGGAACCTTTAATAATGATGATGAAGGTGCAGATTTATTAATGTATTTGGCTACATCGCCATCTCCTGCTAAATCATACTTCCCAAACACACCAAAGCTTGGGAAATCCAAATCACAACAACCACAACCTCACTCACAACCACCACAAGGAATCCCTACCGAATTCTTATCCACATCAGCTCCAAACTCATCGTTCTCAGCACATAAACACACATCATCCAATTCGTCTGCCAACTCATTCATGGCACCTCCTCCCCCTTTGACACCAAAACGTCATATGAATACCAACAGCAAGACTCCGCAGAATAGGTTGACTCCATCAATGAATTTGTTCAACACCATTAATAATAATAATTCCTCAGGATTACCATCCAGTGGATTGGTTTTAACCCCTGCAGGATTCAATATGAGTGATTATGTGAACTTCTTCTCTCCTTCACCAGGAGGAGCTAATTTGAACAGGAATTTGAGTAGCAGTTTCATGAAGACGCCAGACTTTAATAATCTTTTAGCTAACGCAGCCCAGAACAACCAATCTAAGGTGGTTGACGGTAAAATGATCAACTTTGATAAGGTGGGACTCTTCAAAAACACCGAATCAAAAGATTAAACACCAAATCAAAGGATTAAACGAAGTAACGGTTTTCTATGATATTCAATTCTTGTAAAATTGCTGGCATATAAATTATATCTATATAAATGTAATAAAACTTTGCAGCCAAAATGAGATTTTTGAGGTGAGAAAATTTTCTAACTAATGACAGAAGTAAAAGACATTGAACTGAAAGTAGACCAAGTCAAACTTGAAGAAACAAAGGTTGTGGACACGGATTCTGTAGAAACAGGAGAAGCTGAATCTGGTGATAAAAAGAAAAAGAAGAAAAATAATAAAAAGAAGAAAAAGAAGATCACAGCTATTGATAATTCTTTTCCTGATGGAGTGTTCCCAGAAGGACAATGGATGGAGTATCCTTTAGAAGTGAACAGTTACAGAACTACAAGTGAAGAGAAGAGATACTTGGATAGACAAGATGACTCCAAATGGCAGGACTTCAGAAAAGGGGCTGAGATTCATAGAAGAGTAAGACATAAAGCACAATCCAGTATAAAGCCAGGAATGACGATGACGGAGATTGCCAACTTGATTGAAGATTCTGTGAGGTCTTATGCTAATGGTAAGGACTTGTTGGATGCAGGAATTGGGTTTCCAACTGGGTTATCTTTGAACCATGTCGCAGCTCATTATACTCCAAATGCTGGTGACAAATTAGTATTGAAATATGAAGATGTCATGAAAGTGGATATTGGAGTGCATGTTAATGGTAGAATTGTTGATTCTGCTTTCACATTTACGTTTGATGATAAATACGATCAATTATTGACTGCTGTTAAAGAAGCCACTTACACTGGGATCAATGCTGCTGGTATTGATGTAAGATTAACAGATATTGGAGAACAGATCCAAGAAACTATGGAGAGTTATGAACTTGAATTGAATGGTAAATTGTACCCAATCAAGTGTATTCGTAACTTAAATGGTCACAATATTTTCAGATACTCTATTCATGGTGATAAATCAGTGCCAATTGTGCCCAATGGGGACCAAACCAAGATGGAAGAAGGTGAAACTTTCGCTATAGAGACATTTGGTACTACTGGTAATGGATATGTCATTGGAGAGGGAGAATGTTCTCATTACTCTTTGAATAAAGATGTTGAAGCTAGTTTACCAGAAGGAGCCAAAGCATTGAGAAATGTCATTGATGAAAATTTCAGTACGTTACCTTGGTGCAGAAGATACTTGGACAGATTAGGACAAGAAAAGTACTTGCTTGCATTGAACCAATTGGTCAGAGCTGGTGTTGTTAACGATTATCCACCATTAGTTGATGTGAAAGGCAGTTACACTGCGCAATTCGAGCACACTATTTTATTGCACCCACACAAAAAAGAGGTTGTAAGTAAAGGAGACGATTTTTAAAAACACAAGGAGAACCACAGAGACGAAATCTAACTAGCTGTTTGATTTTCATCTCATTTAACACATTTCATCAAATATATATCTGTTCATCTTGTAGCCTGTTTCATTGTTGCGAGGAAAATTTTCACAGTCAGTGCGATTTCGAAATCAACACTCCTTTTTTTCTTTCAACAATCAATTAAGATGGAAGTAACCCCAAGTGTTTTAGAGTTCAAAGGTATGTAAGGACTTTTTGAGTGCGTCAATGGAACTTGCCAAATGTATGTGTTGATTGGTACGATGTATCGATCAATGGATGTGTTTTGAAACACAAATACTTCCGAGTGTTTTGGTTTATCTGTCAGGTTGATGACGTGAAATTCAACGATCCCGCTGGTTACTAACATTATTATAGGAGACTTCCTTAGTGCCAGTACTGAGTACCTATACATAAAAAACGAATCCAATGGACCATTAGCATTCAAAGTGAAAACCACTGCTCCTAAATTGTACAGTGTCAGACCTAATGCCAGTATCATTTCTCCAGGAGAAAGTGTTAAGATCGCCATCATCTTACAGAGTTTCAGTCAACCATTGTCCAAGCACTACAAATGTAAAGATAAATTTTTGATTGTGTCTTTACCATGCACCGAAGATGCTGATCCTTCCAAAGTGAGTGAAATTTGGCCAGAATTGGAAAAGGCTCAGAAGCCAAATGCCATCTCTAAAAAATTGAAGGTGAATTATATTATCCTGGGAACTGATGATGATGAAATCCAAGAAGAAAAAGACACAAGTAGTAAAGCTTCAGAACCTGCTGGAGCTAAAGCGGGTGGTGCTATTCCTCCAGCTACTGCTGCTGCTTTTGGTTCAGCCATCGCTTCTGGTAAGGCTGTGTCTGAATCTGATGATTCCAATCCCCTTGCACCAACTGAAACCAGAGGCTTGGCCGATTCGTACCAACAAATTGACAAATTGAATGAGAAGTTTGATGAGACTGAAAAAGATAAGACCCCAAGTACTCCAGTTAAATCAGACACTTTCAGTGGAGTGTCTTTATCATTGACCGTCATATTGATGTTGCTTGCATTCATCATTGGTTGGTTGATCTTTTAAGCCGCATTGTTGCCCGAGTTAGTACTTTGATTAGTTGTGTGTTTTTATATACGTTGTATATATATATTTGTAATAAAGATTGTAACACATATTATCTACTCATCTTCTAATCTTCTCATCAAGTAGTCTACTTCCACCTTCTTAGTTAATGGGATTATGTACTGTTTGTATAACTGAGCTATCACTTGTGGATCCACTTTACTCTGCTTGTTTTGACTATACTTCAAACTTGGATCTGTTCCGTAACTTTCTGCTTTGATCATAAGTCTTTCCAAGATCTTATCTTCCACAGCTTTGTTAGTGATGGAATCTTCGATGGCTTTCACGTCTTTATTCTTTATTAATTCAGTATAGTGTTCCTTATCGTTTTGGAACTTAGACTCTGCCACAAATTTCCCGAAATGGATTCTCCTGGAGATACTCTGTAAACATTCAACATCACTGGTCGACACACTTCCCAAATTTTCCGGTTGTTCACCTATTTTACATGAAATTTTAGGTACAATGTCGTGAACATAAAACTGCTTGATCTCATCGTTAACATTGATTTCTTGTGAATAAGAAGCCAAAACTTTGGGGTAATTAATGGATGGTAAAATCAAAGGAAGTAATTCATTAGGGAAGAAAGGAGTTTCGTCGGGTGCTTCGTATCTTCTGACTTGGGAATGGATTTTTTCAAGTTGTAACATAAACCAATCTAACATAGAACCATCGAATTCAGGGATATATTTTTTTGGTTCGTAAACTGAAGGAGATGAATAGAATTGGGACCTTTCAATAAGAGCAAACACAATGGTCTCCTCCATACGACCAAGAGCAAGCCGAATGTTATTAAGATCAAGAACTGTTTCTGGCTTTAAGTAATCCATCTTCGAGTAGGGAAAAAATCGACGTGAGACTTGTATATTGAGTCATTGAATAAGAGTTGATGAAGTGAAAAGAGAGATATGATGTTGTGACAGCGTGAAGTCTGTACCCTTAGTGTTGTTCTGTCACTTTTGTATCTGTCATCTCTGTTAGTTCTGTTGGTGTTCATGAGTCGTTACTGATTGATACTTTTGAACCTGCTTTTTGGCATAATCTGTCAAAATCTCGGAATCTTGCATCTCCATTTCCTTGAGTTTGTCATTGTCTTTAATACTTGCTCTTCTGCGTACAAGCAAGTCTCTAACACTGCTGAACCTGTTGTTGAACTCGTTGTAGTATGCTTTTTCATGTTCTTTCATGAGGCGGAGATTCTGAAGATGTGCTTGGTATTGAGCATCATTGGCATTCTCAAATGCTAGTAACAACTGAATTGTACAAGATATGGCCATAACTGCCACTACAACTGCCAATATCTTGAACTTGTTCTTGTCGAGTTCTTCTTTCGTTGGCGGGGCTCTATTGTACCGCATTTTATAGTAGTCTTCCCAGGTGCCCGCTCTCCAGAACTCTTCATTGGTACTGAAATCATACTTATTTCTATGTGCATTAGCCATCCGAAACGTCTCGAAATTCGATGCATTGGATGAATACTGAGACCAATCGGTGGTCACTGACTTACCGTATGCGAGTCTTCTCTTAGGATCCTTAAGTACTTCATATGCTTTTTGAATAGTATCGAATCTATGTCTTTTCATATCTGTAGTCATTAACGTATCTTTCTCATTGTAAACCTCTAAATTATTGATGATATCAGGATGATAGATCTTTAAAAACCTGTTATATTTGGATTTAAGAAGCTTACTAAACTCCAATTGTGATAATCCGAAATCGCTGTTTTGTAAATCAAAGATCTGTTGAGGAGTTGGAGTTTTGGCTTTGGGCCATGGACCAAGTTCCTGCTTTTCGTGTAATGCCAGAATCCTACTTAGTGTTGCATAGGTACGATAATGGGGTACTCTGAACACTTTCCACACGGTCTGAACTGGTGAAATCATAGTATCCGAAAAAGGGATATAAAAAGTTCGTTTCGCAACCAAGAGAATAGTAAGTGATAAATAAAATGTCTATTAAAAGAGTGAATGAAAAAACGATTATAAAGACGAGATCAACTTGGATGGTTGGTTGTGGTCGTTAACCTTCACAGGATGTCCCAATTTATAGATCAGTTGAATAAATGCTCGTTCATCTAGCACCACCAAATCAGCGTCGCAGCCTTCGTTTAAGAACCCTTTTTCGTGTTCAAGACCAATGGATTTGGCTGGTGTGTTGGTGGCTGCTTTGACGGCTTCTGCTAATGGGATATGAGTCCAGTTGATCAAATTACGGACACATTGGATCAAAGAAGTACCGGATCCCGCTAATGTCTTTGTACCTTCTAAAGTCAACTTAAACCCATCTTTAACAATATTTCTCTTGTCCCATTTGTAGACACCATCTGGTAACCCAAACATGAAGATAGCGTCAGTTACCAATACACATCTTTCAGGATGTGACTTGTAAGCTAAAGAAGCCATGGATGGATCCACATGAACTCCATCGCAGATGATTCCGAAATATGGGGTATCATTAGTGACAGGAGTATTAATTAACCCCACAATTCCAGCATCTCTGTGATGTGGTTGGGGCATAGCATTGTACAAATGAGTTATCATGGTACATCCCTGTTCCACAGCCTTGATTCCTGTTTCGTAGTCAGCATTAGTGTGGCCAATAGAACAGACGATATTTTTCAGTCTTAAGTAAGGAATAGATTCCAAGATCCCTTCGATTTCTGGAGCTGCTGTAACAATGCACACATAATCTAACAAGTTCTGAGATCCATAAACCTCATCGAGTTTTTTTGATCCATCTTTAGCATCCACAAATGTTTCTGTTGGATGACATCCTTTTTTAAGTAAACTGATAAAGGGTCCTTCACAATGAGCTCCTAAAGAGTCACATTGTTCTTGTTTCCGAGACTTTTTCAAGATTGGAAGCACCTTCTCATACACTTCTGGGAAGTTGGATGTCACAGTAGGACACACAGATGTCACACCTGTTTGTAAGAACTTAGTCATCACATCATTATAAAAACTCGTATAATCAGCGACTTCTTCAGGAGTACTATTACTACTCAAATTACTGAAGTTCAAACCGAAAAACCCGTTGTTTTGGATATCGATCAACCCTGGTGCAAGATACTTCCCATGTAAATCCACAACTTTGGTGTTTGAAAGATCTTGGGGGTTCTTGATGATTTTACCTGTGTCATTATTCACATATAAGTCTGTGTTATAGTAGGTAATTCCGTTGTCAATGAGATGACAATTTGTGAATCTTGTGTACTTCATGAGTGCGAATGGGTTTGTGTAGATTCTGTGTGGATTTGTGCAGATTCGTTGGCCGATGTTGGTGTTATATATGTGGTGTTGTATGATTCAAACTCATGAGGTTGCAAATGTAACATCTGTAACCGCATCCACCGCTCGTTGCAATTTAATGCCGGCGTGCACCAACCAACAAAACCCCCACGATAAGACTTGGACAATTACAACCTGAAGGAAATGTAACATTGAAAAGGGAAAAGTTATCCCACCATAAATACGTTAGTAAATCCCACCGCCAGATCTATCCACATCATTTCAAATGAGACAAGCTACTTTCTCCACTTCCGAAGACGCTTCTACTTACGTTGCTCAATATATTGCTACTAGAATCAATGATTTTGCTCCTACTGCTTCTAAACCGTTTGTTTTAGGATTACCAACTGGCTCATCTCCTGAAGGTATCTATAAGAAACTCATTGAGTTGAACAAGACAGGAAAAGTCACGTTCAAGAATGTTGTTACTTTCAATATGGACGAGTACTTGAACTTGTCTCCTTCCAACGAACAGAGTTACCATTACTTCATGTATAATAAATTTTTCAACCATATTGATATTCCAAGACAGAACATCCATATTTTGAATGGATTGGCCAAAGATGTTGAAAGAGAATGCGCAGAATACGAAGCAAAGATCAAGAAGTTTGGAAGAATCCATCTCTTCTTAGGTGGTATGGGAGTTGAAGGACATTTGGCCTTTAATGAAGCCGGTTCTACCAGATCTAGTAAAACCAGAAAGGTATCGTTGGTTCAATCCACCATTGAAGCCAATTCCAGATTCTTTGACAATGACTTATCGAAGGTGCCCAAATTTGCATTAACTGTAGGAATTTCCACTATTTTGGATAATTCTGATGAAATCATTGTTATAGTGCTAGGTGAGGCTAAAAAGACTGCTTTGGATAAGACTGTCAATGGTCCTAAAAATGATAAGACGTTTCCTGCTTCTTACTTACAAGACCATGCAAATGCATTGGTTGTTAGTGATTTCAAAGCTGCTGGTATCAAGCATAAATTGTAAATAGGAGAATTAAGAGATTAATATAAACCATTTTAATTGGCTGCAAAATAAATTGAACAAGTATCAAGAAGTGTCAAGAAGTATCAAGAAGTGTCAAGAAGTATCAAGAAGTATCAAGAAGTGTCAAGAAGTATCAAGAAGTATCAAGAAGTATCAAGAAGTATCACAAGTATCAACAAGTATCAACAAGCGTAACATTGAAGTAGGATAAAGAGACAACAACTCGGCCCTAAAACCATTACCTTCACTTGTTGTTCTGTCTATGCATTAATGCTATCTATAAGATATTATTATAGTATGCGGCTCCAACAGCAGCTCCCACAATGGAACTATCGTCAATCGACATAAATTCCACTGAAAGATTCAAGCTTCTGATGTACTCGTTTTCGTTTATGTACTTCAAGATCAACTTTCGGTAATTATTGAAGTACACCAAAATGGACCCCACATATCCAATCGTAAGATGGTTGTTTTCAAATTGTTCATTATTGTGGTCTTTAAGTAGCTTTATAAGTGCTACTATAGCCACTGTCACTGTATAGCTTCCTCTTGATATTATACTATCAACCAATATCTTGATTTTCTGCATATCACGAAGTGTTATGTCAATACCAAACTCTTGGTTAAATTTGTATGTCATCAAGTTCAAGTCTTCAGTTTCCGAAATGAAGCATAATAGTTCGTTGGAAAATCCATCATATTGTATGAACAATTTATTTGAAGGTAATAAATTCACGTCATTAAATATTTCGTTGTGACGGATCAATTTGATAATGGATAATCTCGTTAGTTCTGGTAAGTATCTACCACTAGTCATGATTTCAAAAGGTTGGAAGATAACGTTTTTGTCGTCATCAGTAGTCATGTGAGGCTTGTAAGTTCTTTCGAAAGGGGTGAATCTTGCATCAATTTTACTATCAAACTCGTTGGATAAGTCGAACAAGTTTGAACCGAATAAAGAAGTTTCACAGTTGATCAATAAAGCAGTTTGATCTTTAAGCTGTTTATCGGAATGCAATTTATCAGTGATGTTTATAGGGCAACATGTGTTGAAACCAGTACCTAACACCATTGCAAGCTTTAAATCAGACGAAAGAAACTTTCCTGCAGCGTAAACCGCCAAAGAATCATTCATAATAACCTTGACATCAATTAGTAAATTATAATGAGTCTTCATAGCATCTTGTAATAACACTTTAAGGTCTCGATTATAACAGTCATCAGAGATGATCCAACCTTTACCCACATGCACAATATAACCAGAATTGTGAGATACTTGATTTAAAGGAAAAGACCAAGTAATTCCAACATTTATGATGTCATCAGATAAACTGATGATGTTTTGCTCTTTAATAGTCTCCACAATTTTAGAACCAATGAACTTGAAGAAGTTCAAATCGATAAGCTTATCGCCATTGGCAACGATCCACTTCTTCTCATTAACAATATTGATTCTTTCACTTCTTTTACGATTATTTGGAGGAGTGATCTGAATAATAGAAATCCTCAAAGTGGACCCTCCTAAATCAATAACCAAATAATTACCATATTCTTGACCTGAAGGATTGATATTAAAGTTGGGTAACATAGATATAGGACTATTTTTTTTTAACGCTTCATTGAAATCAATCAACAAATCATCAGAATATGACTCTATATGATCACGATTCAATTTCCCAATGAACTGATTCAATACGTTAGAAAACGTTTCGTCTTCTTGCAAAGAACTTGGAGAATCTTCATCCAGAATTCGTAATTCACCACTATCATTTGAATCTGTCAAAGGAGAAGATTTTATGTCTATGTGTTTAGCAGGAAGACTGCTTATATTTGCTGTAGCCAGGATCATGTGAGGTAGCAAGCACAAAGTAGATGGAGACAGTAAATATTTGTGATATGCGATGGACACTTATAAATATAAGTAGAAATAAATGAAGAAAAACGGCAATAGTTTAGGGTATTATAACATAAATTCGAACGATTCTTTAATGTTACAGAAATGCAATGGTTGTATTTTGTATAATGTAACATTGACAATTCGCAGCTTTTAGGATAACGCTTTTTTAGTGTATGGCGAAAAATCCCGATAGTGCTCCACGTAGGCTGATGCCGTATCTTTTTTAGGTGTGTAGCTTTTTAGGTTAGTTTTTGCGTGCACTTGGTCTGCAAGGAAGCCGACAACGGTGGGGACGCCAAATGACAATTAGGTTTGGTTATGGTAATTGTGTGAGGTTTACGTTTGGAGATCATCGGGTGATGTGAATGATTAGGGTATATTACGTCTTCAAATTCTTGGGTCTTTGGTCTTGGGTCTTGGGTTGTGGTGTGGGCGGTTAGTGTGGAGGTTGTTACTATTGTTTCTGTTGTAATTAATATGTAGTTTATATACGTTTCATTTGGTAACCGAAATTTTATGTGACATTCGTGCGAACCTCATTATTCACCCACACCAGTCAGGGGAAGAAATTTTGGCCAAATCCAGGGGGGAGCCTTGGGAAACTTTGGGCAACCTCGGGAATGTGGTGATTTACTGACTGAGATCGTCCAATTCAATTTCTTGTTGGCTGATTTCTTTGTTGGAAATTTTATCGAGGTTGCGTCTATGCAACTCGTTATCATCAATTAGAAACTGTTTCAATTTTTCCTTTCCTAATGCGATGGTCTCTTGTAACATTTTGTTACCTACTTGCATGGCCGGCTTTATCAAGTTCAATTGGTACATCACGTAGACTATACCACCAATCAATAATGCCAATGTGAAGAATATAGGACTCCGGATCACCGCCAAAAATTCGTTCCATCCTAATACCACTATAATCAAATAGATATAATAAGGAATGGATGTGACCAGTTGGATAATAGATCTTTTGGTTTCAATATACCTGGCATCGATTTCTTTTTTAAACTTGTTGAGCATCTCTGCTTTGTCTCTCTCACTGATTATGTGACTGAATTTGTTGGAGTCTAGCTCATCAAATTCTTGGTCTCCATTGTCGTCGTCTTTTTCAAAAATAGGTTCGTCGTACTTCTTTCTCAACAGCTCATTAAAGATATCGTACTCTGGAATAATTTCGGTATCATCCTTTAACTTTACGATCGTAAGAAGCGGAACTAACTTGTAGGTTTCAATCTTGGCTTGGTTGAAGTTGCTTTCAAGTTCAAACTCGTTGGAGTATAACCGAGGTACTCCATTCTCATCGTATCTAAACTTGTCATCGAACTTGTCCTTCAAAATGCTGAGGATACTCTCCTTGGATAAGTTTCTTTGAATGAGCGAATAGAACTTACTCCATGCCTTAAACTTGAATTTTGTTATCGATTCGGTGGTAGTTTCAGAACTGACTCCTAAGCCGAGATCGTAACCATCTTCCGTTTTGTAAGAAGCCAAAGACTTGTCGATCAACTCAAGGAATTTACTCTGAATATCATCCCAAGAATTCACACCGAAATCTCCAATTTCCTGCAATATGAACTTGTTCATTTGGTTTCCTAACCTCTTGACCAACTTGCTGATAATCGAATTCAATTCAACCGTTTGCTGTTTCGATATGGTGTCATTGACTTCCTCAATGAACATGCTGATGTTATCATCGAAATTGATTTCGTCTATTGATAACAAAGTCAATGACGAGGTCAATTGCTCTACAATACTGAGCTTCATTCTGTTAACTGCATCAATGAACTTTTCATCTGTATCAGATGCTTTTGCTATATCGCTCTTGAACAACTTGATCAAAGAGCTGTTTATAGTTTTGCTGTAACTGTTGAACAATTCTTTGTATTTGGTCAAGATTTTCTCATTCAATGCTTGCTTCTTCTGTTGATACACTGATTTGTTGTACCTGGAAGCCATCATTGTGAATTGTTCAAGACTATCATCCTTCAAATCTTTCATGAGAAGACCTACTTCCTTGAACTTCTCCGTATTGATACCTGTTGAGGCGGTCTGTGGCTTGGCCAACAATTCTTGATACTTCACCAAAAACTCTTCGTAAACAGTACTTGCAAGTTCATCGCACTTGAATTTTGCAACCAATATCTGCTGAGTTGGCAAATCCAAATCTTTGTTAGAATCTATTTGGTCCCAACAATTATTGGCATACATTGTCCAACCATCAATGGGCAAATCATGGTGGTAATTGGGCTTCCATAAATATTCATCATTACCAGAATCAACGAATTTGTCACCCAATAATTTGACGTCCTCATCAAACTTATCCAGCTGCAAGATCTTGTGACCCAAAGCATGGAATTTAACGTCAAAGAAATCGTCAAACTTGAACACGCCTAATTCTGCAGGTTTACTCAAACCATCCCACATTTTGATCAAATCAGTAGTGACAGTGCCTGCTAAATTTTCTACTGGAGTAACTCCAATGTGATCTCTAATGACAAACAATAATAACACCTTATGATTATCATTGGTATTGTTCAACTTGTTCTTACCAAACAACGACAAATTGACTTCAAATACAGTCTTCAACAAACCCATATTAGCACCTTGGTACAACCCGATTTGAGTTTCCCAGATATTAATGATCAATACCTCACTAGTTGATAAAGCGAATAAAGCTGATTTCCTCTCAAAATCTTGATCTTCACCTCTTTCTCTACCATCAGTACCTTCCACATCCATAACAAAGATGTTCTCAGCCTTGTGTTTCTTGGACAATTTGGTGTTACTATTAACCATTGGAGAGTAAGCCAACCAAATTCCTTTGGTGGTTTGCTGCCTTCTCGTCTCATCCATGACATCGAAATTAGTATTGAATAATCTATTCAATAACGTAGATTTCCCTGTGGATTGAGATCCAAAAACTGATATAATGTGATAATTATCTTCAATTGACGAGATAGGAGTGGTGTTTTCAATATAATCCATCAATTTATCATTGAATTTCTTATCTTCATTAACCACTTGAATTGCATCAACTAGAGTCTGTTTCTCAATTGGCACAAACGATGAGTCAGTTGACCCATTGAACGAGTCCTGAGATTCGTGAGATGAGTTAGTTGGAGACGCAGAGATCACATCGTTGTCTTCAAGATTGGGTGATAACATTCCAGCCGAGTCAGTCATTTGAAAGAATAGTTTGGGGAATGAGAAATTGATGAATGTGAAAAATTGACAGGACACACTTTCTTACCGAGATTTTACAGGTGTTCATTAGTATCTATTTACAGGTATTCTTTGATGATGCTGTTGTATCTGGAAGAAAGAGCACGTCTCATGCCGAGATAAGTCATGTCGAAAGTGCTTCTTCCTTTTGTAAGGGATCTTAATTTACTGAGGTATCCTACCATCTCTCTTAATGGAGTCTCTGCGACAATAATCTTCTTATTCCTGATCTCTGCTTGATTGTTGGAAGTCATGGTGTAATCTTGTGGAAGATACACTTTCTGACTCTCTTTATAAGCCCAATCGATCATGTCGATGTTATCTGTACCTTCATCTTCAATACTGCTGATACTAGCCAGACATCTTTGGGTGAGATCATGGCTAACATCTCCGAGCTTGTCTGAGTTAATGTACACTTTGGTTTCCATTATAGGTTCAAGTAAAGTGAAACTGGAGTCAGTTTCATGGATGCTCCGTACAAAGGCTCTTCTGGCTACTTCGAGTAATTTGGAAATGTTGGCGGTTTTATCATCGATGGGGAAATCCCACAGTTTGACTCTCACAACCATTGAATGCAATGAAAACCCAAGAATTGGTCCTCCCATTTGTAGACCAATCTGTAATCCCTGTACAATAGCATCTTGTAATGCGTCTAAGGAATACTCACATTTCCATCTTCTCTCGTCAATCGCTTGAAACATGTACTGGGGAGTGGATTGTCTATCAAATATGACGATGTTATTATCTTGATCCAACAACTCAGAACCTTCTTCCTCAGCGAAAACAGATTCTGAACTCTCTCCTTCAAAAGAATCAAGGGTTAATTCCACTGTGATCTGCAGCTCTTCATCTGTGTATTTGACACTTGAAGTTAATGGTTTGGTGATGGTCTCTTTATAGGAAACTGCAACTTCTCTCAACTTGACTTTGGCTTTCATATCATTGACCAACCTTTCTTTGATGATTTCAAGATGTAATTCTCCCATTCCACTCAAAATAGTCTGTCCCAACTCTTCGTCTTTGAAAACCACTAAAGATGGGTCTTCTCGGACCAAAGAAGCAATGCACTCATTCATGTACCTTTCGTCACCAGCAGTCAATGGTTCAATTGATGAATTGAACAATGGTGGTGGGATTTCTATGGGAAGAAGCTTCAAATTAGACTCCACTTCATTAAAACTTTTGCTCTTACCGATCCCATGAGAAATCAAGGTGTCTCCCGTGATAATCTCTTCATTTCCTGCAATGACCCCAATATTACCTGATCCAATAGATTGGACCTGCTGTGGTTCATCTCCATGCATAAGAAGTAAGTTTTTCACAGTATACTTCTTACCAGTTCTACTGTTAATGAAGGTAGTATTGCTAGTAAGAGTTCCACTGTACACTCTAAAGAACGTCATAACTCCTCTGATTTTGTCGGTAATGACCTTAAAAGCTAGTGCCACAGTCAAGTTCGGGTTCTTGTTGATGATCAATCCTCTGTTAGGATCAATAGATGCGGGCACATCAACTGCTTCAACTGTATCTTTCTTGGTCTTTGATTTCTTCTTCTTTACACCTGATCTTTTGTTTGATCCGAGCTCAGGTACTTGAGCTTCTACAGGGGATGGTAAATAGTTGATAATTCCGTCCATAAGTGGCTGTACACCGATATTCCTGAAAGCACTTCCACAAAATACAGGAGTGACCTCGTTAGAAATACAAGTTGAACGAATGGCATTGTTGATGATGGTGTTAGGAATAGCCATACAATCCTCGTCGTTCTCCAAGAATGAGTCAACAATCTCTTCATTAAACTCTCCTAATACCTCGATCATATGTTCTCGAGATTTGGTGACCATCTCCAATATTTCAGGCTTGTCTGTAATGGTCTGTGGTTTTATAGTCTTCCCACTAGGATCAGCTTCTAAGTCCCACACCAATAATGTCTTGTTTATTACATCCACGACCCCTTTGAACACCGGCACATTGTCACTTCCATTCTCGAAGTATGGCAAAGTTACAAGAACCACTCTTGTTTGTAACTTTTGAATGATTTCTCGTACTGTTCTACTGAACCCAGCACCATCTCTATCCATTTTATTGACAAATGCAATCTTTGGGATCTTCAATTCTTGTGCTTGTTTCCACACCTTTTCTGTTTGTGCTTCCACACCTTCTACCGCATCCAAGATCGTCACAGCTCCATCTAAAACTCTTAAAGATCGTATGACTTCAAATGTAAAATCTGCATGTCCTGGAGTATCTATGATATTAATCCGTTTATTATTCCAAGGAATAGTGATTGCCGCCAGTTGGATAGTAATCCCTCTTTCTCTTTCACTTTCTAAGTAATCAGTGACAGTGTCACCTTGATCAACATTACCGATTCGCTTAGTCTTTCCACTATAGAACAACATCCGTTCAGTAGTGGTAGTTTTTCCGGCATCTATATGGGCTATAATTCCAATATCTCTAATGCTCTTTATGGGAACCGTTTGTATCTTATCATTGCATCGTATAACGCTAGTATGGAAGTTCCGACACAAAAGTCTAGATACACATCTCCACATAATGCATTCAGATTGCAAACTGAAAAATTTGGCATCGCGATCAGTTTGGACTTCAGAAGACATGGTGAGTTATTTATGGTGTAGTCATGGGATTTGACCACGGTAGTCGAAAATGTTGTTCTTTTGAAAGCCAACTATCTTCAGGTCAAATATCAGCCCTTCATCCTAACTCCTTCCTTGGTATATTCACCGACAAAGTTGTATCTTCATACGGAAAATTATGTCGTGAATTCTTGCATATTACGACATTCATAGGGCATGTGGTCTAGTGGTATGATTTCCGCTCGGGGTGCGGGAGGTCCTGGGTTCAATTCCCAGCTTGCCCCATGGAATTTTTTTTATAACATATGATAAGGAAGTGGAATGGTTCAGTATCAGAATGGACCAGTATCGTGGACCAGTGCTGACGATGGGATGGTGTCACTCTAATCATTTTCTATTGTTTGGATAAAAACGTCATTTTACTATGACGTTGATTACGTGCATCAACTGTGGATTCATGCTGGAAATTACTCTGTTTTAGTTCCCATTTACGGCTAACCAACATTTACGGCAACCAAACCGCTAGCCCGGGGAATGACTTCCTTTAAATTTGACTTAGTCAACGACATATGCATAGACGGCATAATACAAAGATTACGGGCGATCGGACATCTGTGTCAAATCCCTGAGGATATAGTTTGAAATTATGTGATTCACAAGTTTTTGCTCTTGCATAAATACAAGTCATTCCCGTCATAGTTTTTCCGTACATATGTAAGACTTGGATACAGTAAAAATGTCTGACGTAGAACGAATAGACGAAGAGAAAGTGGCAGAAGATAACGAAGAGGTGTCGGTAAACGAATTGATATATGATAGAGGTTACTGTTGGATAGTGTGTTTTGGGTGTTTTATTCTCAACGGCTGTACCTGGGGGATGAATTCGGGGTTTGCAATCTTCTTCTCGGTTTATTTGAACAACGACACCTTCCATGGAGCCACCAAGCTTGATTATGCGGCTATTGGAGGATTAGCTTTAGGATTGTCGTTGATTTTCACTCCGATTCTCAACCGTTTAATGGGTGTTATTGGGATACGGCCAATGATCATAATAGGTAATTGCATCGATTTGGCAGCTTTATTGCTAGCTAGTTTCAGTCGAAAGCTCTGGCAGCTTTATTTGAGTCAGGGGGTACTCCAGAGTTTGGGGTTGGCAATGATATCACTTCCTTCATTGACCATCTTACCTCAATTTTTCAAGAAAAGAAGAGTTTTGGCTAGTGGTATAGCCACAGCTGGCTCTGGGGTCGGAGGAATCATTTTCAACTTGGGAATGCAAGCTGTGGTTCAGGCCCGAGATGTTTGGTGGGCTTTGAGAGCTCAGGCAATTATATCTTTTGGTCTCATTTGTATTGCAACAGTTATGATTCGAAGCAGAGCAAAACACCATAAGATCGAGTTCACGTTATTTGATAGTACGGTAGTCAAGTCTGTGGCGTTTGGCCTTGCTCTGTTGATTGTGGTCACTTTCATGTTTGGGTACGGAATTTGCTTATATACGTTGGCCAATTTCACTACTTCTTTAGGGTATACTGAGTATCAAGGATCAATAGCTAGTGCCATGATTCATGTAGGCTCCACTGTTGGAAGACCTGTAGTGGGCTTCTTATCGGATAGGTACGGTCCATGTACTATCTTATTCGCAACATACCTGCTTTCGGGGCTCTTTGCTTTGGCCATGTGGATTCCTGCTCGAAATTTTGCAACCGTTTTAGCATTTGGTGTAATAATGGGCTCTATCATGGGAAGCATTTATCCCACCATCCCACCACTTCTCGCACGACTTGTGGGGCTCAAGAAGATGAGTGTGACTTTTAGTCTCTTGTGGAGCTTGTCAGGAGTGGCAGGTGTAGTGGCTCCTGTTATAGGGGTGGAGCTTATTAGAGGTAAAGGGGGGAATGTGGATCCTACTCTGTACAGAGATTGCTCAATTTTTGTGGGTGTTTCATTTGCAGTTTGTGGGTTCTCTGCATTCATTCTAAGAGCATATATCTTAGCCAGAGATGATATAATTTCCAACTCCATGGCTGATTTCAACGATGAGGAAACGAAGGGACAAGAAATTGAATCTGACGCGTTGGTAAAAACGGCCGTTCCAATTTCCCATTTGATTAAGTTCCTCTTTGCATTCAGGGGAATTCAAGTCTAACTATAAGCTTGACTTTATCCTCTCTATTTATTATATTTATTTTATTTATGCATACTTAAAGTTTGCATCTGAACAGTAACCCGAAAAAATCGGTTCGCATTTTAGATGAGATTAAAAACAACTGTAGTAATGTCTGACTCGGGCGACCAGTCTGTTTTGTCGTCGACAAATGGGCCTGAAGACATGCTTATTGACGCCCTAGGTACACAAGCACTCCAACCACAAAACGGGGTGAGCAACGGAAGTTCCTTCGATGAGATAAATGGCTCTTCCTCTGTGCGAGATGGTCTTGACACTTTTAAAGATTCTGAAACACAGGTGATTAACTCAGAAGCTTCGGTACTGGCCATCCATAGTGACATGTCTCCGAAGTCTCAGGTGACACAAAACTCCACGGGACTCGATCCAATACTATCACAGCACCAATCACATCCTCAGCATAATGACATAGCATCAACACAAACCTCAGCACTTGACTCTTCCAAAGAAGTGCTACATTCTGAATCAGTACCAGTGGTATCACTTGATGATAGCCGACTTGTTATACTATATGATAAACCAAAGTACAAACCATTAAAACAACAAATTGAACAGTTTCGTTCAATTGGTCCTATTGAAATATTGGAGATTGGAGATTTCCAAACCTTCGATGACTCAGATATGAAAGATAAACTGTACCATTACTTGAACATTTCTATTGAGTACAATGATGAGTTTGAATCAAATCTCAGAAAGGTTAACGAGTTCATAAATGGCCATAAGGACATAATGTCAAGGTTCCAGCAGATAGGATATCATATACACTTTGACGGTGATAAAAAATGGAGTGAATATTCTGATTTCGAGAAGGCAGAGTATTCTAAATTCATAGAGGCTTTGAATCCATACAAATCCAAAGTATATCATGTTTCCATCATTAACAAGTATGAAAGTGACACTATTTACCTCACTGAAAAGAACGATCTTACGAAATTGGGAGAAGAGATACAGAACGATATCAAGGATTGGGATAGTTTGAAAACGTTCGATTACAGTGACAATTGCATACGATTCTTCCCCGGGGTAATATTCCCTAATTCACTCGAAGTGATGAACATAAGTGGAAGTTATTGCATAGAAACTTTGAACGGGTTTAAAATGCCAACCAACTTAAAGGCATTGATTGCCGGGCATAACGCCATCAATTCGATTGACAATTTGAAGCTTCCTGACAAGCTAGAAATACTAAATTTGGTCGATAACAAGATCTATTTCTTGAACTATAGTGAATTCCCAGAAAGCTTGAAATACTTGAACTTATCCAACAACAGAATCGATAACATCAGAGGCATTGAATTCCCGAGAAACCTCGATAGTTTATCATTAGCGTTCAACCCTATTGATAATATCAAAGGTGCCAAATTCCCTGAAAAATTGACGTATTTGGACCTTTCATGCATACCGAATGAGTCAATGACAGGACTCAAATTCCCAGACCTGTTACACACTTTAAATCTTCAAGAATCAATGGCAAACACTCGTGGTCTCAAACTTCCTACTTCTCTAAAACATTTGAACTTGGGAAATAATGGTGTGAATAGCATCAATCCATTGAAGTTGCCGGGAACTTTGGAATCATTATACTTGGGCAACAACAACATAAAAACCTTGAACAAGGTGCAATTTCCTCAAAACTTAACAAAGTTGTACTTGGGTAACAATCTTATAACAACCTTGAAAAATGTCACTTTCCCTTCAACATTAGAAGTGCTTGACCTTGAAATGGACCCCCATTCCGAGGAAAACGATAAAAGGGTCAGCAATTTGAAGGATGTTATTCTTCCAAATTCATTGAAGGTGCTAAACCTTGCATATCAAGGTATTAAAGTATTGGAAAATTTTGAATTTCCAATTGAGTTGGAAGAATTGGATTTAAGCTTCAACGATTTGAAGTTGATCAAGAATATTAGATTTCATGACAAATTGAAGAAACTCAATATAAGTGGCAATCAAGAATTGATCGAAATAGACCAATTTATCCTCCCTGGCAGCTTAAAGGAGTTAATGATCCCAAGTCAATTGATTCCAAACTTACCAGGCTATATAATAGAGAGAGTTAACAGCAAGGAATTGATTATAACGAAATCACTTCCTTTCTGAACTCCCACAATGTCTATATATATGTATATTATCATTATTAATACAAGAAAAAGGAAATTGGTAAGGATGTGTTGATTCGTCATTTTCCTCTTTTAGTATTAGGGCTTAATTTACATTGAACATGAAAGATGAGGAAGGGATCTACTCTTCTTCTTCTTCATCAGAAGAGTCCTTATCTTCAGCTTCTTTTCTCTCCAACAAAGCTTGTAAAGCCGCATCTTCAGTGGCAGTAACAGCTTTTGGTTCCATTGTCACTTTACAAGTACCACCAGATTTTTCAATAGAAGACTGTACCTGGGCAATAGATTTCTTCAATAATTCAACACCCTGGTTCTTATCTAATGCTTGACATGAAATGACATATAAAGGAGCGGCCACTAATTTGGCCTTCACTTGCATTTGTTCGGTAGATAATGCTTCAGCTTCAGTTAAAGCTCTCTTTATAGCATCAATACCTTCGTAACTGAAACAACTGACTTCAACATCAGCTCTTATCTTGATAGCTTGAGGAGTCAATCTTCTAGAGATATATAATTTTAATTCTTCCAAGATGTCCTTGGAAGGTGGAGTAATGTCGTCATACACAGATGGATCAGTGATAGAAATTTTAAAAGCATCGTAGGCATGTCCATATTTTCTGCTTAAGGGCCATCCAATCGACAGGTATAATTCTTCCAACGAAATGTTGAATTTTTCAGCACAGTGTCTCAAAATGGAGTGAACGGCCTTGGATTTGTTATACCTTTCGTCACATTTAACGATATCTTCTGTGGAAACTCTTCTCTTGGATAAATCAATGTATCCTTTCTCTTTGTCAACTCTTAACACCACGGCAACTTCATTCTTTCCTACTCTAATTAACTTTTGAATAGAACGGATTCTTCTTCTGGACAATTCAGATAATAAAACCATACCCTCGATGTTGTCATATTCCAACAACTTGACGTAAGCACCCATCTCGGCGATTTCTTGGACATTAACCATGACCACTTCATCCACCTCGGGATACTTGTTCTCGTAGAATCTACAATGTGAAGAACTCATGCCTTATGATTCAGTTGTAAATTTTTTTTGGATGAGAATCTTTTTTTTTTTCAAGCATTTTTTTTCACCTACAAGAGTTACGGTCGTGCAGAATACTGTGGTCGTGCTTTTACCGACTGCAAAAAACCTTGTACAAACAAGTGGTGGTTTCTGTAAATTTCAATATGCCAAACCAAGTAGCTTACAGAGAAGCAAGATTTCTTGTGGATCAAAGGTACAAAATCGTTGAGGTTCTTGGTCAAGGGTCTTACGGGACTGTTTGTGCTGCCATAGACACAAAGTCTCCCAGTCACTCCAACAAGCCCCAGATTGCAATCAAGAAAGTAAATAAGATCTTCCACAGAGAAGTATTGTTGAAAAGAGCCATTAGGGAATTGAAGTTCATGAGACACTTCAATGGCCACAGAAACATCGTCCCCTTGGTGAATTTGGATATAATCTACACAGAACCGTATGAAGGATTGTACTGCTACCAAGAAATCAGTGAATTTGATTTGACCAAAGTGATTTACTCTTCAGTTCAGTTTAGTGAATTTCATATCCAGAGCTTCATCTACCAAATTCTTTGTGGAATCAAGTATATCCATTCGGCCGAAGTGATCCACAGAGACCTCAAACCCGGTAATATTTTGGTGTCAGCAGATGGGGTACTTAGAATCTGCGATTTTGGCTTGGCCAGAGGTATAGGGAACAAGAACACCAGCCTTCATAACATCAGTCCCATCACCAACTATGTAGCAACCCGATGGTATCGGGCACCTGAACTCATGTTGGACAAGGGAAAGTATGACAAATCTATTGATCTCTGGGCAATAGGGTGTATTTTGGCTGAGTTGTATGGCCGTAAACCGTTGTTTAGAGGCAAAGACCAAGTGGGGCAGATTAATGAAATCATCAAGATTTTAGGTACCCCATCACACAAGCTCATTAGGCTGAAAGGTTGGAATAGTGGCTTATTCAATAAGAAATTCCTAAAGCAGCCCTTTTCCAAGCTTTATCCATTAGCCAATGATTTGGCGATTGACTTGATAGACTCCCTCTTGACGTGGGATGACAGTGCAAGGTTGGATGTCATACAAGCGTTGAATCATTCCTTTTTCAGTGCTATTAGATTTACCGAGCTTGAACCAGAGTGTGAAAAAGTATTTGACTATTCATTTGAGTCTGATTATAGAGATATCAATGATTTGAAGCTTATGTTACAAGAAGAAGTGGAGCAATTCAAATCGGAACGAAAGAGACTGCAACTTGCTTAGTTATGCATTATTGCAGTTTCTATTGTGTTATCCCCACATTTCGAAGCGATTATATATCAACCGAGGTTACAGTTTTGTTTTATATATAAAAAGAGTTTCCCCAGATTTTACCGCATTTTGACGTAGCAAAGAAAAAAAATGGGAGGATCTGCACCAAATAACGAATTCGAAGTCATCAAGTTTACAGTTGTTGTTGACGGTGTTGAAGGGGAACAAACCGTTCCTGTGAAAGGAAATGACAACATCTTTATGGCTATTCCAGAAGGTAGTAAATATACCACGACCATTCACTTCAAAGCCAATGTACCATTGAAAGATTTCAAGTACATTCAAATTGGTAAGAAAGCAGGAATCACTGTCAAGAAAACCGAAAGAGTGTTGGGAGACTTTGAACCAAGTGATGAGTTTTACACCGTCGAATTTGACCCAGAAACCACTCCCAGTGGATGGATGTTCAGAGGTCAATGTCAGATGAATAGTACCTATTACTTAGAAGGTAAGGTTATGTATTCACAAGATTGGATTGTAGACATTCAGAAGAAATAGTATTATATATATATATGACATATCACATCATTGAAGCCTCTTTTCTCAAGTTTTATTTTAGCAGCCAGTCTAAACTTTAAAATTCGCAAATTTTATCCTTAGGATGGTTTTAGTAAGACCTGCCACACACTCTAATTCTTGGTATTCAGGAAGTCCCGGTCACTTGAACAAGCAATTGGCCAACTACTTTGCCCATGGAGTTTCTGACAGGTCTCGGATTGTCATAGGACCTCATGCTGGCTATACTTACAGTGGAGAAAGATTAGGTGAGACTTTTAATGCTTTACTGCTTGAATCCATTAAAAGAGTGTTCATTCTAGGTCCCAGTCACCATGTGTATTTTAGGAACCATGTTTATATCAGTCAGTATGACTATTACAACACCCCGGTAGGTGATTTAAAAGTCGATACCGGAGTTAACGACACATTGAATGACCATAAGGAGTTTAAGTATATGAGTGAGGAAGTAGATGAAGATGAACACTCATTTGAAATGCATTGTCCATTCTTAAAGTATAAGATGAACAAGTTGGGATTGGACACAGAACAAGTACTGATTATTCCTATAATGATCAGCCATTTAGATACTAAACTTTTAGACGCAGTGACTGGAATATTGCAGCCATATTTTGAAGACGAATCTAATGCGTTCGTGATCAGCAGCGATTTCTGTCACTGGGGAAGCCGGTTCGGGTACACAGAGTACCTCCAGCTGGGTATAGATACCCCTACCGATTTCGAAGCTATAGAAACAGCATTATTGACCATCAACTCCAAATCTCTGGTCCGTGATATCTACAAGGGCATAGAACGTCTTGATAGAGTGGCCATGGAAATAATGGCTTCTGGTGATTACAGTGACTGGATCAAATATATCAAATTAACAGGCAACACGATCTGTGGGCAAAAACCCATCCTTGTGATTTTAAAGTTGTTACAAATGGTTGGAAATAACAACCGATTCAAATGGTGTGGTTACAGCCAGAGTAGTAAAGTATATGAATTTTCCGATAGCAGTGTAAGTTATGCCAGCGGATATATCTAAAAGTCGGCTGTTTGAGAACCAGAAAAAGCTTCTACCGAAGGGCCAAGAAATCCGGTCAAGCATATGCGAAGAAATTATCGGAGCCTTAATGACAATAATGACAGTAAAGACATTAATGACATGATATTACGGGTTCACATGGCATGTTACCAAACAATATGGCATGTACAGTATGAGATGCCCTGATTCGGTGTACGGATTGACGGGGCTAGAAATTTAGTTCCACCGAAGGGACGGTGATTCATGCGGTTCGGAATTGTAAGTGGTGCGGAACTCGGTTGCGAAACTAACTCCGTAAGTCATCGTATAAAGAAAGTATATATAATCTGAAAAAAATCCGTATGTATAATACAACACCAGAAACTGTTTCTAGTATAATTACAAGCGAAAGGTTCACCAATTAAGGTTTCAATTACCTAAATCAGCGACTTCAAAACTCAGTTAAACCAATTTACATCTTTGCAATCATAAAAGCCCCCCAAAAAGTTATGTCCCAAACAAAAAGCAATCTGATGGAAGTTCATATACCTTCGGCCCTCAGGGTGTTAAAAATTGGAAGCTGCCTACAGCTTTTCAAGAGAAAAGAAAAGTCGTCAGAGATAATGACCAGAAGCCAAGCAAAAAGATACATATAATATGATGGCCAAAGCAATATATGACAGCCAAAAATGAGCCATAGGAACGGCAACTCAATATAAATGTAAATAGATATGATTAACGAATAGACAAAGACCCGCTTGATCCACCCCCGCCAAAGCCTCATTAATAGAAATCATGGAGATTAATCGCTGTTAACAAATTCGGCTCAAACCTTTCGGTACAGATGAGCAATGTGTCATGTTGACCGGATTTCTCGTTTGTACATAAAATCCGAAGCGGCTAGCTACCCACTTTTTTTTTGAGAGTTATTTCCGGTGAAATTACTAACGGCTGACTTGGATGATTAATTAATATTATGTATAAAAACACCCTTGAATCCGAATAGTTTTTTTTTCAACTGATGATTGTTATTGATACCCTTATAGGCTTGGCTACTATAGTGCCCAACTCTATATATTCCATATTTATGCAATTGGATCGCATTGGTAATAAATTCAAAGGCGATGAAGAGTTTCATCCAGTATTGGTTCTGAGGCCAACCAAGAATCTGGTAAAGGGCGGCGAAGTGTCTAGGAGTAATAGTGGTTATAGTGACAAGAGCAAGAAGACCAGAAGGAAGTCAGATGGTTCCAAGTCTACCACATCGTCTCGTTCGTCGCGGTCGCCTCGCTCTTCGCAGTCGTCAGGGTCTTCGCGTAGGAAGTCCAAGGAGTTGCAGCCAAAGGATACTGATAAGGTATCATTGGAAGAGATTCCTGGCTCAAATCAGGTGACGCCTACTGTGTCCAACTCGTCAAATACATGCTCCAGCAAACCTGAGGTGACAATCGGTCACCCCCACAAGTTCCGGCACCATGGAACCAAGGACGACTGCAATATTTACACATCAGGTACGTTATTGATTCTGTAGGAGCTTATTTAAATGAGATGTCGTGAAATATAAATCGTGAACTCAGTAAATAATATCGTGAAATTCATAATGTCGTGAAATCTGTTATTCGCATTTCTCGATGGGATTGCACCGCCTAGTACGATTAGGAGGCGCACGACCTGGCATCAAGTTGGCGGTAACTGTAATACCATTTCGCGGTATTGTCTCTTTAATACGGTACCGTGCTTATTTCTTCTTTTGTGCAAAGAAAAAATCTAAAAAAAACTGAGAAACAATACAATAACAAATTTTATATATTTTTGCTTTTCAGTTTTTCATCAACTTGTTTAAGATCTTCGAGTTGTTTTGTTTTGACATCACTTTTATCATATACTCCTTAAACGGCCTACGTTCGCTATAATGTTGAAGTCCTTCATCTTTTTCATATCGTTATTTTTGCACATTTTAGCCGACGCTGATTTATCGGCTCCTAAAACTGGCCAGTCTTTTAGTGGTAGTGGAGGATCAGCTTCAGTAAAACTTGAATGGTCTGATGATTCAGATTCAGATTCAGATTTTTCTTTGGCCAATGTCAGGACTTGGTCGGTTTTATTATGTACTGGTAGTGGAAACTACCCCATTGAATGTTTTCTCACTCTTGTTGATGGGGAATCTTACAGCGATGAAACCTCATATACTGCCAGCATCCCAGCTGATTCTTGTGACAACGGGTACTATTTCTTCCAGTTATATTTGAGTTTCGGCCAACAACAAGCCACTATTCACTATTCTAACAGATTCAGATTAACAGGCATGAGTGGAAGTACTGCCACTTTGACAGTGGATAACACCTATACCAACGGCCCACCACCAGATCAAACCAGTGGAATGGCTGCTACCAATATTGATTCCAAATCATTCTCCGTTACCTACACTTTACAGACAGGTAGAACAAGATTTGCTCCAATGCAATTACAACCAGGTTCCACTGTTACTGCTACGACATGGACGCAAATGTTCCCAACCAGTGCTGTTACGTACTTTTCCACTAAAGCAGCAACCCCATCCATCAGAACAACAGTGACCCCAGGGTGGTCTTATACGATTCATTCATTGGCAAACTGGGCTCCTGTAGCTCCAACTCCTTCAGTCAGATACAATCCAAGTGACAGGGTCACTCCAGCAAGTTTGAGTACTGCTCACAAGAAGAGAAGATGGTTGGATTAGGGTATGTTCAAGAACATTGATAGATTCGTCTATGTATATTATCAAAGCACTTATGATCGTTTGCACGAATATAAACAAGGTCAACAAACACTACAAAGTCTTTGCATCCTACAAAGGCTTCCCAGTTTCTTTTCTAGTCTTGCAGTTTACACTGCTATAGCCTACCTTCCCTTTGTCTTCCTTCTCTTATTTGAATCTCGCACTACGTGTACGCGTAAATAAAAACATTTTGACGAACTGAAAAGTTAGCCAAACATGTCGTTCTTTCAAGATTCCAATGCTTCGTCTGCAGCTTTAAGGAAAAGAAAAACACTCAAGAAGTCCATAAACTTCTCTGTGATGATCATAGGAGAAAGTGGGATCGGTAGATCCACTTTCATCAATTCTTTATGTGGCGGTAATTCTATAGTTCCCACATCTTCAACGATTGACCAAGATCCATTTACTAAAAAGTTGACATTAAGACACGAAAATGTCGAGTTGGAAGACAACGAAGGTCACAAGATCTCCTTGAACATTATTGACACTCCAAATTTCGCCAATTCTATCAACTGTGACGATGATTTTAAGATCATCGTTGATTTTATAAGACACCAATATGATGAAGTATTATTGGAGGAAAGCAGAGTCAAGAGAAATCCAAGATTCAAGGATGGTAGAATTCACGTGTTGGTGTATATGATTAACCCAACAGGTCATGGGTTAAGTGAGATCGATGTCAAATTTATGTTGCACGTCAATAAATTGGTCAATTTGATACCAATTATTGCTAAGAGTGATTCCTTGACACCAGACGAATTAAAGTTGAATAAAAAGTTGATTCTTGAAGATTTGAGCAATTATGGTATCAGTTATTATAAGTTCAACGAATACGAATATGAACAAGATTATATTGATGATGAGATTGTTGAGTACAACAAGTACTTGAACAGTTTATTACCTTTTTCCATTATTGGAGCTAACGAATTCAAGAGTGTCAATGGAGACGAAGAGTTATTGAAGTTGAGAATGTTGAATCCAACTCATTCCAAACCTATCAATATTGAGATGCCAGAATACAATGATTTTACCATATTGAAAAATGTGTTATTGATAACTCACTTGAATGAGTTCAAAGAGATCACCCACGATATCATTTATGAAAACTATAGAACTGAAGCTTTGTCTGGTAAACAATTTCAATACATCAACGGAGAAAAAGTCGATAATTCCAATGCCAGTATATCCAATGGAAACGGAGACACTTCTACCAAGTCTGTGGAGACAGATGATTACATGTTGAAAGAAGAACAAATCAAATTGGAAGAAGAAAGATTGAAGAAGTTTGAAGAAAGAGTCCACCAAGATTTGATCAACAAACGTAAAGAATTATTGGAACGTGAACAAGAATTGAAAGAAATTGAAAAGAGACTTTTAGCAGAAGGGTTGAAAATGAATGAAGAAGGTGAAATCGTCAAGGTCGATGAATAGGAGAATCGTAATATATTTGTTCTAAACACTAGTTTTTATATTTTGTAATGATTTCTTTGAATTTTTGTAACTTTTCATTATGATCAACCAAGTATGCATGATCTGGGTTGGTTGTTCTTAAGGTTTTAACCAAATCTTCATTCTGTTCAGGTTTACCTAATAAGTAATTCAAAGTTATTTCATTAGCCAATAAATCATCAGTTGGTTTTACATCCAAAGCATCAATTTGTTTCAAAAGTTCTTGAGCTTCTGGATAGTGTTTTAACTTGATGGTCAAAACGAGTAAAATGTTCAAGGTCTTGTACTTTCCAATCACATCATCTTCAAAGTCATTAGACAAGATTTCATCATAGAAGTAATATGAGTTATTGATGTTGTCAGTCTCTCCTTTGATAGAAAGAATCCAACTCTCTAATACTTGATAAATGATATTATCTCTGGAACTATCAGGGAAATTCTTGAGATTGTTGAATATTTTGTTAGCAGCATTGAAATTTCCTTCTATTAAGTATAATTGGATCAAAACCAAGTATGGTTCTAACTCGTTGATCTTCAACATCCCTGAATCATCAATATATTTCACAAGTAAATTGGTAGCAGCTTCTGTATCTTTGACGAATTTCACGAGGTATAAAGCCGTCAAAATGGCTTGTAATTCAAATTGTGGAGTCTTAACGTCGTCGAAATAAGTAGAATCATCTGTTCCAAATGTGTGCAAATCGTTCCAAGCGCCTAAAAGTTGGAACAAAGGTTCATTATCTGGAAATTGTGCCTTACCTTCGTCGATCAATTTAGAAGCATCTTTACCAACTGCCACCACTGATCTCACTTGAAATTCCAATACTTGTAATTGGTACTCTTGACTGAATTGGTCCAAAGAGTAATCAATAACTTTAGAATGTTGTCCTGTGTAAAATTGGTTCCTGATAGTGTATAATTCACCAGAGTCTCCAAAGTCCATTTTGTAGTTATCGATTATTTACGTGTTGAGTTTTTCACTCAGTGAGTATAGAATCAAAAGTCGTGTACTCACCAATTTACTTTACTTACTTTGTCTTACCTTGTCCCAAGCAGATTTGGGAGTATTGTTGGCGATTGAAGTAGATGAAGGATCATTACTTGTGGATTCTGGATCCTGTGTGCTGTTTTGGTCTTCAGCCTCAGTGAACAGATAACTATTTTCACCGTACCCATTGGATCTTCTGATTTGCTCCCAATGAGTCAATTCTTTTGTTTCAGGATCCAAAACTTGTCTGTCATCTTGCTTGGTGAATGCTTTGTTATTCAGTTTGAGTGGGTCTTTGTAATGGACTTCATGCAATGTTTTTTCTGTGAAAGTTCTGGGGTCTTTCAAGATAAAACTAGGATCCTCACTTGATCTGGCATAGTATATCAGAAATAAAGGTATTTGACTTGGAAATATCGTCTTCCATACATCCAATTGTCTAGTTCTAGATGAATCGGCTGATAATTCACTGATTTTGCTCCTTGCTTGCTGAGCTGCAATAATTTCGGTACCTGCTATCATTGAAGCGAGGCCAATCACAAAAGACACAAAAGGTCTATGGATCAAGTTCTTTGGAAATAGAGAATTTGCACCCATTCTCAATTGTTGATTGGAACCTCTATTGTTGAACCATCTGTATGTGGTCAAACCAAAAAACCCTGTCATTCCACAAAGGTATCCTCCCACCTGAATTCTGGGGGAAATGTTGCGTAAGTCTTGAGCCAATTGCACCCGATCTTCCATTGTAAGCTTGTGGTCAACTTCATAGAACTTGATACTGGCTTTGAACTCGGCGGGAGTCAACCTTTGTATGAGCGGGTTATCTGTGGCTAGTGGAACATTGACGGTTGCTTCGTTATTTTCAGACATAGTTTTAGTGAAAAATTAATGAGAACGAGAGAAGATAAGAGGAAGCTGGCAAAAGACACTAAAACGAAGTACAAATACGAAGTACAAATACGAGGCTGGGAAACTGTTACAGGAATTACTTGTTGATTACACTTGAGTACACTGGTGACTCTTGACGACACTTGACTACACTAATTTGTTATCTCTTCTCTTCTCTTCTCTTAAGGTCTTCAATTGGTCAACCACAGTTGCAAAATCAATGGTAGCATTCTTACCTTGTTCTTCTTGAATATCTCTATTTCTAACATTCACACTGTTTTCTTGTTGTTCTTGTTCACCAACAATGAAGATAAAGTTGTACTTCAACAATTGACCGGTTCTGACCTTCTTTTGTAAGGTGTTACCAGTGACATCGACATCAGCATAGAAACCGTGTTTCTTAACCAATTCCTCTTTCAAGGATTCAGCATATTCGTTGTATTTGACACCAACTGGAACAACCAACACTTGTCTTGGAGATAACCAGAATGGCCATTTACCTTTGAAATGCTCTGTCAAAATGGCAGTCATTCTTTCAACAGAACCTAAAATAGCTCTATGAATCATCACTGGTCTGGATGAACTATTGTCTTTATCGTTCAATTCAGATTTGTATTCCAATTCGAATCTGGAAGGTAATTGGAAATCTAATTGGATAGTGGCACATTGGAACCATCTGTTCAATGCATCACTGATCATGATATCAATCTTTGGTCCGTAGAAAGCACCATCACCTGGGTTCAAATCCCAGTTACCTTTACCCAAAAAGTCGTTCAAAGCACTTTCTAATTTGGATTCGGCTTTGTTCCACACTTCTATTTCACCAACGTATTTCTCTGGTCTGGTACTCAATTCCATCTTGAATTCGAAACCAAAGATACCATACACCTTTTGTAAAAAGTCGAAGGAACCCTTGATTTCTTGTTCGATTTGGTCTTCAGTACAGAAGATATGAGCATCATCCTGTTGGAATCTACGAACTCTGGTTAAACCAGATAATGCACCACTGAATTCGTTTCTGTGAATAACCCCGAAATCAGCAACACGCCATGGTAATTCTCTGTAAGATCTTTCCCTAGATTTGAAGATAAGACAGTGACCAGGACAATTCATTGGTTTTAAACCAAAGTGATCCTTTTCAACATCAAAAGTAAACATGTTCTCTTTATAGTTACCCCAATGACCAGAGGTTTCCCATAATTTGGAATTATACATGTTTGGAGTGATGACTTCTTCGAAACCTCTTTGTCTGTATTCGCTTCTCATCATTTCACATAAAGTGTTGTAGATTCTAGTACCATGAGGTAACCAGAAAGCAGAACCAGGAGACATTTCGTGGAATAAGAACAACTCTTGTTCTTTACCGATCTTTCTATGATCTCTTTCACTAGCTTCTTTCAAGAACTTCAAGTGTTCGTCCATCAATTTCTTATCTGGGAAAGAAATACCGTAAACACGTTGTAAAGAGTCGTTAGTGGCATCTCCCAAAAAGTAAGAAGAAGAGTTTTTCAACACTTTGAAAGCTTTGATCTTACCAGTATGTGGAATATGTGGTCCAACACACAAATCAATCAATGGTCCACATCTGTACACAGTAGTGGAA
Organism: Yamadazyma dushanensis; assembly: GCA_030571835.1. NCBI lineage: Eukaryota > Fungi > Ascomycota > Pichiomycetes > Serinales > Debaryomycetaceae > Yamadazyma > Yamadazyma dushanensis. The sequence goes on along the minus strand of JAJLYZ010000008.1, from coordinate 122,696 downwards.
GTTCCATCTGGAATCTTGTCTTGAATAAATTGCACCTTGTACTTGTTGTAAGAGAACATCTTTAACAAGTCTTCCTTGGTCATCTCCAATCTGACAAATTTTTGTTTCTCTTTAATACCTTTAGTAGCTACCTTTTCCAAGTTACCGAAATCAGCTTGAGTAACAACTCCTTCTCCATTGTTGATAGACATATCGTAGAAGAAACCATCATTTGTTGGAGGACCGTGAGACAAATGACATCCAAAGTGACATTCAGAAGCTTCACCCAAAACATGAGCAGAAGAATGCCAGAACACTTGTTTACCTTCAGGGTGTTCAAAGTCCAAGAATTCCAATTCACAATCGCCTTCTAAAGGTCTGATCAAATCCCATAATTGACCATTGACTTTAGAGATAACTTGTCTTTCACTGAAAGATTTACCGATTTCGTTAGCGATGTCAATAGGACTAGTTTCGTAACTCTTTCCGATTTTGATATTTCCATCCTTTAAAGTGATCTTAATTTCGGTCTTTTCCTTAGCACTGATCTCTTCATCGTATTTGGCTTTAAGTTCATCAAAGAGTTTAATACGAGATTCGATAAATTCAGGTTGAGGATCCAATAACAATGGGTTTTTCACTTCTTTCTTTGGTTTTTTTTCTTTCTTGACTTGTTCAGACTTTGCAGCTTCGGAGTCTTTCACAGACAATCCTTCAACCTTTTTTTCAAGTTCAGCTGACATGTTAAAGACGTGTAAGAGATTTCAAGATATTTTTTTTTCAGGTTTCGCTGTTGTTTGAATTAGTCACTGGGGAAATGATGATATTTACCACGCAGTTTAAAATTTACGCCAACCACTATTAATACCGCGTTCAGTGATAGGTGAAGACCTTCAAATCGCTTTACAAGCTATGGTGAAAAGACATTTAAACCATGAAATTGCTAAACTTTCCAATCTCATTCGTGATAGCGATCGTATACTTCTTCGGAAGGAATCAAATTTGGACGATTTGGCGGAGCATATGACACAGTTAACGTTGGTGCTGCATGATAGTAATTTGAATGAGATGTCAGGACAGTTGAATGGACTTTTAAGTGAGCTTAAGAGGAAATCTGTTCTGAACAAGACAACAAAGACAGACTCACCACATAGAAACCACAATTTCAAGCGATCGAAAGAACCGTCTCTTGAACGAGAAGTGTTATCTAGAAACACTGTTCTGAGACAGCTGAATACACATGAAAGCACAGATGATATGGCAGATGAATTTGAAGAAGTGCATTCTCAAGGAGAAGGACCCGAGGAACTTATTCATCAACTTGATGGGTATATAAAGTCAACTACCATACCGAACAAAACACAGTTCAATGAGATCTTAAGTAGCACACATGATTTAATGAACGAGTTACCGAACCATGGAAGGGGAAACATGCAACTTAACGAGTTTATTACCAGTTTAGAATCATGCATAGGGGCTTTTACATAGAGAGGGAGAATAAAGAGAAGGTCCTACCAAAAGAAATGAATACACGATTTAATACATACAAGTACAGTTCCGTACCAATACACCTCACGATTTGGTTCATTTATTGTTCTATTTACACGTTAAAGCTCTTGGTTCCAAGGAGTTGAAAGTGATGTGGTCTAAAAGGTCTTTGGAGCCAATGTAGCTATCTTACTGTATTGGGAGTTTCTAAGTTCTTGAGCTACTACTGATGACACTCTAGTTCCCAAAGGATCACCATTTTTGTTGATCAACACACAAGCATTGTCGTCAAATCTCACAGTGGATCCATCAGCTCTTCTGAATGGAGCTTTCGTCCTCACCACTATAGCACGACATATATCTCTTCTTTTCACACGATTATTTGCAGCTTGTCCAGTGATTTCCGACGATAAAGGTTTAGCTTGTTTAACCACAACGGTGATTTCGTCTCCTACTTTTGCAAAGTTCCTTGGTCCATGACGTAACACCTTGATACACTCTACCACTTGGGCACCCGAGTTATCTATCACGTTCAACAACGACTTCAAGTATATCATAGTTAGATGAAGATGGAAATTTTTTTTTCACCGCGAAGAATCTATTAGATAGTGATGCTAAGACAACTGATGCTACGAGTTGGGAACTTTCCTGCGAGAAATGTGTGGCTACGATTGTACAACACGAGACTAAATAGGTCAAAGGTAACAGCTGAGAAGTTTCAGAACTCCTTTAAGTCATCTGAGTCATATACTTCAGATAAGTTCCCAAGAACGGAAGATAAGCAGGACGATTTTAAGAAGAATCATGATAGGGAGCAAGAAATTGAACCAGTGGAGTTCACTAAGGAAGACTTCAGAAAGGCATGGGAGAAGAAGATAGGTGAAAGGAGAGCATTGGATTGGAAAGTGGAGGAACAGAGAGCATTAGAGAAGAAAGAGGAACAGAGAGCATTAGAGAAGATGGAGGAACAAAGGGCATTAGAGAAGAAAGAGATTGAGAAGAGAGAAATTGAAAACAGGGCTCATACAAAGCAAGAGGTGTGTAAGACAGACTCTATGAATACAGGGTCTAGAAAGACAAATTCTAGAAAGACCAAATTCGATAAGAGAGACTTTAAGAAGGTAGAACTGAAGGCAGATTCGAGGATGCTAAAACTGAAGGCAGATTTGAAGGCAGACCTGAAGGTAAACTTTAGCTCCAAAAAAGATAAGAGAGATAAGAGGGAAACTAGAAAGACAGATTCAAGGAGCAGGACTTCCAAAGATCACAACAAGAAATCAGTGGTTTCCAAAAACCCCGGTGCTGAAGATGTTCCTGACCCTTTGGCAAACCCAGACCAAATTAACTGGTACCCTTCTATAGAAGTAAGGAAAAGATCTTCCAGGTTTCTCGGTCACCATATACGAGTATACAACAAGGATCAGGTAGAAAGAGCCGTCCACTTGTTTCGACAGCAGCACCCTAATATAATCAAAGGTGCAACTCATGGCCACATTTATGCCTGGAGAATAGGTACAAGAGTCGAACCTGAGGAACAAGCGAACCACAAAAGTACGAAGCTTGATCATGAGCAAGAGGTTAAGTACAAAAACGTTGACCAAGGTTATTTTGACAGTGGTGAAAGATTGAGTGGCTACGACTTGTTCAGACGATGCATAAAACGTAATAACCTATACAACGTGTTGATCTTGGTGAGTAGATGGAAGAGAATGAAAGACATTGGACCATCCAGATTCAAGTGTATCGCCGATGCTGGATACGATAGCTTGAAAAAGGGGGACTTGGTGTAACTGTGTAAATAGATAATGTAACGAATTAAAGAAACTCACGTGACTTGGCATTTACTCCAGCTTCTTTTGGGAGAGGAGTCTGAAAAATAATTGACTGAAAAAAAAAGATCAAACAATGTTTGGATTTAAGAGAGCTTTGACTGCAGTCAGGGTTGGTCCTATTGCAAGCAGGGCGGTGACAAAGTCTTCAGTTGGTTTGAGATTCTATTCCGCTAAGACTGTGCAATTTACAGCCGATACTTACAAAGATAAAGTCAGTAGATCTTCTCAGTATCTGCAATTGCAAGAGGCTGATATTGACCAATTTAAACAGATTTTGAATGATTCTAACGGGATAATAACCGACGAAAATGACTTGTTGTTCTTCAATGAAGACTGGATGAGAAAATATAGAGGTCAAAGTAAGTTGGTGTTGAAACCAAAGACCACTGAACAAGTGAGTCAAATCTTGAAATACTGTAATGAGAAGAAATTGGCAGTGGTTCCACAAGGAGGAAACACTGGTTTAGTCGGCGGTTCTGTTCCTGTGTTCGATGAGATTGTTATCTCCCTTGCAAACTTGAACAAGGTCAGATCTTTCGATAACGTCAGCGGAATTTTAAAGACTGATGCCGGAGTCATCTTGGAAAATGCTGATAATTTCTTGAAAGATCAAGGATACATCTTCCCATTGGATTTGGGTGCTAAAGGGTCTTGTCACGTGGGAGGTGTTGTGGCAACCAATGCTGGTGGTTTAAGACTTTTGAGATTTGGTTCTTTACATGGAAGTGTTTTGGGATTGGAAGTTGTGTTGCCAGATGGTACCATCTACAATTCTATGAACTCTTTAAGAAAAGATAACACTGGTTTCGACTTGAAACAATTGTTTATTGGCAGTGAAGGTAGTATTGGTATTGTCACGGGTGTTTCTATTTTGTGTCCTGCCAGACCAAACTCTTTCAATGTTGCATTCTTAGGTGTTTCTAGTTACGAAACTGTGCAAAAGGTATTTGTTGAAAGCAGAAAAGAATTGGGTGAAATTTTATCTGCATTTGAATTCATGGATGGTAAGTCACAAATCTTGGCTTCCAGACACTTGAACGCACCACATCCAATCGAATCACAAGAGTTCCCTTTCTATATTTTGATTGAAACCAGTGGTTCCAATAAAGAACATGACGATGAGAAGTTAGAGAACTTCTTGGCTGCTCAGATGGAAAGCGGTTTGGTCGAAGATGGAATTGTGGCTCAGGACGAAGCTCAAGTTAAGAGTTTGTGGACTTGGAGAGAAGGTATCTCAGAGGCCAGTACTATTGGAGGTGGTGTATATAAGTATGATGTTTCATTACCATTAAAAGATCTTTATGGTTTGGTTGAAGCTACCAGTCAGAAATTGGAAGAGGCTGGTTTGGTTGATTTGGATGACGAAACTAAACCTGTTGTTTCCGCCATTGGGTATGGTCACGTTGGTGATGGTAATTTACATTTAAACGTTTGTGTTAGGGAGTACTCTAAAGAGATTGAAAATGTGTTAGAACCATTTGTCTATGAATGGATTCAAGAACACAAAGGTTCTATTTCGGCCGAACATGGATTAGGTTTCCAAAAGAAGAACTACATTGGCTACACCAAGAACGATACAGAAATCGCCTTGATGAAACTGTTGAAAAAACACTATGATCCTAACGGAATAATGAATCCTTATAAATATATATAGTTGATGTAGAATAGATAGTATTTATAATCTAGCATCCTTCTTGATCAAAGAACCTTCTTCATATAATTTCTTTAACTGAGATTCAAAGAACTTCTTAGCGAGAGGTCTTTTAATCTTTAAAGTTGGTGTAATGATATCGTCTTCAATCTTCAAAGGTTCGATGGCAAACTTCAAATTGTGGACCTTTTCGAACCCATGCAAGAGTGATTTGGTGGACTTGTTCATTTGAGTCAAGAATTGAAGTTTGATCTCTGGTTTGTTCATATGAGTCAATAAATCTTCATCACTGGTGGCCTTGATTTTGAAGTTCTTTGCCAACCACGGAGAACAAGTAGCTGATTCCACACCTACAATACTGACCAAGTAACTTTCAGTGGATTCTCCGTGGACAAAGATTTGACTGACAAGTGGGAAACATGATAAGTAAGTATTCTCGATCTTTTCAGGAGTGATATATTCACCTTGAGCTAACTTGAAGAAGTTCTTGACTCTGTCTATGATGGTGACTCTACCATTCTTGGAATCGATCTGAGCAATGTCACCAGTTGAAAACCATCCATCTGGAGACAATGCCTTAGCAGTTTCTTCTGGGTTCTTGTAATACTCTTTGAAGATTTGAGGTCCTCTCAATTGTAATTCACCTCTTGGCCCATTTTCATCGGTAACTTTGTAGTTCATTTCAGGAACTTCTCTGACTCTGATTTCACAAGTGATGGAAGGAGCACCACAAGAACCAGGGTTAGAATCATAATTTGGACTCGAACAGATTCCAGCAAAAGACTCAGTCAATCCATAACCTTGGGCCAAACCAATGTTCAATACAGCTTTCAAAAACTTGATGGAATCTGGAGAAATTGGAGCAGATCCCGAACTGAAAGTGTGGACATTTTCGAATCCCATTTTCTTACGTAACATTTGAAGCAACCTGTCATAAACCAAATGACGACCTTCATTACCATCAGCAAGGGACATTTGATGCATTTTGTATGCAATAGCTCTTCTAAAAAGTTTTTGCAACAAAGGCTTTTCATAATTGTCTACAGTCTGAGACTTGATTGCAGCTTCTAATTTAGTCAAGACTCTAGGAACCAATAACAATGCATGTGGTTTCAACACCTGTGAATCTTCCAACATACAAGTAGGGCTGGGAGTTGAAGGGAACCCTATTTCGTAACCTCTGAACATGGCGAAATTGATGTTCATTCTCTCATAAATATGAGCCAAAGGTAAGAAATTATAGTACCTGACGGAATCCTGTTCCCGGAACTGTTTAAGAAGACAGAAAGTAGCAGAAGCAACACCGTTTCTGTGAGTCAAAACAACACCTTTTGGATTAGCACCAGTAGTACCAGAGGTAAAACTAATAGTATAAACTGTCTCTGGTCTTGGAGGCAAATCAGTTTTCAAGTTCAATTCTCCCAATTTCACCACTTGATTGAAATCGTACAACATGATATTGTGAGCCTTAGCTTGGTCGAGTAATTTGTAGTCATTTGAAGCACTATTAGAAAGATCTAACGGGTCCATCGAAATCAAAGTAGTGAAATTGATTAACTCATCAGGGTGTTCACCTTTCAACTCAATCAATGACTTCAATTTGTCCTTTGAGCAAACAGTCACAGGAGATTTGGTCAATGATAAGATATAATTGGTGGTGTTTGGACCCAAAGTATCATACAAAGCCGTATTGGTAATAGAATAGTTCACGCATGCTAAATCAGTCAAAACCCATTCTCTTCTATTGGACGAAAAAAGTGAAACAACAAACGTTTCTTGGTTTTTGGCATAGATCTCTTCATGGTTCAAGATTCTATCTCTTATTTCATCACTTGGTTGGAAAGGATTATTAGTCAACACATAGAATAATCCTGAACCAAATGATCTCTTTAAATGACCAACTTGACTATATGTTTCCCACACATAATCGCCTCTGGTACCGTCAATGTTGTAAGCACGAACTCCAAAAGCCGGCTTGTCTCCATTGATTTGTGATGTATGTCTGAATAAGTTATAATAAGTGTCTAAATCTGGATGAGGTTTCTCGAGGAGTTTATAATCAAACTTTTCTCTAATGAAATCATTGATATAAACAGGAGAGTAACCCTTTTCAGCAGAATCGGGAATAGCACTGGCGTCATAGAGGTCCAGCTCCTGAAGAGGGAACGACTTGTTCACCAAGTCCTGAACATGCTTTGAATCGATCTGAGCAAGAGCCATTGGGTAATTGAAAAAATCTTTAAGCAGGAATGATGGACGAATATATATCGGCAGGAAAAACCCTCGGTTGATAAGGGGGGACGAATTTTGTGGAGAAGGTTTTAAAGAAAAAAAAACCGGGGCAACGCAAACGGCGGCAAGGTTGGAAGCCTTACACCGAGGCATATGTCAAGATAGCCCAGCCGAGTTCACGATAGTTAAGTGGGGTGGTTGATTCTTTTAGTTTGAGATGATAGATCGTTTTGTGGTTGTACATTCACAACTGAACAATTAAACGGTTGCAACTGTGATTGCATGTAAATCTTACACAGTCCGAAAGAAGTAAAGAAAGCCATCTAGACAGAACGTTCTTAGTGAGGCTTTAGTTGCCGGAGCCATCAAGAGTTGCCGATGGACACGGGACTAAATTTGAAGATGACAAAGACGGAACATTTGTGATAACAATAATCCCCGCAATCTGTAGGACTCCGAATCTCGATGACTTTGCAATTAAACTATTGTGAAACGATAAACTTGAAGGCTTTAATTACGTTGCAGCTGGGTGATGTATCTGGTAAGTACACGCGGTGCACAAGCGATTCACATGAGATGTACACAGGCTGATTTGTTTGTGGTAAGTACACGAATATGTTAATCTTTGTGTTGGCGTTGGCGTTGGGCTGGTGTGTGGGTCTTTATATTTATGGTAGGCGCACGAGGTTCCATTTAACTCAGTTACGAATTAGGCAATTCAAGAAACCCAATTGCAGCTAAGCACTTTTTCCGTTCCGGCATGGCTCAAACCTTCGATGGAGATGTTCCGGACATAACATTCACATTGGTTTCTTTGTTTAACTTTTGGCATCAATTGCGTCTATGTTTAGGAGTTTCCTTCCTCTGGTTAGATATCTATCGACTAGTTCAATGCCTCACTCTGTTATCATTGGTGGGAACACGGCTGCTCTAATTGCTGTGAAAATCTTAAAGAAGATTGATCCTTGTCATGAAGTGACTATTATTTCTCCAAATGATAAGACCTTTCCTCCGCCAGTGACTCCTAGATTGTTGGTGAAACCTGAATTGATACCAACTGCCACACACTCGTTTGAGTCTATTCTCAGAGGCATGAACTTCAACCATGTCAGAGGAATGGCTTCCCAATTAGTACCTGAACAAAATTCGGTGTTGGTAGACTTGATTTCTGGTGGCACTACTGAAGTGAAATACGATAATGTGATTGTGTGTTCAGGATCGAGGTCCAAGGAGCCCATGTACAAGATATACGACTCGTTAGAGAAGAGTATCAGTGCTTTGAAGTCCATGCATCAAAAGCTCGATAGTGCTGCCAGGGTTGCTGTTCTCGGAGGAGGTGCAACCGGAGTAGAGACGGCCGCAGAAACAAAGGAAAACTTCAATGTGGAAGTGGACTTGTACTCTGGAGATGTCCATCCTACGATGTTCTTCCAACCAAGGAGAATTCGAGGGGTTGAAAAGAAGTTAGAAGAAATTGACATTCGTTTGATCAATAATGTTAGACCCAAAGTTTTGAGCGAAACTAGTCTTGAAGCAGAGGGAGAAATTAGAAACTACGACGTGATCATTGATGCTACAGGTGTCATTCCAAACAATGAATTCCTTCCTAAAGATATGTTAGATCCCCATGGATATTTGAAGTGTGATCAGCATTTTAGAACTAAGTATTCGAATGTTTTTGGTCTCGGAGACATCCTCTCCGTTTCCACCAACACTTTGGTGGATTTACTTTATTACCAACTGGAAGTATTTAAGCTGCTTGTGGAAGTTGCCATCTTCAAAAAGGATGCACCTGTGATCCAGTATAACGATCGTCATGCAATGACTTGTGCAGTTCCTATTACTAGTAAAATGGGTGTTGGAGAGTTGTCTGGCTGGGGTATTCCTTCATTCTTGGTGGTCTTGAGTAAAAGTAGAGACTATATGGTTTCCAAAACTGCTAATATTTTCGAACAGTTCTAGATAGAATATTTATAAAAAGAGACCTTTTTCAGCGATAATGGCTGCAAATTTTTCTGCACGTAAAACTTCTCAATTAGGCAAGAGACATCTGCAGCTTTTTTTTTTGAAGATTGGAAAGAAGGTGATGTGTCATTGGTTGAAGCATGGGGATTTGGAGAAAGAGCTATAGAAAGTACTCTATTAATCTTGTATCAGACAACCGTTGAATGGAGTTTGGCATTTTTATCAAGTCTGTCTGAAACCTTTGAAGTTATCAGGCCGCCAGTTTGAAAGACGTTGAAGAAGATGAGTCATTGAGTATCACTATGAGTGAATCGGGTACCATTATGCATATTTCATCTTCCTCTAAATCCATGTTTTAGGAAGAATATTAGAAGAGAGATATCAGTGCACTTAAACGCTAGAAACCGGTCTAGTAGAACCTAGCAGGAAGTACCGGGTTTGGTACAGATCCGTGACCCAACATCAAAACCATTGACCCCGAGCCTGGGAGAGTTCGGGGTCTTCATATAGAGTCTATAAAAAGTCTTCATACAGAGCAATGCAGGTGCCAAAAGTCAGAAATATGCGGTATGACTCACTATTCCCCAAACACCTACACTTACTTCACTGAATCAGTACTGTCACTCAGAGTGCAATAACTTTATCTGAAACATCGTAAACATGCCATAATTGACGTATGACTCACATGCCAAACTATAACATGCCAAAGCATACTCAAACATACTCAACCATCACCCCAACATACCAAACAGTTCATTAAGCAAGACTCACTAAACCAAAAACAATCTCAAGAATACTGCCAATACCCAAACACCTCTCTCGTTTCTCCCCTTGTTTATATATGTTTCTCCACGTTCCTATGTTTATTTATTTTTTTGCAGTCAATCTTTCCCGCACTGATAAGGAAAATGATTATCCACGTTTAGTTGATTCAGTCATTTCTAGCTATAAATACTCACAAAATGTACAAGCTCCTAACACCTTTAAAACTAAACAGACGTATGAGTTTGTCTACAACGATACCAATTGAATCATATTTGAGTAGGTCATGGTTGCGGCAGCATTTGTACTACTTGGGCCATGATCTCATCAGATTACAAAGTTACCAAAAGTTAAGTCGATCTGTTGGTACTAATGCTGGAGGAAAGATCAAAAGTTTGGTTTCCGATATATCGACATTTATAAAGCGAGAATTGAATGAAAACGAGTCGCTGGCGGCTCAAGAATTGAGAGCATTGATATCCAAGTTTGAGGATGACCATACTTCAAAACTTACAGTTTTAAATATAAGTGAATGTCGGTTGTTTTTCATGAGAGTGGGGTACATGTTGTTACATGGAACCACTGATCGTTTGGATGAACTTACTGATACTTTGGTGTCAATTTACTTGTCTAGAACTGGGGTTAATTTGGGGAGAAATGATGAAGGTTTGGCTGCGACTGTGAGATCTTTAACTGATACTTATTTTGCTAATTGTCGAATAGATGTTGACAAGTTATACGCATCTCCACCTGAATCTATCAACTTGTTCATTACTCGACATATTCGAATAGACTTGCCATCCTTGCCTCGGGTAAACAACCGGAAGTTGTTGGCAAAGGCTTTGGTGCATAAAGAGTTGTATAGAGGTTTTTTGCACCCAGAACACCCATTCCATAAAATGTTGGTGGACAACGATATTGAACCAACTTCTATAACACAGATTTTGAGGAATGAGTTGTCCTTCTTTGACGGGTTGGGTGATTATTACTTGTCTCAGGAATCGAGTAATTTGTTATACCATTTCACACATGCTGAACCATATAAAGACCAAGAGAGCTTTGGTCCCAAATCCTATAACCTTTTGAGGACCATTTTGGCAACGAATACTTTGTTGTCAAGATTGGCATTGGCTTATAGGCTTCACGAAGGATTGGAGGATCCAATCGTCAATGGCTTGTTTAGAGACACTTACGTTCCTGACATCAATGAATGGAAGCATATGGACTTGACCAGCCCAGAAGCTAAGAGGTTCAGATACGAACAAGAATTTGTAGCTGATTACTTTGAGCAGTATGTTGGGACATTGTTGCTAACTCAACCTAATGTAGCAGAGATGTGGATTAATGAGATTTATCTGAATATCTTGTTTTCCATTGGTGACGAACACAGGGTCCAGTCCAGGGGATTGGCTTACGATTATCATTCTTGGGGAGTTGATATTATTGGTAGACGCTTGACTACTAAACCTTCTCATCATAACTACAACTGGGAATAATTATTGTTATTTATATTAATGCACAATTACTCTCAACTTTACAGCTTCATACGATTACCATCCTTCATCAACGCTTGGAATGCACTCTTCTTAGGTTTTTTCTTCTTTTGTATGAATTTTTCGTCTTCACTATCATCATCACTATCGTCATCACTTTCACTATCGCTATCACTATCACTCTCAGTGTCATCATCACTTTCGGTCTCGTCTTTATCCTTATTTTCAGTCCCTGGTCTTTTTATGGCTTGAGAAGAAGAATCATGAACATCTGGAACTCCCATTTTTACAAGATCATTAAGTGAGTTCAAAAGAGGCTTCTTTATTTTCAGTAGGAAGCTGCTCACTTCTTTTCCTGGTTCTGTAAGTTTAGGTGGCTCTGGTACTTTCTTTACGACTTTCTGTACTTCGCTTACTTTGTTCCTTACTGGGCTTGCTTTGTTCTTGTTAGCTTGGGTTTGTGCCGCTTTTGGTTTTGAAGCAGGAGCTCTTGGTGCGGCTTTCGACGTTACCGTTTTCTCTTTTGATGTCTTATACTTTTCGGACTCCCCGTCACTTGACTTTTCAGAATCGCTTGAACTTGATTCAGATTCACTCTCAGAGTCTGAGTCAGAACTTGACCCAGAGCCCGATTCTGAACTTGAGTCTGAACTGGATTCTGAGCTTGATTCTGACTCTGAGCTTGAGCTATCTTTAAGCAAAGCCAACACTTTCTTACTTGGTGTCTTCTCCCCCTTAGTCAACTCTGGGTTTGGTTTTACTGTCAAATTGACGGATTTATTCGAGGCGACTGGAGTGGCAGTTGGGGCCAGAGCTGGGATACCGTTAGGATGAGATTTTTGGACTTCATCCTTCTTGGTGTGAACTTGTTTGGAGGGTTGCTTGGCAGCAGAATTTCCATTTGTTTCGGTGTTTTGCTTGGTGCTCGAAGGTGTTTTCTTAGTCACGGAGTTCTTTCTAATATTAGGAGTTGCTGGTTTGGACAACAGCACTCCCATTTTTGGGGGATGTGCATCAGCATCGGATACTTTTTTTGGCTGTTCCTTCTTACTTTGGGTAGCATTTTCATCGCTTCCTTTTCTGATTGAACCATTTTGTTTGACTGCCGTCAGGGAATTTCTTCTTGTGTCAACTTTGTTTTCAACCGCAAGTGCTTTATCAGAGAGTCTTCTGGTCCTTGATCTGCTGGTTGGATAAACCTTATCGTGAACCATCTTGATCTCCAAGCTTTTAAGTATTGGATTTTCCTTCTTTACATGGTCTGTGTGGGAGAATTCATCAATGGTAGAAGTATCCATGCTTTTTCTTGAACTTTTATAAGAAGGCAGTATTTTCTTGATTAATTCCTCTTGACTGACATTCTGAGCAGCCAACTCCTTTTGAAGTTCAGGTGGGATCTCAAGCTTACTCACAAAGGTTCCTTTCAAAGGACTACTCTGAGGTTGTGATGAAGAAGAAGGAGGGTTCAAAGTCTTGTTGGACACATGGTTTTCATCGAAATGGTTGTTAACTATTTCAAAATCTGGTTCGTCGTCGTCAGTGCTGTTGAACTGAGAAACATAATGTATACCAGAATCATTTTTTTTAGAAGGAGAAGAAGTATGAAGAACAGATTGAGTAGAAGGGATCTCATGATCACTAACCTCATCATCTGATAACCGGATTCTCTTATCTTCTTCTACTCTATTAGCAGCTTCTTTCGTTTCTAATAATGTATGCACTGGCACGTTCAACATACCACTTGTGATTCTCTGACCTCCTACACCACCCGACAGTTTATTCTCCCGTTTTTGGGGGATAAGCTTCGACAGGTTGATTTCTTCTTCGGGAGGAGGGAGCAGAATAGAATTAGCTGAATTATCAGGTAGTAGCATCGAATGAGCAGTATTGTCCAATTCCCGAGTAGTATTGACTCCGTTCGAAGACATATCTTTTCCGTCAGTCCAAATGCTTTTCCTACTCTTCACTGGAATATTAGAGTCGACAGTATCAAAATACTCAGCAGTTCTCTTTCTACTGCTTTCAGGTATAGCATTATCAGTAGTCAAAACTGGAGCAGGAGGAAGTATCGGAGTACTTTGATGGTTGAATCCAGATACCTGAGAACTAGCCGTTTTTGTCAGCTTTCCGTTTGGAGGTGTCATGCTATTGGCAGTCAACATTGATGTAGGTAACAGTTGACTATTGAAAACTATAGAAGTCTCCGACGCTGGTGGTAAATTGGAGTGAGTAAGGATCCTTATAACATCCACGGGATCAAATACTTCTTCCACAAAGAAGTCTGGGTCCAAGTCACATTTATTCTTGTCTTGAACACCAGCTATCACCAAGTTATCTTCTTGCGGGTATAGTTTTTTAAAACGGTTTACAATACCTTCACAGAGGGAATTCAAGTCATTGGTACCTGAGGATATTTGGAGAAATCGCTTGGTATTATGCCTCAGCAACTCGTCGTCCAGAACATCACACAAAGTCACAGGCAAAACATGGACCTGTAATCTGAACCGATTCATGGTGTGTTGAATTTTAATTTTTGTCGCGTCGAGATGAGAAAGGGGTGGTAAGAGAGAGGGAGTGGTAAATGTTCTGGAAAATGATGTGTAGCAGAAGATTCGATATGTCATGGTTCAGTGTGTGACATTGTATATGTATCATTCTATGTATCACTTTTTTATTGTTGGTCCATTATCATAAATTCGTTATTTGGTTTCGAAGATCGGTTCTCAATTTTGCATCCATTATCAGCACTTTATTATAATCCACCACAGAGCTCACTTTAGTGGGATTGAAATTGGAAGAGAACCGAAGAATCTCTCCATCAATAGTTCCACAGTAAAACTCGTTCAGAAATGGAGCCCCCATAGCTATGGAACAGGTCCGACCTAGTGTCTTGGACCCTTTCCTATTTAGTCTTTTGACCAATTTTCCGTCGATAGTTCGGAAAATAAATATGTCACTATTATCACTCGGAAAAACTAGGTACTGTAATTCAGACTCGTACCGGTGGTTTAACGTAAGTGGGATAGTCTGAAGATACTTGTTTCTTGTCAAAGGTCCAAAACTTGTAAGCTTATTGATAGGTGGATAACCAGAGATCATATCCCATACTCTAATCTTATCGTCATTTCCTGTACTGAACAAAGTGTGCCCCAATTGGTCCCAAACCAATCCGTTTACAGGTGCCAGGTGTGCCTTAACCGATGCTTTGGTAAGGTTACCCTTATCTTGAGAAGTCACCCCAGTTCTAAGCATATCCAATCGGCAAAGACACGACTTACTTCTTCGTATATCCCATATTTTAATCTCACCGTCAAAACCACCGGACGCCAAGATGTTCGGTTGTTTAGGGTGCCAATTGACTGCTAGAGTCTTCTCTCTGTGTCCGGGTAAAGTATGAGCATTGGAAGTTGTTCGAACATCGAGTAATCTAATGAACGGCTGATCTGATGCGGTTGCGATGAGGGTGTCTTTAATATCGAAGTTATACACCCGATTATTGATGGAGAACTCATGCACTGTTGTCAAGTTGTTTGTGTCCCATACTTTGACGGTATGATCGAATGAGCCAGACACGAACATCCCTGTATCCACGGGCCACCATTGGATACAAGATATCCCATAATCATGATACGATTTGCGGGGGATGGTAGCCATTGGTTTGAATGTTGTTTGAGGATTGTCATAATCTTCAATGTCTGGATCATCATTGGCAATTCCTTGTTGTTCTGTTTGTTGCAAATCCCATAACTTGATAGACGAATCTGCACACCCGCTCAACATGTATTGGTAATCTTGAGTCTCAAGAGATAAGCTATTGACCGACGCATTATTATGGCAATTATTAGGGAAAACTCGCACACCATGAGCTTGTGAAAGCGATGTATAACTTGATTCCATTAAGGTTCTAGCAAACTCCAACGGAGAGATGTTCCCTAGCTTTCGATCAAGTACTAGAGATTGCATGGTCGTGTATAAGCGTTTTTCATGTTTTTTGGTTTTTCAGTCTCACTATTTTTCATCAACTGTTAAATTTGGACACGAAAAATTTTTCAGGGATAACCATGTTAGATATCAATAGTTTTATTGTGGAAAAAGGAGGAAATCCTGAAGAGATCAAAGAATCTCAAAAGAAGAGAGGCGATTCTGTTGAGGTGGTTGATGAAATCATTTCAGACTACAAAAACTGGACTAAAATCAGATTTGATCTTGATGAAGTGAACAAGGCCACCAACAAGTTGCAAAAAGAGATTGGACAAAAATATAAAGCCAAGGAAGATGCCAGTGAATTGTTGAAGAAGAAGGAAGAGTTGATTGCCGAAAAGAAGAAATTAATAGAAGAAGAACAAAAAGCTGATAATGATTTGAGAAAGAAGGTTAACACTGTTGGTAACCTCGTTCACTCAAGTGTGGTAGTTTCTCAAAATGAAGACAACAATGAGTTGGTTAGAACCTGGAAACCTGAAGGATTGAAAGAAGTGGCACAAATTGCCAGTGCTACTGGTAAACCAGCAGCTTTATCTCATCATGAAGTGTTGTTGAGATTAGACGGTTATGACCCTGAAAGAGGTGTCAGAATCGTTGGACACAGAGGTTACTTCTTAAGAAACTATGGTGTGTTTTTGAATCAAGCATTGATCAACTACGGATTGAGTTTCTTGTGTAAAAACGATTACACTCCATTGCAAGCACCTGTGATGATGAATAAAGATGTTATGGCCAAGACTGCCCAATTATCTCAATTCGACGAAGAATTGTACAAGGTTCTGGATGGTCCAAGAGAAGAAGATGAAAAGTACTTGATTGCCACATCTGAACAACCAATCAGTGCTTATCATGCTAATGAATGGTTTGAAAGTCCAGCTGAACAATTACCAGTTAGATATGCTGGATACTCGTCATGTTTCAGAAGAGAAGCTGGTTCTCACGGTAAAGATGCATGGGGTATTTTCAGAGTGCATCAATTCGAAAAGATTGAACAATTTGTGTTGGCTGAACCAGAAAAGTCATGGGATGAATTCGACAGAATGATTCGTTTAAGTGAAGAATTCTATCAATCTTTAGGATTACCTTATAGAGTTGTTGGAATTGTCTCAGGAGAATTAAACAATGCTGCAGCCAAGAAGTACGATTTAGAAGCTTGGTTCCCTTTCCAAAAGGAATACAAGGAATTAGTTTCATGTTCTAACTGTACAGATTACCAATCAAGAAACTTGGAAATAAGATGTGGTATCAAACAACAGAATCAAAGTGAGAAAAAGTATGTCCATTGCTTAAACTCTACCTTGTCAGCCACTGAAAGAGCCTTATGTTGCATCTTGGAAAACTACCAAACCGAAGATGGTTTGGTTGTTCCTGAAGTATTAAGAAAGTACATTCCAGGAGAACCTGAATTCTTACCTTTTGTTAAGGAGCTTCCAAAGAACTCTACTTCTAATAAGAAGAAATAGATTATATAATATTCGCAGCCAATAAATCGTCACCTAAAATTTGACAAAGTGAAAGTAGTAAGTATCCGAAAAGCACCAACCTCAAATAAGAAGTGTCCGCATTCACGGGTCACAAGGAATTACATTACCCGAAAGGAATTTATGCATGTCCCAGTACAAACAAGACTGTACATGGATCGCCGGTTCAAACACTGTGGTTCCTTAGGAGTATCCGAAAGTTACGAGCCTAAGGGTGCGAATTAACCCCAATTATATAGGCTTATTTCCCATTTAAGAACTAATACCGTGCGATCAAATTTCATTCGGAAAGGCTTAATTAAACCTGGGTTACATAATCAATAATAGGCAATTAACTAAAATGAAAAATATATAAACCCCAGTAATTGGCGTTTAATTATTCAAATTGAAATTCAAGCTATTTGAACAATTCAATCAATTCAATCAACTCAATCGATTCAATCAACAATGTCTTTTAACTTATACTCCAAAGAAGCCGAAATTAAGGGTCAAAACGCTATTATTGCTGCAGGTACTAAGAACTTAGGTGGTGAAACCGCTGAGGAATTGGCCAAGTTTGGAACCAACTTGTTCTTGCACTACCATTCTGCTAAAGACAAAGAAACTGCTGAAGCCTTAAAGGCCAAATTGAGTAAATTGGTCAAGGTTGAAATTTACCAAGCTCCTCTTGATGAAGCTAAGGATGTTAAAGCTTTCTTTGACGCCGCTGAAAACTTCTTCACTGGAGGTATTGATATTGCTATTAACAATGTTGGTATGGTTTTAAAGAAACCTTTGGTTGAAATCACTCCTGAAGAATGGGAAAGAATGGATACCGTTAATAATAAAGTGGCTTTCTTCTTCCTTCAAGAAGCTGCCAAGAGAGTTAACAATAACGGGAAAATTGTATCTGTTGTCACCTCGTTATTGGCTGCTTTAACTCCATACTATGCAGCTTATCAAGGTACTAAAGCACCTGTTGAATTCTATTCTAAATCTGCTGCTAAAGAATTGGTTCCAAAAGGTATTTCTGTCAACTGTGTGGCTCCAGGTCCTATGGATACTCCTTTCTTCTACCCACAAGAAGCCAAGGGTGATGTTGAGTTCTACAAGACTGTTTCCAACAGACACAGATTGACAGAAACCAGTGATGTTGTGCCAGTGATCAGATTCTTGGTCACTGAAGGGTTCTTTATCTCAGCTCAAACCATTTTCATCAATGGTACTTTCACTGCTCATTAAACAGTTTGTGTAGCTAAAGAATTTATATTAGTTTACATATCTAGTTTTTCCACTAATATACTTTACAATTGAATATACTTCACAATTGAATAGACTTGACCGTTTAAGCGCCTAACATCTCACAACAGAGAAGACCACAAATGGCCCCACAACATCCTGCACAACATGATCCACAGCATCCACCACAACATCCATCATCCTTCTTTTGTTGTTGGACGTACATTGGCTGTTGCTGTTGATAATAACCTTGTGGAGGACCCTGTTGGTAGTAACCTTGTGGAGGGCCTTGTTGATAGTAACCTTGAGGAGGACCTTGTTGATATGACTATGAGGTTAGTAACAATGAACAAACACACATAGAAGAATCCGTATATCCAAGTGAAGCTTCTAACGTTTCCGTCTTCTTCACAAACACCTTGGTTCTTGTTTTAACATACCATGTTTAATGAATATTACTCGTGAAATTTTTGAGAATTGACAACACGGAATTTATTTATGGGCCTGGCGCAGGTAGTCCTAAAAATAAATAAGGGGATTGGGGCTGTTCCCTCGACAAGTAGTATCGACGAAAAAAACCAAGCTTCAGGCTTAGTGCAGTCACAATTGTCGACAAATCACAACACTCGTCACTTAAAAATGAGAAGGCTTTGACCTGGCCAAATCCGGTGGTTGTCAAGCCGTGTATTTTAACCGAGATTGAGGATCAGCGCACCGGTGGTGGATGGTTACGAAACCGTAAACATAGTTTGGCAAAATGTGATGTATCGACTGGTTTGACGTTTCTTTGGTTCCATCGTTTCACAGATCAAACGTGTTTGGTGACTGTTGTTTATTATTTAAACTATATGCCAATATGCAGTTTTGACACACTGGGAAAAATTGCCTCGCGATGTCTTTAAATATGGATGCTTTACTAGATTTACCCACACATCTTCCCAATGCCGAGGTCCAAGAAGTCGTGCAGCTGGTAAGTGAACCGGCGGACGAAGTTGCTGAGGATCCTGTTTTGGCTGGTGTTGATATCTCCGATGAAGAGTCTAAACAACCGGTAGTTATTCAAGGAACTAATATTACTTTAGAAACAGAAGAAGATATCCAAAAATGGATTGAGCAAAGGAAGAAGAACTGGCCGACGAGGAAGAACGTTGAGAAAAAGCTACAGGAACAGGACGAGAAAAAGCTACAGGAATCAGGGTCAGCAACTGACCTGACCAAACGGAAAATAGATGATCCTAAAACATCTAATAAGAAGTCAAAGCAAATATGTAGATTCTACCAACAGTATAAATCGTGCAAGTTCGGAGATAGATGTAAGAACATTCACGAACAAGAATCTGACTTCACGACAATCAACGGCATCAAGACAAAACTTCCGAAGCCTTATGAGAATAAGTATTACACAAGAGACAATGCTAGTGAGAATTCTAGTTTATATAAGATGCTAGTAAAAAAGGACCAATTCGAGTTGGAGAATGAGAAGTTCGTGGACTTTCTCTTCTATATGGAGAAGAAAGGTTTGATCAACCATGAATTCAATGATTAATGATTGCATAACTATTCATAATTCGTATATTGCATAAATAACTGATATGAGTTAAGTCGAACTCAGCTTCAAACTGATAAGCTTGTTATTCGTACTCATGCTTATTCGAACTCATGCTTATTCGAACTCATGAGCCTCGAATTTTTTGGTGGCATCCATTAAAATGGTGAACTGTTTGGCTATGTCTGCCAATTTATCTATAACTATTTCGTTTCCTTTCCCGAACCCGTAAATAGAGTACTTCAACCCTACTCTTCTGCAAAAGTCAATCACCAATGGTTGAACAGACCTAAGATTATGCCTAGGCAACCTTGGGAACAAATGGTGGATTGCTTGGAATTGTAAACCTCCATGGAAAAAATCGATCCATTCTGGACAATCTACATCCATGGTAGTTCTAAGCTGTCTCATGACGAAAGATTCACTTACTCCTAAGTCAGATGTAGACATAGCAAAATGAGACAATGTTATTTGAACATGAACAATGAAACTGGCCATATTACTCAACATCAAGTATGTGAATTTCTCTCCCTTAGTGTCCATATTCTTGTAAATTAACAAGTAGAAGTACCAGTAAGCAAAGAAGCTCAAACCAACAAACTCAAAATATCTAAACCATGCAGCTTTTCCTTGTTTGGGTCCTTCACCTTTGATGAGATAAGTCCATGACAACCTGTACAAATTGAATCTACCAAACATCAATATTGGATAGTACAAGTAGTTTTGCACTGGAATGGTAACTTTAGCAAATGCATCGAACCAGAATACATGTTCATAGAACGTGGAGTACACGTTATTGAAGAATCTGCTGCTAACTGCAAAAAATGGCAAGTGTTGGATATCTGGATCATGAACTGGATCATTGGTTATTAAATGATGGACATTATGGTTTCTTTTCCACCATCCGAGACTCAACCCACCAAAGAAATCAGCCACCAAGATCCCAAAGATATTATCGATTTGGTAGTTGTGACTGATAGAAATATGACCTGCATCGTGAGCGATGAATGTACCTTGTTGCCATGCAATACCCAATAACAAGGCACTGATCTTATAGTATCCAAGTTTGAATAAAGACATCGAGTACAAGAAAATAGATGATATCTTGATGATTTCTCTAACGTAATTCCAGTAGTTACATTGATAGTATCCTCCTTCTATGACTACTTGATGCAATTTGGTATATTCTATTCTCAATTGGTCTTGAGTTTCAAAGTCCAAATCAGGAAAGTTAAGCACGTCTTGTCTTGATAACTCGTTGTCATATTTCTCCACCAAGATCTTTGGATCCACAATAGTTTCGTCATCGTGTAAGGGGAAGATTTCCTCGGTATTCTCTTTGGTAACAAGCACATTTTGAGGTACTACAGGAACAATAGTCCCAACAGTCTTTAATCTCAGCACAGTTTTCCGCTGACCAGGTTTCGTATCAAGTACCTCCTTCTCGTCAATAGAACTGGCACTGGATGTCAGTTCATCTGGAGAATAATTGTCTATCTTATTATCCAATTTATTGCCTCCCCTTGTACTACTTCTTGTAACTCCTGTTTCCGTATAGTCACCTCCCTGAATCGGCGGCAAGAGATTCTCCCATCTTCCTCTAATAACACCAACTTTCCATTTGAGAAAACTAGCAACACTGTCTTCTCCATGATACGCTAACATTTCATCAGTGGCATCTCTTCCAACCATATGAAGAATAGCTTTATCCCCACCAGGATGTTTGACCATCCAATTAGTTAGATCCAACACATAGTTCTTGAAGATGACTACAGCTCGATCACGGTTCAACAATTGGATCACGTCTTGTTTTTCAAGTACTTTAGCTACCATTAAAACCACGTTCAAATCTAAGATTTTTTTTTCTCGGAACTGAAAATTGTACGATAATCATAATAGACTAATATTTAACTGGACATTATTTCGTATTTTTGACATATACACTACATTTGACATTTGATTGGATATTACTTTGGTTGTCCTTCAACAAAGGAAGTGGCATCATTTCTGGAAATTTCACTAACTGTACTGACCTTATTATTGAAAGTAACTCCGTAGAACTTTTTTGCAACCTGAAGCATTTCTGGTCTGAAAGTAGTACAAATGAATTGAGCTTTATCACTTAAAGCGTTGATCATGGAAGCCACTGCGGTTCTATATTGAGTGTCGAGATTAGCATCGATCTCATCGAATAAATAGAAAGGGGCAGGATCGCAGCTTTGAATGGCAAGAATAAGCGTAATAGCACATAGGGATTTCTGACCTCCTGATAACTGCTCGATTCTCTGCTGTTCATCATGCTTGGAGTTGAATGACACAGAGATGGCTACACCCACATAGTCATCGATATTATCACTTGGTTCCTCGGCTTCTTCAACTGTATCTTCATCTAGTTGTTTTCTCTTCTGCATGATAAGCTTACCAGTACCATCTGGAACCAACTTCTCAAAAATGGCTGCAAAATTTTTGGCCACGAGATGGAAACTTTTGGCTATAGCCTGGTCTTTCTGTAACTTTAGGTCATCAATCAACTTTTCAATAGATGTTCTTGATTCATCAAGTTCGGTTCTTCTTTCAACTAGTTCCTGTTGTCTTGAGTTAAAGATATTGTACTGCTCTATTGCTTTTTTGTTGATGTGGTTGTACTGTTTCAACTCTTCATTAACTTCATTAAGTTTCTGTAATAACTGGTCTGCTGCATAGGAATCGTATTTCTCGGCATCAAAGGCATCTTCTGGTAAAACCCCAATTTCTCTGATTTTCTTATTAATTTCATCACGGCGAGACACCAATACAGATTTCTTATTCATATTCTTTTCGGCAGTTTTGGTGATTCTATCGAGCTTATTCACTAATATGAGTTGCTTCTTGTTCAATTCAGCAATCTCCGATTCTTTGGTCTTTATTTGCCCACTCAATTTATTGAAAGACGAAACAACCGAATCTCTCTTTTCCTTGATGGAATCCAATTTCTCTTGTAATCTCCTGAGGTCTTGTTTCAACTCGTCAACTTCAAAGTCAATCATGCTGTCTAACGGATTAGATGTTGATTCTTTAGCAAGACTTTGCAAATGGGGTCTCAAACTTATAGACAATTCAGCTTCATGCTTTGACAATTGCGTTTCCACATCAGCAGACTGATTCACTACTTTCGTTAACTCGTCTTCATACTTATTGATCTCTGATTTCAATGATTGGATCATTTCCAACTCCTCGTCACTCAAGGTTTGAGTGAATTCAGAAGCCAACTCTTCCTGGTGTTGTTCCAAATTAGTAGTCAAATTTTGTTTCAAACTGACAATGGAGTTAAGATTCAGCTCCAAAGAATTGATTTCCTGATCAATTTGGGTCTTCTTGTTCTGAATCTGTGTGATTTCGGACTTGATTGGGTTGATAGAAAGATACTTCTCCTCCAAAGCTTTTGTCTGCTGTGTCAACTCATTGCTCAAGGAGTTAAACTGCTCGTTGATCTTCTCTATGTCTTTTTCTACTTGGGCTAAACTCTTTGAGTTCTCTGATAAGGCTCTCTTCTTCTTGCTTTGAATTTTGATGGCATCGATTCTAGATGACTTGTAGTCTCTGTAACCACCACTGAGAGCACCTTTTGTGTCGGCTCTGTCACCATCCAAAGTAATGGCAGTCAAGTTAAACGACTTGGCCAAATCGGATCCTTTCATCAAATCGCTGCAAACAATTGTTCTACCAAAAGCATGTTGAATAGCAGGTCTGATGTTAGCATCATCGTACCTGATCTTTTTGATCAAGGGAATACATTGATTTTCGGTGGAGTCTGGGTATTGGACTTGTTGAGGAGCATTCAATCTGTTCAAAGGCATGAAAGTGACTCTTCCTGCTTTTGATCTGATCAATTCTTCAATTAGAATAGATGCTGTTTCATCGGTGTCTACCACTACGTGAAACAACGAGTTTCCTGCTGTCACTTCTGCTGCTGTCTTGTACTTGTCACTAACATTGAACAAGTCTACAAGTGGTCCGTATACTTTGTCCTGAAGTCCAAATTTTACAGCAATTTCTTCAACAGCTTTCAAGCCCTGACTCTGTAATCTGTCCATGGTTTGATTCACCAATTGTGTTGCATTGGTCAAATCATTGGTTAACGATTCACTGAGAGTCTTCAATTTGATTTCATCTCTCCACAAGGCTTTTCTCCTGTCACTAGCTTCATTAAGCTTAAGCTTCAACTCATTGATTAATTTGTGAGATTGTTTGATGTCTTCTTGGAACTGACTGTTGTTCACATAGTTGTTCAATTCTTCCTCTTTGGCTTCTAACTCCAAAAGATCTTCTTTACGAGACACAATTTGATCGTTCAATCTTCCGACTTCGTACTCCTTGGTACTCAAATCTTTCAAAAGCTTGGAGATTTCACTATTCAACCATTCGTCTCTGTCATCCACAGTGCTGAACTTTTGAAATCTACTCTGTTTCGAATAAATAGATCTTTGCTTTGTGGTCAATTCAATCAATCTGTTCTTAATAGCTATTTCTTGACCTTGTAATTCATTCAATTTGGGTTTTAAAAAGAAAATGTTCTCTTTAGTTTTAGCCATTAACCCCTTATAATGCTTTATTTGATCAACCACGGACTCTTGTTTTGATTTGAAGTTTTGCAATTCCTGTTGGAGCTCATCAAGTTTAACTTCCTTTACAGAGATTTCATTCAAAATCTGGTTCAGGAGAATTTTGTTTTGATCCTTTTCTAAAGATACTAACTTCAACAGATTCTTCAAGTCAGTAAGTTCTTGAGTTGATGCCTTAACAAGCTTTTCATTCTCTTCCAACACTTTCAAATCAGCATTGGACTTTTCTAAATGCTCTCTGTATTTCTGTTCGATCTTTTCTATTTCTTCCTCCAATTCAGTCAATTCTCTATCAAATAAATTGAACTCAAAGATCTTTCTGTTCTTCTCCAATTCTTGGTAGTTCTTCAAATCATTACTCTCGATTTGTAAATCACCCAATCTCTCAGTTATACTTTCCAAAGCCTCGTCGATCCTGTCTCTCTTCAAATTGGAGTTCTCCATCTCTTTCAAAGACTCTTTCAATTTAGACTCGAACACTTTAGCACCACTTACATCCTTCAATAAATTCAACCTTTCACTATCCTTGGAATTGGTCAAAGCAGTGATCTTCCCTTGTGGTACAATATAGTATGGGTTTGATCGAGAGAAACCTGCACTCTCTAAAAGATTCATGATATCTGACCGAGTAGCTGCCTTATTATCTAACGAGTAATCGTCTTTCTTTAACCCAATGGTTCTTCTGACAGAAACCTCGTCTTTGGAGATAGGTAACCTTCTATCTGTGTTATCGAATATAATTTCTACATATGCAGAAATGACGGTACCAGACCCTTCGTGAATCAATCCTTGTCTCTCTTCTCTTGACATATGAGTATATGCATCACTGAGAACGAACCTTATAGCAGCGAAAAAATTGGACTTTCCCGACCCATTGCGTCCAACCACCACATTGAAATCCGGTGAGATATCATCGATCACCGTACGGTTCTTATATGTTTTGAAACCTTGGATTATAATACGTTTGATGTGCATTAGTATAAGATCTCTGACTGAAAAATTAACGCGTATTTTTAGGCGTGTTTTAAGCGTGTTTTATGGCCATCGCGAATTGGTTCAGTCAAAGTAGTGTTACTTATACTGTCTCATTTAACCCGTGGTATTCCTGTCCCGAACAGTCCTTAAGGTGTCCGAAATCAACAGTCGTACTCCATGGTTCATCGTCTTCATCGTACTTTTCAGGCGGGAGCTTAAACGGTATTCTTATAGGCTCTTGCACTGAAAAGTCTGTCTTATATACAGGAGTCAACTTGGTTTCTGGTATTACTAGCACAGACAACTCGTAGCTGGATAACTCATAAGTATTGATATCGAACCATGCTCCAAACCCTTTACCTCCACCCCACGCTTGTTTAGATAAGTTGTGGCTTCCCATAAGAACCCATTTCAACGACTTGAAATCATCTGCATTATCACATAAATAGTACTTGACATGAGGAGGGTTCCTTTCTCGCCCTGTAGATGTTCCGGTGTTCCATTTACACAAGTAAGGCTTGAGAATGCTTTGATAGTGCCTTTTATTTCTTTGATTTCGAGTATAGTCAAAGTGGATCAGTTGGCCTACTCCAAAGCCAACAGAACAAGATGCAATATCTTTAGCAGTTGGAAAGATGATATATGGCTTGTAATTGTACTTTTGTTGATGTTCTAGAGTACTTTCTGCTCCTGGATCAAGTAACGTCTTATTCACCAATAATGGACATAGAAGATGAGTAAACACCGATGATACTTCACCCTTCCTCTGTGATATTGGTGATGCAATAGATGAAACTTGGGCCACAAAATTGCATCCTTCATAGTTCAAGTTCCCTAACTCTTGGTATAGTTTTCCATACCCATAAGCTTCTTTGTCTCCCAACTTATAAGTCCCAGGAACAGAAGCAATTAAACTGACTGTGATATTATCAAAATTATACTCAGCCAAAGTATCCAGTAATTTCAGTAATTTGGTGGTATTGTACTTATTTAAATAGTTCATCATATCCTTCTGAAAGCGCCTACCCTTGTCCTTACTTGTCGTTCCCTTTTCCAAGATTCCAGACCGCCAGAACCCTTGAGTCATCACAAAATCAACTTTGGTGATGTTTGAAGACATGATAATTATCTCCATAGAACCATCCACAAAGAAATTGATCATCATTTTGGTATGATGACTTCCATAACGTGGTAGCTTCACAATTGTTTGAGTTATATTGAACTGTGAAAGAAATGACAGGTCATAACCCTCAAGTAGATCATGGCCTATTATGAAATTCAACTTCCGCCTATTTACAAGAAATAGATGTGGAAGGACCGTTAGAAAGAGTTCTAAATCCACTGCGAAATTGAATTGATACGTCTCCTCCAACTCTTTGACACTCAAAATGTCTTCTAAATGATAGGTATCTTTATTTCCATCTTTATCAGGTACCGCTAATGAGTGGAGTAAATGTATGGGTGATTCACCAATTTTTGGGTCTTTTTGTGCCACAAAAGCTTCAACATCCTCTTTGTCTTTGCCTTTATCTGTCTCTTCGCTTGTTTTGTGTTTTTTCGTTCCTAAAGACGCCCAATGGGCGGCTGCTGCAGTTGCTGCAAGAGACCTTTTCATAAATAATTTCATGCGTGAAAAATTCTGCTTATGTAATTATCTAAATACATATAAGATTACGTAGTTTTCCAGATCTTAGAAGCATAGTGCTTTACGAAAGCCAAGGGGTCTTCGATTTTTCCGTCTTTAGGTATTTCAATTTCTGAAGCAAAAGATTTCTTCGGTAAGACTAAAATATCACTTATGAGTTTAGGAACCTGTAAATCTGTAAAGTCTTTCCATGTAATTGAACTATAGATGGAAGACTTGATGTAATCATTGAAATATGCCATGATTGTGTCGGTCCAAACACCAGATCCACTCCATTTGGAGATCTCTAATTGTTTCTCATTGGAGTTTCCTATAAGTTGTAAGTTTTCAAGTCTTTCTCTATGCAAAGTGTCTTCGACGATGTTACTTATAACGTCTCTCAATATAGGGTGTCCAGGTTTGGCTTGAACGACGAATTGTCCAAACTGCAATCTTCTATGGTGCAGTTTAGCCCAGTCTCTATTCTTGGTGTCTAACTCCACGGCGATAATCATCCCTAACTCATTAGGACTGACATTCTCTGGAATCCAATTTGGAATAGGTTGAAGTGGGTAAGTATCAATATCGGCATAGATACCACCTTTAGCAAACAATATCAAGTACCTGAAAAAGTCCATCTTTAAGATCACTTCTGGTAATATTTCATAGGTCTTGACGATCTCGGGGATACTACCATATAAATGTTTGACAACAGAATAGGAAGTATCATCATTGAAAAGTTCGTGAACAAACCCGGGGTTTTTCACGGCCCATTGTGTTTCCCCTTGTCTGTATAACTGGTTGAATCTTTCGTCATTCAATCCGTGTTTCCAACTCTGCCAAATATATGCTGGAAATTTCACTGATGAATCATAAGGCACTAAATTGATTAACTTTTCCCTTAAAGTAGCTTCAGAGTTTGTGAGTTGTTTGTGATTGAGCTGTGTTAATTTTTCAAGGATAAGTTGATTTTGTTTCTCCAATTCATTCAATCTCTCTTCTTGTTTAGAAAGCGATTGTTTGTTTAAGGCGGTTAATTTGTTTAATATTTCATCCTGTTTGATATTATTCTGATTGGAAATCAACTTGGTGATACCCATCAAGTTTTCGTTGGACATGTTTGGAATGACGCCTTCCTTGTTGGTCAAAAAGATTCTACCACTAATCAAAAGAATCAACGATACCGTGACAAAAATCACCACCCCTCTCTTTCTGCTGATATTCATCTCCAGTCACTTGAACGGTTTATTGAATTAGTGTTTGTGTTTACGTTCGCGTTCGCGGTGTTTCTGTGTTTTGTACACTTCGTTTTGTGTTCGATCTATCAACTCCCTTGGGATGGGTACCTTATAAAAATTTCGTCAACAATCGCGACTAAAATTGGATCAATTTTGCATCAGTTTTTCAGTTGATGAAGGTTCAATTATTTGGAGGTGCTATAGTTTGTGAGCTCCCAGATGATGTGGTTGATGTGTCGAACTTCAGACAGGTTCCAGACAACCAGGAGGTGTTCTTGGTGGAACGAGGAGAGACTCCAGAACAAGACAAATCTATAATCATTGAGATCTTGGAACAACCAAAAGGTGACATTCAGCGGGTATTGAAGACTCATTTGGCTGACTTAATGGAAACAGAAACTGCTGTTATTGATAGAGTGCTAATTGAACAGTCTTTGACTGAATTACCCTTTGAAAAGTATAGTAATAAGCTCGGAGATGAAAACTATATGGTGATATTCAAACACCAAGATGTGTTGGTAGTGTTCTCATTAGTTAGAGTAGCCAAAGTGGAAACAGATATCTTGACAAGTTTATTTATTAACTTGAAAAATGGGGAGTATAAAGAACTAAAAGACATTAACTTATCAAAAGTGGTAAAGGAACGTAATACATTATGCATCAAAGGTGACTTGGCTATAGTTCAGACAGTTGGGAATTCTTTAGATATACTCAACTGGCAACTATTTGGATGAATCCGAGTCTTCTATCATCATTCTATCATTTGGAAGAAACCAAACATTCTACCATTTGGATGGTCTTCAAAACCCAGTATGAACTCAATGCGAGTAATAACATGTTAAATATATTGAAAAGGACCTGTTCCTTCTTGTTCAACACAGGGAGTGGTGTGCTGTAATAGTAAAAGTTATAAAGTTGTTTAATACCGGTCATTTTAAGATGGGTTAATCAATAAATAAGGTACCAATAAGAATAAGTACTAATGAGGTAATCCAAAAGAAATGTTTGCAGCTAAAAGATATTGATCGTTTTCGCTTGACTTTTAACTGTGATTTTGTGTACTTATCCACAAGTGAGCAAACACAATTGCAGGGCTTAATTATAGCTATTTATACAGCTATTTCCACATGTTACCACTTACCAGGTCATGATGGTTCCTATGTTTCCGGAAATGGTAACGGCACGCCGTTTTACCCTGTAGGCTAGTAGCCGTGTTTGCTCAAACGGGCAAACATATTAATAACATTGTTTTGTCTCATGTGTCGTATTGGAGTGCGTCAAGTACCACAAGGCCTCACCAGTGTCCCAATCTTGACATATGAGACATTCATCCGGTGTATAAATTTCCATCAAAAGGGATCAAAACTAGTGGCTTGGGAGTCGTTTTTTAGTTTCTTTTGAGTAGTTTGCTCATTTGTGGTTACGATTTGTTTGGATGTCTCGGTCATTGGTGTCTGAGTTCATAGGTTGTGTACGGTGGTAAAAAAATTTTTTCCCGTGGATATTTCATTGTCAGTACAATTTGAGTTGTGAAAACTGCAGATAATAGCAAGTTGGAGAAATTCTTATGTATTATGGTATGTTATTTAAAGGTCTCCCACGGACCAGATTTCCGTTTCATCTTCAATTCTATCACTGAATAAGGTTTCTTCATCCCCTCCTTGTTCGATCCTTTCAACCTCGATCTTTGCAAGTCTTAATGCCACTCTTCTAGTATAATCATTGATGGATCTCTTGATGAATTTGAGTCCGAATTCTGGTACTTCTATAGAATCAGGTTGAGAATCAATCCATTTGGTAAAGATGTCTTCTGTTTCGGTTAATTTCAAAACACTCATGAAACACTTCTCAGCTGCTAATTTGATAGGAATAATGGTGGATCTGACATTGTTGAAGATGCTTGGGATTAAAATGTCAAGATTCGACTCAATGTACTGGTATTTGAGTCTACCACATGTTCTTAATACAATAATAGCCAACCGTTTTGTGTCAACTGAATGGTCTGGAGTGTTCATCAATTTACATAATTGAATGACCAATCTGTCTGATTGTTCTTGTTCAAGTTCAACTTCACTCAATAATACTTTACCAATGGCTAATGTGGAATTGTCACTTAAGAAAGAATCTGGAATGTCACTCATTCTGACCAAGAAGTCAATGATAGCTTCAATTGACCCTGCCAATTTACCAGCTGATTCCTTCAAGAACGCATTGAGTCCAATGATGGAGAATCTGTATTGATCTGCATCTCTGGTCAAGATCTTAGTCTTGAGAATACTTTCGGTCTCTTCTTCGCTCAAGATCTTAGAAAGAGTTCCTAACAATTTGGCATATTGCAAACCGACCTTTCCTTTAACGGTACTGAACTCTTCCTCGATCAAGTTCATGATATTCTTCTTACTTGACTCATTCAACTTGTCACCTGATTTCTGGACAATCTCCAAGATGGCTTTAAGCATTGTCAATTTGATTTCTTCCACTTCACTGTTCTTACATCCACTGATCAATTCAATGATCAAAGAATCAATTCTTGGTTGGAACTTGATCAATATACCTAACCCTTCAACAGATCTGTTTCTCAAGTCGTCGTTATTTGGATCACTTAATAACCTGACAAAAGTTCTTTGTAATTGTGGAATGAAAGGTCTTAAGAATTGTGGAATCTTGATCAATAAGTTGTTGATGGCAACTAAAATACTTGCCTTGATGTTGGAGTTGACCTTTTCACCAATCACTCTGATCAAAGGACCTGTGATGGTGGTAGAAAATGGTCTTAAGTTGGCTGCTGGTGTTTTACTGATGATGTCAGCAATTCCAATGGCACTTAATTCTTTCTGTTCGTTGTTACCGTACATCAATCCTTGTAAGAAGATAGGCAAGATACAATTGACCCCTTTTGGTAATTTGAAAGCTTCGAGTTCTTCATCCTTAACTCCCGTTAACATCAAAGATTGTTGAGCTGGTTTGACCAACTTCTCTAAATCTTCTTTCAGTTGAGCCTTAATCAAACTGTTTAATGCTTCAAAGGTTCCCTTTACAACTTCAACTGACTTATCACCCAAAGATAAGATGAAAGATTGCACCATATCCACCAAGTAGATGGAGTAATCCAAGTTGGTGATATTGAAGAATTCTCCCAATCTTTCATACACAACAGCTCTCTTTCTGTAGTCTTCATGTTTGGTCAACAGTAACAAGGTTTGCATCAATGGATTCACACCATCTTGATCGTTGATTGAACCCAAAATCTTGTCCAACGACTTCTTGGTGAAATCTTGATCTTCGTCTGTAGATTCCACAATCAAATCAACCAATGTGTTGATAATGAGGGTAAGTTTCTTGTACAAGGCATTACCAGCTACAGATGCCAATGAACTCAAAGCTCCCACCTTAAATTTATCGATAGGTGGAGATAAGAGTGTTGGGATCAAGATTGGGAAGATGATATCCGACTTGGTGGACATAATATCTTGTAACGCCAACAATGCAAACTCTGAGTCTTCCGATTCCAACATATTCAATAAGTTTGGAATGATGTCATCAATAACCTTCTTACCCAAAACGCTTTGTAACGAGTCAAAAGCTGAAGCAGATGCAACTCTGACGTTATTGTTCTCGTCAATCAAAGTCTTGTAAACAATCTTAATAAAAGTGTCTTGGTATTGGATCAAACCATCTTCACTAGAAGATTTGATAAGTTCGGTGACGGCAATACAAACACCTTCTTTGATATTTGAATCGTACGAGTCCAATAAACCTAACAAGTTTGGTAAGATCTGCGACAAGGAGTTGGCAGCACCCACACGTTTGACCATTTCACCCATTGTGGTGGCAGCCATTGACTTTTCAACATCATCATCAGAGGCCAATTTCTTGATGATGATTTCAGTCAATTTAGGTAAGATTTCCTTAACCATTCTTGGAGTGTTAGAAACAAGGGCCTTCCAAATTTCCACAGTCTTAGCTCTGACCATACTGTTGACATCACTTCTACAAATGAACAATAATGAAAGAACAGTATCTCTATGTTCGTATCCCAAAATATCGATCAACATCTTATGAACTTCTCCATTATTGGTAAGCTCTTCTTCTTGTTCATCTTCAATGAGTTCATTCTTTCCTGAAATACCAGTGACTTGGAATAATAAGTCACCAGTCAACTCCACAGATGATAATCTGATTCTGTAGTTGACATCGTTCAATCCGTTCTCCAATTCCGGTAACAACAAGTCAATAGCCACTTTAGCGTAATTCTTAACAATCAATCTACCACTTCTCAATGCTGTGTCTCTTATACTTTCATCAGAATCGGCCAAACCGTTCAAAATTGGTGGAATAATTTTACTCAAATAAAGAGCAAACTGAGCACCAAAACAAACAGGCAAGTATAACAATAAAGGCATAAATCCGGCTCTGACGAAACTCTTTGGAGATTTGGCATTGGCCAAGATCACCGGTAACAACTCGTCCAATTTTCCAAGACCCAATCCACTGATAACTTCAGATAAAGCTTGTGCCGAACCCAATCTGTCCCCAGCCTTGGTTTCATCTTGTAAGTTATTCAACAACTTGTTGATCAAGCCTGGGAATTGTTCTTCACCTAATTTTTCCACCAAAGAACCTAATGCTCTGGCAGCTGTGGATCTGGTCGCTGGAACAGGATCAACCATTGAAGCTTCCAATTCTTGGATTAAAGATGCTAAGTATGGTTTCAAGTCCTTGGCATCCACCAAAATGGCCATATTTCCGACAATTTGACATGCTTTACGTTTAGTAGAAGCAGATCTGTCGTTCATACCTCTGTGAATAACATGGATAATCAAAGCTAATGATGGACCATCGATATAATGGACAAATTGAGTCTTGATCAACTTATCTAAAGCATCATCGGTGTATTTAGTAGGATCTCCAATAGCTTGAATCAAATCAGGTACAATCTTTTGGATTTCCGGGTTTCTGATAACTTCACCGAATCTTTTCAAAGATTGATCTGCAGCCTTTCTGACTTCTTTGTGTGTGTCATTTAACACACCAACAATCTCTGGAATAATTAATGATAAAGAAGAAGATAATTGTGCAGGATCCAAGTATGCCATAGAACCCAACAATTCCACAGATCCTTTTTTGGTTCTCCATGAAATTTCATCCAAGTTGGTAATGGCCAATGGAATCAACTTCTTAACCCCGAAACTGGTGGTGTTTCCCATGATGATCTTGGCAGCTCTGTCAGTTGCAAGTCTTACTTCTGGAACTTGGTCACCTAACAACTTCAAGATAGTAGGCAAAATCTCAATCACGTAAGGCTCAAAGAACTTACCCAAAGAAAACGATAAACATTCGTATGTCAAAGCAACAGATTCTCTCTTGGTTGCCAGTTTCTTATCTTCAACTGCATCATCTAAAGTTCTCATGATATCGAAATCTTGTAACGACTTGATACCCAAACCTTTAACTAGACCAGCTATACCGTAAGCAGCTCCTTTTCTCACAAGGACCGGAGAGTCGGTGAATAAGTCGTTGAAGAGGCTTTCCACATGAGGTGTCAAAAACTTCTTATCAAACAAATGAGTCAATGAGGACAAACACTTAGAAATAGCAATTTGTACCTTTTCATCAGGAGTTTTCAAAGTTGCAATCAACCTTTGCAATATCACAGGCACTCTAGAATCTTCTGCATTCAAGTGCTTGGCCAAACTTCCATACAAGATGATAGCAGATTCTTTGATCTTGAGCTCTTTGGTATTTTCCAACGAATCAGTGAACAAAGGAATCAAACTTTCCAAGTGTTCCAAAGAGAAGTGGGTGATGGTTGCAATACCGAAATCTTGTAATTCTTGACGAACAAGATCATTTTTATCGTTCAAAGCTTGATCTTTGATCAAGAACTCGAAACTCTTCAAGATTTGATCATCATCCAACTTCGGAATGAGTTGGTGCAAAGTCAAAGCAATGGTTGATCTGATTTCCCATTGATCTTTTACAGCAATTGACGAAGGAATAACCAATCCAAATTCATCCAACTTTGGTGGTGGGGGTTTGGAATTAGTATCAAAGAATTTGAAGATGAAAGACAAGAATTCGTCGATGCTAACCTTTGCTTCGGCAATAGCTTCAACAATTGCTTTGGCAACGGAAAGTCTCAAACCAGACTCTTCTTGAGAAGAGAAGTTCTCTAAGATCTCATAAGATGTGGTTGGAGTAACTGCAAGCTCATTCTCTACCCAGATTGTGCTAGAAAGTTCCGATATATGACTATCGTTGTCATGACAAGTGATCCAGACTTCATTGCAAGTTTCTAAAGGTAACTCAAACTCAGAGTCCAATACTTCAAGAATCGTAAGTTTGATAGACTCATCAGATGTGATTAAGTTATCCAATAACACTTTCAAGTCTTGTGGTTTGAAGTTGATGGAGAAATTGCTGGTAACAGCCACAAACGACTCTTTTGCAAGCTTTGCAGTAGATGGTACCTTCAATAATTTGATAAGGAAACCAATGATTTCTTGTCTTGGAATCAATTCGTTGACGAACAATTCGGCATGGCTGGTAATAAGCTGAATTGCCATAATTAATTGAGTTTCTTTTGGATCTTCTTCCACAAATTCTGAAGTAGTGGCCAACCTCTTTGAACTTACCAAACTTTTGTGTCCAACCTCCAAGATCTTCACCAACAATGGGAATAAATATGACATGCAAATTAAGTCGAATGGTAAACTGTCTGATTGAAACTTCAATTTGTACAAAGAAGTCGATAAGTTGTCATCATCAACATCTTGTCCTGTGTAAAGCTTGACAATTTGAAGACCAATGGACTTCTTGAAAGTCTCATCAAACTTGGACGAAAGATATGTGGATAAGTTCAAGAAAGTATCATGGAATGAGTTTCTTGTGAGTTGATTGAGGAGCTCATAACTTCCAAACATCTTGGTGAATGTGTTGACAACACAAGGGTACCACTCATTCATGTTAGTATCAAAGTTTTTAGAGAACAACACCAACTCATTGATGATATCAAGATTCTTGATCAAGGCATTAACCTTGGCTTGAACTTGAGCTTTCACTTCTCTTTCTTTCTTCAATTGCTCAGTTATAAGTTTCTGATCTTCTTTAGAGATCTTTTTCAACTCTTTCTTTAACTCCATTTCCCATTTCTCTGTCTCGTAATTCTTGGAGTTCTTGTTCAATGCAACTTTGGAATTTTTGATTGGGTTAACAATAGGTAAGTCTGTATCATTCTCCCACATTTGTAATGAAAGGGTATCGATCAGAACATCACACAGCTCAAAGGAATGCAATAAAGAAGGAGTTATCAATTTTGGTGTAATGAAACAAAGTTGTCCATACGATCTCACAGCACTTCTGTATAACTTGTTTGAAGGGTCGTTCAAAAGCGTTTCTGTCAACTGGTGAATCTCATTGAAGTTCTGTATGGTGTACTCTTCCAAGTTTAAGCTGGCTGATTGTGCCAAAGAGATCCAGTCGTTTTTACTACCCAAGGATTCATCATTAGAAACCAATACTAACTTCACAGACACATGCAACTTGATGAGTTGTTTGAGAACAGTGAAAAGATGCTTTCTGTCGGCATTCAAATCATCAGTGTTTCCGGCAGTCATGTACTCGAATGTGGCATCGATAATGGTTGATGCAATCTTACCATCTTGATCAGCTTCAGTCAAAATAGTGGCAGCTCTGGTTCTCAAGTCTACTTGCACTGTGGATGAACTCAACAAATACAACCAACACAAACCGTAGTCAGCACTGGGTCCTACCGAACTCAAGAGTTTGGCACCCCACACAATGTCGTTGGCTTCGGTCAACTTGTTGAATATCTTTATAGATATAACTGAGAATTTATCGTTGTCAAACACTTTAGTCAAATCTATTGGCAATCCGAACTTCTTTACCAATACTATGGTTATGAAAATACATGCAATACCTTTGTTATTCACCATCAACAAAGGCGAAGCCAAGAACTCCTTCACAGTGGTTTGGTAGTCCAAAGACTCGATCTTTTCTTTCACACCTTCTTTTTCAAGATGATCTGCGATAGATATAAACCATAATCTTCTAAGATTGAGTCTTTTCTTCTTTAAACCTTCGTTGATCAAAGCTTGGTATGCAGAGTTCAATTCCAAGTTGAAATAGGTAGAAATGAAAGAGTCCAAAAGAAACTTCAATGTAGCTTCATTCACATCTTTCTTCAACACTGGAACCAACTTGTCCAAATATTCCTTTTTGTCAGCCACTTCTATGTTGGAAAGTAATTTATAGATGAGCACTTTGGATTCGGTAGTACCTGTTTTAGACAACTCTAATAATGTGTTATAGTTATCGTACTTGAGAAGAGTCAATGTCTCAAAGCACTTGTCTCTGATGTTTTCTTTGGAATTTTTCAACCCCTGAAGCACCTTATTCACGAAGCTGGAACATGATATAGTGCTGAAGCATTCAGAATTAACATATTTGATGAAGTTTGGAATTAAGATAGTCAATGATACTTCGGAGTTTTTCATCACAAGTTTATCGAAACTGTTCAAGATCTCCATCACGTTCTGTGGATTGATAAACTCTTGGAAGAACGTTTCCAACAATCTGAAAGTGCTTGAATCAGGTAAAGTCTTGGGAAATGACGATGAGATCAAGTCATTGAACTTTTTGATGATTGTATCGGTATTCTGTTGGGCATGATGATAAAGGTCAGGTTTTACCGGCTGCAAATCAACCACAGAACGGATCATGATTGCAACCATATTGATATCGAAATCTTTCAAGATGGAATCAATAGTGTTGGTGTCAAGAATTTTAGATACTGAAAAAACACAATTTGACACTACCGATCTGAACTTTCTGTCAAGTTTGGCCTTATTTTCTTTCACCAGAAGAACAGTTAATCCTTCAAAGCATAATTTCACGAGATTCTTGTAAGTTTCGTATGTTTGAGCCGTCAATCCGATGTTCTCGATCAAGATGTTGCACCAATTCAATAATGTTAATAAGTCTGTCAATGCCATTGATTTGGTGGTGCTGGAAATGGGTTTGATGAAATCGAGAATCTGTTGGACGTATGCATCATTCTGGTCCTGAGCAATGAAATAGTTAACGATTTTAGTGGCTTCCAATCTCGAACTATTGTCTTGATAGTAGTTATATGTGGATAAAATACAAGAAAGAATGAGCTTTTGATGGTCTGAAGTCAAATTTCCCGTGTCTAACTGCAGTCTAAGGTCTCTAAGGTACGGAAGACGAACCTTGGCCAAAGAGCTAGACACTTTAACTCTATCTACAGCCGTCATAATGGAGACTTTAGTGTAGTAGAACAAAATTTTTCAGTCATAGTGAGAAAACCTCGAAGCAGAAAATAGGTTACCCGGAGAGAGAACAAAAGGTGCTTAATACTAGAGCCGTCCATTATCCCAATAAATAATCTATAAACCTAATAAGGTAGTCCCTTAAGGCACAAATAACAAAAGCCAAACAAAATTTTTATGTAATAAAACAAACTACCTCGTGAAATGCATCAGACATGAATTTTTCAGTAGTTGAAGGAAACCGTACAATTCATTAAAGATCAAGACTGATGCTTGAAACAACACCTGTTACCATAACGACAAGAGCCAAATTTGGACCAATTAGCACAAGGTTTGGATCTCC
This sequence comes from Yamadazyma dushanensis, assembly GCA_030571835.1. Lineage (NCBI taxonomy): Eukaryota > Fungi > Ascomycota > Pichiomycetes > Serinales > Debaryomycetaceae > Yamadazyma > Yamadazyma dushanensis. Next base: position 84,973 of record JAJLYZ010000008.1, on the reverse strand, counting down.
AATTGGCAGGTCTTTCTACCCTTTTCAATTCGTTATCTCCGTGAGCAAATTGACACTTGTTGCCGTACGGACAGTAACTGAACTTCATATATGAATCACACAACTCTGTTTTGTATAGTTGAGTGTTGACAGGTTTCTTATCGAGCAGTGGAAGATTCGACACCGAATTGGAGGAGGAAGTTGGCGTTAAAGAATTTGGAGATGCTGAACCTGAAGCACTAGACACCGAACCGGATTTGGAACCATGATTATGAGTGGTGTAATTAGATTCGGTGTAGTAGTCGAAATCACTGGTAGAACCAAGCATAGATGACACCGAGGTGTAAGAAGCACTGGAGCTATTTGAGGTGTTTGAATTTATCTTTGATAATGTTGGGTAATGGGTTGCATGATTGTAACTCAACGTGTGATGAGATGAAGGAGGGGAAGTGGTATGGTGCGATGTGGAAGTAACAGTGGCAGCAGCGGCGGCAGTGTTCGCGGTAAGTGTCGAGGTACCATTTGGCGCGAGAGTAAAAGTCGTGGCTCTAGCAGCAGCCACTCCAGCACCAATAGCCACACCAGTTCCTCCATTAGCAGCGGTAGATGAAGGAGATTCCCAGATACTATGGCGACAGTGGGAGTCATCGATATTCCATAAATCATTCAACAACTCGATACTCATGTCCAAAATTTGTGAAGTAGAAAAAGTTGCAAGGTAGCCTTTATATAAAATTCCAAGAACGAAAAATCAGTTGTTCCGGTTATCGGAATTTATTGCCAGATAATTTTGTGGAAGCCAATTATTGAAATTCAGGCTTGATAAATGCACACCCCTACTTCTAACCAATGAGTTGATATTATAACCTCAATAAAAACAAGGTTCGTACAACGGGAGAATGTTGGTAGTTGTCAAAACATCTTTTCACTGGGAAAAGGTTGATATTTATCTACCTGCAAATAATCGTGGAAAAACTGCGGAGACTATTTTGGCACCTATGGAGGGGAGCGTTGGAGAGGTGTTGGGTGCGATTACGGTGCGCCATTAGTGATTCACTTATGGTTTGATTGAAAGTGGCATGTGTCTCCAACAATATGGCGCCAAGGGGTACTTGATAAGGTTAACCTGGGACCCTCGTAGACAAATGGGGTGATTGGTTCGTTTAAAGTCTGTTGATTTTTTTTTTTGAGCAGGTGAGGCCTATCGCCATAGCAATATGATATGTGAATTTCTTACATAATGCGCATGTCAATTTATCCACTTTGTCTCCTCTTTTGTGTGGTGGTTGCCCCTAATTGGCTGCGGCCGTGAAATTGCGACTTTGCTGCAGTAACCCGAGGGCATATTTTTTCGGTTTTTGGGGTGAATGGATAGAAAGGGCTTACACAGGCACAAACCACAAAGAGGAGATCGCAGTAGTGCGAGGTGGAATTAGTCAGATAGGAGGAGTTGGTGGAGGACCAATAAATAATGTGGCTTGTAAAATGCTTGGATTCGGTGATCCTGGTGACCGATATTTGCAACTGTGAAACTCGCTTATCGGCTGCGAACGAGGACCCTGGTGATAGGTCGACCCAAAATGGTGGAGTATTTGTAGGAGGATATGGTTGATGGAATAACTGTGGCGTGGTGAGTGTATATCTCAGGTTGCAATATGCTAGATCGGTGTGGCTAGTACTTGTTCAATGGTAGCGGTTATGGTTGCATGTACTCGCGAATCCGGGTAACTTTTTGATTTCTTTAGATAACAGACGAGCACTAAAGGAGCACTTAAGGAGCAATATGACACCATAAATGAAATCAGTAAATGGGTCTGAAACTTGTGAATCTGTGTTCCTGTTTGTTCTGTCTTTGGATCAACTGGTGTTTGGGCCTCCGATCTAGACGTATCAAAGAATTCTACCTATCAATTTCTGATCCCGCTATCTTACACTCGCTATCCAATGCACAAGCTGACCCCTTCTATTCTTGAATACGGCCTCCTCTCCTCTCTTCCCCTTTCCCTGTTGATCTATATCTCACATCTCCAAATTTTGCATCCAAATCTTCGCGACCGCGTTCTATAAACAAAACCATCAAGGGCTATGAAGGACAATTTAGTCACCCAGACTCGATGGATCCAAAGGACTAAACCCATGATCCCGAGTGCTGATTTTACGGGTCTGTTGCTCCTACCGTCTTCTGGTCCCTTTTTCAATCCTCTGGAACGATCCAAGAATACCAATACACTACACGATGAGGTGCATGGAGTAACCAATGTCACCGCGTCAGCTATGGAACCTAGCACTTCTAGCATTTCTCGAAGGAAGCCGGCTGATGATATCGAAAGTGACGATGAGTTGGACCGGTTATTGAGTAAGACCCCAAAACAAAGTGCAAAAGTGCCTTCACCACCTACGCGATCTTTACAGCCACCAGTAGCTTCGACTGTACAACCAACAAGTGTGATCCTGAGACCGATTGCATCCAAAGTGACCCCCTCGGTAACTCCCGTGGTGACTGCCAAAGTGACATCTAGCCTAACTCCAAAAGAGGTACCCATACAGAAAACTCCACAAACACCTGCTCCACAGAAACCTCAGAATACACCACTGTCCAAACCACCTGCATCTGCATCTAAAGTACCTCCACCAAAACCACTAGCATCTAGACCGAATAGCTCTAGCAGTAACGTCCTTGTGTACAAATCACCAGCACTCATTGGCCCTGCGGCCACAGCATCTCCGTTGAATAACAACGTCAGGACGTATTCTTCGGAAGAACTATACCTGAAATATATCAATTTCCTCGAATTGAAAAATGCATTACTCACTGAAAGATACCTCACATTCGAGAGTCCCAATATTCCTTTGGCAGATAAACAGAGGTTCTTGACTACGGAATTCGAACCCAAGTTCAATTTGATTGAGATCAACTTAATAAACCTCCGGAAACTCATCCCAATAAATATGATGAGTTTGAGCCAATTGACAGAATCTATGCCAGACGTCAGTCAAGTCCAACAACGTAGTGATACGTTTGTGAATCACATCCACACTTCCACGCCTTCTGTCAGACATCATCAGTCCTCTTTACAAGTTGAAGATTCACTTGACCGGAATTGTGTACCTGTCGAAGTACCTCAGAGTGAAGATGATTACCGAACCACATCGATGAATTCACGCAAGACTCGAGAAGATCAAATAATAGAGTTACCGTCAGCGGACTATCATGACACATCAAATGCTCATACCGTTGATTCTTCACCCTTTAGGGCCCCTGCAGCTCCAACCACCATCAATACGCACAACCCCGAGACTCCTCGAGGTCCGGAAAGGGACTGGGAGATGAGACAGGTCCTGCAGGGTGGTACACAAGATGAGGAGCTCGAGGATGATTTCGGAGCAGGTGAAATGGACGGCTTGAGAACTTCGTCTCAAGAGAGTGAAGATGCTGATTCAGACCTTAGTGGATTTGTTATTGATGTCGAAGAAGAAGACATTGGAAGTGAAGCTTCCGGAAGTGGTAGCGACTCAAGTGTCGAAGATTCGACTGCAATACATGAAGATGAATTGCATGACATGATGTTGACTCAACGTGCGGCAAGCAGTTTTGGTATCACTTACAGCCCCAGCTTCACCAAGGTCGAAGAGACCGGCAATGAAATCGAGGTTCCTGACTACGAAGACGTGGACGACGAATTCTTTAACACCCAATTGAATGATGAAAGGGAAGTGAATCATGAGATAATTGAAATTAGTGATGATGACTTCGATGATTTTGACGATGATATAGGTTTGATTAACCCAAGCATAATTAAGCCTCTCATCAAAGAAGAGAAAATAGATAAGCCTAGCAAACCTGCCACACCAGTTGATGATTTTGACGATTTCGATGACTCTGACGATGAGTTGATGAGTATGGGTATCACAACCTCGAAAGATATCATCAGGCAACAGGAAAGAAATCACCCTGGTTGTGAAGCATTGATTAAAGAGGTGTATCATATTCTCAACAAGACATTTGGATTGCAGAATTTTAGATCCAACCAGTTTGAAGCTATAATTTCATTCTTGAAAGGGCTGGATGTTTTTGTTTTGATGCCTACTGGAGGAGGAAAATCTCTTTGCTATCAGCTACCTGCTTTAGTTAAAATCGGTGATCGCAATCAAGGTGTCACCATAGTTATATCGCCGTTGATTTCCTTGATGAAAGATCAGGTGGAACATTTAAAGCGTAAGAACATACGTGCCGAAATGATCAACTCCAAAATTCCAGAAGAAGAAAGACATATGACCATGGACTTATTCAGAACAGGGAAGCTTGATTTGATCTACTTATCACCTGAAATGATCAATGCTTCCAAATCTGTGCAAAGAATCATCCAACAGCTACATGATGCCAAAATGTTGAGCAAGATAATAGTCGATGAAGCACATTGTATCTCTAGTTGGGGTCACGATTTCAGGCCCGATTACAAAGATATGAATTTCTTCAGAAAGAAGTATCCAGACGTTCCCATCATGGCATTAACAGCCACTGCAAACGAAAAAGTCAAAATGGACATTGTTCATTTACTCGAGATGAAAAATGCCAAAATATTGAAGCAGAGTTTCAACAGAATCAATTTATACTATGAAATTAAATTGAAAGGAGCAGGATTTGTGGATGAGATGGCGAAGTTGATTTTGGACAAGTACAAAGGACAAACAGGAATCATTTACTGCCACTCCAAATCGAGTTGTGAACAGATAAGTCTGAAATTGAATACAATTGGTTTGAACACAGCTTTCTACCATGCAGGGATGTCAACCGAAGACCGTTTCAAGATCCAAAGTGATTGGCAGAATGAAACTGTCAGAGTCATTTGTGCCACTATAGCATTTGGGATGGGTATTGATAAGCCCAATGTCCGGTTTGTCATTCATTCGTTCATTCCTAGAAATTTGGAAGGTTACTATCAAGAAACTGGAAGAGCAGGTAGAGATGGCTTACACAGTGATTGCATCTTGTACTATTCATACAAAGACGCCAGGAGTTTGCAGATGATGATACAAAGGGACAAAGATTACAATGAAACCACCAAGGAAAGTCACTTGAACAAGTTACGACAAGTGATTCAATATTGTGAAAACAAACATGATTGTCGTAGGAAGCAAGTTTTGAAATACTTCAATGAGGATTTTAACCCGAGGGACTGCCGCAAACAATGTGATGCTTGTAACAACAAGAACACGTCAAACGAGAAGGTGGTCGATTACACTGAAATAGCAAAGAATATGATTAAAATGGTGAGAGCGATTGAAGGAGAAAGAGTGACACTCATTTATTGTCAAGATGTCTTTAAAGGGTCCAATAATCAAAAAATCGTAAAAAACGGGCATAATAATTTACCTTATCATGGAATAGGAAAATCTCTTGGCAAGTTAGAGTTAGAAAGGGTTTTCTTCCATTTGATTTGTGAAAACAGTTTGATCGAATATTCGATCATGCGTAATGGATTTGCTTCGAACTATGTCAAGACAGGGAAAAATGCCTCGGCTGTTCTCGATGGTAAAATAAAGGTTATGATCAAGGTTAGTCAAGAAGGACCGACAGCTAGCACTACCACTGATAGCACTCGGAGTTTACCAACCGCTATGCGTTCCAATTCTGGATTTGTCAGTGCAAAGACTATTGAGCCTATAAGGTTGCCCACGAACAATTTCAATAACTATGTCACCCCTCGAAACGAAAAGCATATTGAAAAGTCTTACCATGAATTAAACCTTATAAGAAATAAGAGAAGAATTGAATTGAATTTCCAGAACGCAAATAACATTATTAGCGATGAATCGTTGAAGAAACTTGCTATAATGTTACCTACGCTGAAAACCGATTTCAAGAAGTTTGTCAGCAACAATGACCAACTTGAATACTACATTTACTTCAAAACGAAATTAACGGATTTGAGTAAAGAGCGTAGAATGTTAATGAACCCTACCACCAACAATTCCCAATCGAGAAAGTCGTCCCAAAAACGGCGTTATCCATCCAAGAGTCCCCATTTCCAGAAAAGAAGACAAAAGTCAATGCCAATGTAGCTGTAAATAGATATCAGTGGAATACGAAAGATTTAGGCTCAGTGGAACTTATTAAGATTTGCAACGTTGCAACAAATTAAGTTTTGTGGCGCCATTTCCCCACCAAAATAAATGAAAATCAAACGGTTTTGATTTTACACACAAATCCAGTTGATCTTTTGGCGACAATATACAGTCGAATAAAGTGACGACGCTAAGTAAAACGTTAAATTAGGTTGGAGTCGCTGGGCACGGCACAACCTTTTCAACCCTAAATTTGGAAGGGTTCAATTCCAGACGTTTCATTATCCACCAATAGATGGGATTTGATTCGGAATCAGAGCCATCAATAATTAGAATTCCGCGGACGTGGAATTTTGTGATAAGCCTAGACAAGGGAGCCTGGTGCAGAAGTTTGCTAAGCAACCACTCATATTCCGGGGCCTTAACTGTCGACCGGTCTTAGGGCATTTTTTTAAGTTTACTGGTTCAATCTTAATACGGTGTTTCCAATTCCACACCTCCAATATCCGAATGTCGCAGGTACGTTGGTTTTATTTCCTCACCCGTCTTCAATGCGGCAAACAGAGAAGAAACTGGACTTATACACCGATTCTTAATATAGCAGAATAAGTCGTTGAATGATGGGCCTCATAAGATACTTGTTTCCAGGTATAAAAGTATCGGGTATTGAATAGTGAAAAGCCCCATATAGCAAGTGGTGAAGAGTTTGCAGCCTCTTTGGTACGCAATGGAGGAGGCTAACGAAGGGGCTTTTTGCTCTTAAGCCTCATTTTTACTTGGTATCAAAACTGCTCAATTAGATTCAAGCCTAGAAAGAGTAGTAGAAGATAACGTGATCTATGGGCCATCCCTGCAAAATCAGGTATATGGCTTTATTGCCCTTTCGACTGATCTTGTGTTTTCAGTTTGCAGACAATTACGACATTTTTATCGAGCACAGTACGCCAACATTTAGTCAAGAGTGCCACATACAAAAGGCTTTTGACATCAAAAAAGATTGGTGTTCCAAGCTACGACAATATATACTACCAAATCTGGTGACGTAAAAGCAGGACTATGTTACTATAAATGTCAAGAAAACGTAAATGAGCACACTAACTTACGTTATTCATCTTTCTATTAAATGGAAGTTGCGACATTCTGATATCGAGGGTGTGATATCGATCCTGAATATACTGTATCCTTTAATGGAAACCATCCGGATGGCAGGGTACACTAGAGATCGCTGGATCAAGCAAAAAAAATAAGAGAAAAAAATTATAATTCTGCTGTCCCATCAGCACCAAGGGGTAAAGAGTTTACGTGCCAAAGACATATTATTTTTGGTCCATAAAATATACAAACGCCGATGTTTGGTCCAAGGTACGCATCACGACGGTTAGTAGTATAATTGAAACTTATGGCCTTGTTTGAAATGAAACAATAGGTTAGGCAAAAATTCGAAATTCCAATTCTCATTTCTGATGGCAACGGCAGTTGGACGTTATTCCGGCATATACATCTGTTTTAGTAAATTGGGGTTCAGGCAAATTCCAAGCAAGATCTTCAGTCCAATAAATCCCACAACTTCAGATGATTTTTTTGTAAAGTTGAAGAATGCCAGAATAGTCTTTCTGTTCGGCACTTTGATATTTTTTATCATGCAGCATTTTGATGATAAGTAGCTACATCGAATTAGGATATTGAGTAAATTGTGTTCCAAACAGCAATGAGGCCAATTTGCCATCTTTCGGGATGCCGTAACATAAACTCAAGGTACAATAGACAACGATCATTTCTTTGTCATACACTACGGGTATCCAACGAAGAAAACAACCCTGTCGTGCGCCACACATTTGGCCGTTTTTTTTTCCTCCAAACCATATTACTTAAATAGGTTAACGTGTAAAATTCTTTGAACAAATCTACAACTCAATCATGTTTTGCCCTCGGTGCGTCCCTAGCTTTTTAGGAGTTTTAATTGATTCTTTTTTTTCATTTTATTTTTTTGATTTCATATAAGATTAAACTGAAAAAGTTAAAAAAATTTATATAAATAAGATAACATTTCCCCTGATTCTGGACCCATATTCCCATACATATTTGTACCATTCAATCATTTTTATATTCTTTCTACCTAGGGTCTTCTGTAAATAATGTTCTCCAAGCCAGTTTACAATAATATCAAATACCCTCAGCCACAATACAATCATCAGCAAAGCATCACCAAATTGCCTAGCTTCAGCGAAGTGTTGACTAGTGTACAATTACCAAATGAATTTCCTTTGAACAAGCCAATCAGGTCGTCATCGGCGATTAGTTCCATCAATTCCATATCACCAGGTCCTTCTCCAAGTCCGGTGTACCTTGGTAACGGTCTTAGTGCCGGTGCCAGCACTTCATCTCAATACTACTATGGTTACAACTATAATTATCAGGCCGGACGTCAATCCATAATATCCGTGTCCACACCATTAAACAACACTCCGATCCCATTGGAAAGTGTTAGTCCAAAGACTTTATTGCCCACACCTCCACCTACCGGTGCCAAAGAGTCCAAAGATCAATCGAGAAGAAGACATATTTGCAAAACTTGTTCGAGATCTTTTACGACTTCAGGACACTTGGCCAGACACAACAGAATCCACACGGGAGAGAGAAAACATGTTTGTCCATGGGCAAATTGTGAAGCAAGATTCGCCAGACAAGATAATTGTATGCAACATTACAAGACTCATACCAACGGGAAGAAGAGAAAAAGTAACTTGAGCTTCAAGAACAAATCTGTCAGCACCAAGAGTATTTGAAACGTTAGTTTTATTTCATTTCTTCTCCTTGTATATTGAGATGTGGGTTTAAATGGGTTCTTTTTCTATTAACTTATTGGGTTTACTTCGTTTTTCTTTCTTTTCAGTTCCAGCTTGTGGTATTAGTTTCTCCTATAGATTTTTTTATCGAAATAAAATGTACATTAACGTGGTGTTACATCTTGTATTGGATCACTCCACTAACTTCAATTCGCTTGCCTATTGTTTCAAGTTTTTTATTTTTTTTTTTGAATCGTTCTTTTCAACCGCTATTGAGGGGTTATTACCAAAGTCTTATCGTCAATTACTTATCCGCAAGCGTATTGTTCACATTAGTGGGAACAATGCATTCTAAGGTTAATTGCAATTAATTGCGGTCTGACGTTCAATGAGTTGCAACCGTCAGCTTACATCGAGTTGTGGATTAGTGTGTGATGGCAGCGATTTCGGGCTAAAAAATATCACTGTCAAATCTTAAGTGGATTATACACAAACTGTTTGCAAACAAAAAAATACTGTTGCGGAAACCGCCCGATTCCGAGCCAGATCTTTACATCCTCGCTGTAGCTGTGCAGATCCTAAAAGAAATTTGCAGTTGCTTTCATTGGACATAAGCGTCTCCTGACCAGATCTCCTGCGAATCTCCAACCCTGAAGATTTTCAATCCTTTGGCTTGGATCGCCAGCGGGTACGAAGAACATGTCAGTTCCAGGCCCGTTCTTCAGGGCCATGACGCAACGTCATCAGTAGTCAAGAGTGTTACTTGCCCACCTCACAGGAACGCCACTTGGTTGGCGGTTGTAAGGGACTTCACGCAGTTGAGCAGTGAACTTAAAGGCTTTGCAAGTCCTGTAGAGGCTCCTATTGTAATCGAAAAAGGGGCCACCCGCATTTTGCTGTTTACCCAGAATTGTACAAGTTGTCGATTAAAAAAAAATTAATTTATACGGATTTGGCAGATTGCCGTTTTATTGTGGGAGAAAATTTTTAAGTTCCATATTTTTTTTTTTTCCAATGACCAGATTCAATTTTTAACAGCGGTATATAGTAGGACGCCATGTTGAACTCCTAATGGAATGTCATAACGAGATAACTGTTGCATGTACCTGATAGGGTCATCATCGAATCTCACACTTGTAATTCAACGGCGTTGTGCCTTATGTTGGCTAGGCGCTGTTGTGTGGCAATCTTTGATTGTTTAAACGGTAGCTAAACTTGTGTCAGTATCCTGCTTTCTTGAACCTATTGTGAAGGCGCAGTGAGTCTGTATGAGTAATTACAAAATCTTCGGTCAGGGGGTCCGAGACTTTCACCTAGCGGTTCCAGCGGCGCAACTGACCAATAATGCCCCTCGGCAGGCCGATGGATTTTATTTTTTCAATTGTTTTTTACTTCGACACATCACTCAAAACCAGGCACATGAGTTCATGAGGGTCTTGGGATGAAACGTTACTTGTCAAGAAGCCCTTTTGCCATCTGGCATTTTTCATCAGACCGAGGCTCTGTCTTGCATGGTTATAGTTACAAGCATCTCACCGGATGCAACTGAAGATCCCCCACTTCCACAACATTCTTCGTCTTAACACTCCTCCTTCTTGCTTCTACATGAAGCTGCATTCCCGACAAACAGTTTACAACTCTATGTGAGAATACGTCGAGAGGCATATGAGATCTGTATATAAACGGTGGTGTACAATAGTTGGCGGCTCTACGTTTCAGTAGCTTGACTAATCCTGTAGCTTCCATAATAGGATAGAACAATCTGTTGGGACACATCTAGAAAGGGTACGTCGTGTCGTGGTCGATAACCGTTGAGTTATTTTGTTTTTTTTTTTCATTTATTTTTTGCTGGTTTCTTCTTTGGTCATAATGGTTTATCGTCAACTAACCCCTTTCAGCGCCAAAGAGAATCTATACACACATGAGACCATTAGGAGCTCCCGCAATGTTCATAAGTCCATTAGCTCATAGCAATCGGTCATGCAACTTATTGTAACTTATCACCTTGTTGTTCGGTTGCGATGGTAAGGTACTACAGTTTGGCAATAAGTCACCTACCCTGTTGTGATAGTCGACAGGGCCACTCGAAGGGTTTTTGGGGGTCGCCTGACAACGGTGGAAGCAACGTATTGCCTCATATGCACGAAACGAACCCACCAGCTCGTCAATGCGCAACATGCTTATAAAAAGGAGACCGTCAAATTGTTTAGGGCGTTTGGGTTTTAGCTAGATACATGAATAGAATGGATGGATGAAATTTTACTTCCGTGGACTTAACGTTGTATAGTTTTCTTATATTTTTTACAGGTTGTACCAAAAAGCATCGAAATGTGCCTGATCGGTAAATCGCACGATGTGTCTACACCATTTCATATCTGACGCTGAGTGCAGTAGGTTTAGCGCCAAACACACCTGCCCAAACAAAATTCGGTATCGCCGATACTTGATAAACAGTTGTCAAACTGGTTCGTGTAATTTGAGATTCGCTTGGACGTGAATTATCTAAATAGGCTGTGGGGCTGTGCTTATTGAGCAACAAACACTTTAAGAGATCTGTGTGTCAAATTCCTGCTTTCAACAGTTTTGGAGAGTTGGATTAGTACAAGTTTTCGTTAAGCGCGACATTTTTACTTTTCCAGGAGGATTCACTACAGTGTTACCGTATTTGCTCTTTGTTGGGTTCTTGAATATTCATGTCTTCGTCTCGTCCGCAAGTAACATCGATAACCTGTCAACCAACTGTACTGATTGTCACGGCACCTTCAACGTAGTACGATAGCGACTGATCGCAAGCTCGAATGTAGTCGGTCGAAATTTGAGCCTTGAGGTAGCGACATCCATTTAAGGCAGGTATGCTTTCTACGTTAGCTAACGGTTTTTTTAGCAGTCTCTACATTACCAACGCCCACCGATGTCTGAAAGCCGTTGAACCACCACTTCGTTACTGCTGTGTGTGATAAATGTCCATTGTCTTACAAAGTCTATCTATGACTTTGGTCATTCAGTTGGTAAGTAAAGTCGTCAACAGTTATAGATGCGGCACTCGTTTCAGTCGTAGTAAGACTCGAAGAAGTTAGTACCGTTTAACTCCTTATCAACCACAAACTGGAATCCATTGATAAACAAGTTGATAAGATTGACCAGCTCGTCCCCGTCGTTCATGTCTTCTGCGTGTACCTCACGGCTCTCTGCTTCTCCCCTTTTAAGATTAACCAACAGATTAACAATGTCCTGTAGATAATGCACCATGCAGATATTCAAATGCAAGAACAATTTGGCGTATTGACATTCCTTAATATGGGATAAGCTGTCGAACCATATATCGTTATCTTCGTTGTAGTCGCTTTCGTAAACCGTTTGAAGATAGAAACATTGGAATTGCATTTGGCTGAATGAGTTGTTGTGGAAATTCCAGTCTTGTAACTGCAAGTCTTTGATGTAATCGAAATGATTGGTGTTCAAGTACCGTCTGCAAAAATACTGTGCAAGATTATGCAAAGTCACTGGGTTGTTCAAATCTTTCCAATACTTGTCTTCTTCATCGTAATATTTGTGGAAATTGATGAAATCGTCTAATTTGTGTAAATATTTGCTGCAGTATTCACATTTGCAACCGTTCCACATAAGATTGTTCATAGGTTGTTCGTAACAAGTCAAAATTTCCAAATAATTGGGAAGTAAAACATTAACCTTTCTGGGGAGTGCATTGAACACTTTGATTATTGCAGTTAAAACTTCTAGTTTCTTAAGATAGTTCCCCTCAAACCCATCCTTGATCTCCCCTTTACTTGGCGCATTGTAGATCATTGCAAAATAGGTAAGATTTTCCAACTTAATTACGTTGTCAGTCAACCAATTTAAGACCTTCAAGTCGATGACCTCATTGGTGTTATGGTCATAAGGGGTAGATTCGTAAATGACAAGTTTTCGTAGTTTTGAAAGGTCAATTGGGGACGTTAGAGTCGTCAAATCACTGAACTCATCAATAGAAACCTCCAAGTTTTTGATATTCTTGAAATCAATTCCATGGTATAAAGGATCAATGTTGATAGATTCTGGAGCCAAATGAGCTTTTGATTTCTCTAGAAAGTTGTAGAAGTCTCGATTCCGTATAACAATGGATTTGACCCTTGAAAGGTCGATATTGGTGCTGCTGCATCGTATCTCCAATTCATCTGATTGAGACGATTCTTGTTCAGTGTCAATGATAATGGAATTAAACGAAACCTTAGTCTTTAAGTACTTCCTGAGTTTATCATTCTCCACATAAACTTTGGCTTTTGGCAATTTTTGCAATAATAAAACCAACTGGCTAATTATCAGGCTATTATAGTGTCCAAAGATGTCCAATCTTTCCACATATTCAGCCAAGGCAGAATTGATTTCAAGTGACTGGTTCAATACCTCAAGACGAGCTTCTACCATCCGGAGACTAGCTTCTGCATTTACCGACTTGTTCAACCCGTACACCAAAGTTGATTCTTGAAATGTGAGTTTTCGAGTACCATGAGGTGATAATTTTGATGATGGTACCACAATGATTTGTTTGTACAACTGGCGAATGCATGGATTGTAGTATCTGTAGTTGGTTAGGGAAAGGTTAATGAGAGACTGTGGAGGAAGCAAAGCCACAATATTATCTATTATAGCATCTTCTAACTTGGATAGCATCTTGGCCCAACAATTTTGCGACTGGTGCGATTTGGCACGAGAGTGCAGGGAGGAAAAGGATGGGGAGATAGCGATAGATAACAACACTATCAGAAAAGGTCATATGAGAGTGTATAAGAGAAAGAGTGATACAAATCGAGTAAATGGACCTTAAACGCCCTTCTCCGATCACTCAAACACCGTTTTTGGGTCTCATTAGGCCATTTTTCTCATTTGTGATGTATCACTTTTCAACTTTTAGTTGCAAAAATTACATCCTTTCCCATATCCGTCCTTTAACTCAGGCGACTACTCAAGGAGCATAAAGTCAAACTCAAAAAGTGTAACTGTTAAGTCAATTGACCAATCCTCGGAATAATTGGACAAGTGACCTGCCCCTCCACATCCTCTAACTTAAATCATCAAAACACAATGAACAGAGGGCCAATATCTCGGAATATCAAAAGGGCGACGGTTCTAAATCCCGAAACACTCACCCCTATTATAGGTCGTCCGTCTAAGGCAGAGAAGGACCTTGGCTCCCACCAAAGATCGGAAGCCAAGATTCTGCGGGGCAAGACCCCCTCGCTACATTTCCCCAGAGTTCCAAAACAGTATCTTTTGCCGCAAACCGATTTTCATTCCGCTGGCGGACTATTATAAATACTCCTCCACCACCTGGGTGGAGTGATATTCTAGGATTTTTGTAAACGGAAATGGCACCTATCCAAGAAAGTAAGGGGAAATGGGATGATATCCCAAATCCATGTTTGATGGTATGTCCTGGTAATGTCATTAAGATGAGCGAAGCTCCTATTAAACCATTGAAACCAACAGAAGTCAGACTTCAAATCAAATGTACTGGTATTTGTGGAAGTGATATCCATTTATGGAAACATGGTGGTATTGGTGATTTGAAGATCACTGAAGATTTAATTATTGGACATGAAGCTGCTGGTCAAATCATTGAGATTGGTAGTCAAGTTAGTAATAAATTATTGAAGGTGGGTGATAGAGTTGCTATTGAACCTCAAGTTCCTTGTGGAAACTGCTATTTGTGTATGAACGGTAACTACAATTTGTGTCAAGAGGTTGACTTTTTGGGTATGCCTCCAACCAATGGTTCCATCCAGAGATTCTTGAACATGGACCCAAAATTCGTGCACAAGTTGCCTGAAGGAGTCACTTACGAAGAGGGTGCTTTGGCTGAAGTCGCTTCTGTCGGTTACCACGGTATTGAAAAGGCTGGAGGCTTGCCTTTAGGAAAGCCTGCCATGATCGCCGGTTGTGGTCCAATTGGTTTAGCCACTTTAATGTTGGCAGATATCTCTGGTGCTTATCCTATTGTTATCAGTGATGTCAATGAAGAAAGATTACAATTCGCTAAGAAATTGGTTCCTTCTGTCATTACTTACAAGATTGATCCATCTTTGACCACCAAAGAGAATGCTGCTGCTATCAGAGGGCTTTTCGGTGAAACCGAGTACCAAATGCCAAACACTGTGTTGGAATGTACTGGTATTGCATCCTCCATCAACACCAGTGGATATGTGGTCAGAAGAAACGGTAAATTGGTAATTGTGGGGGTTTCTTCTTCTAACGAAATCGATGGGTTCCCATTCATGCCTTTATCTTTCGGAGAAGTCGACGTCATATTCGTTAATAGATACCACGACTCATGGCCTCCAGTTCTCAACTTGATCCAAAGTGGTAAATTGAAGAAGATCAATGAGTTTGTCACTCATAGTGTCAAGTTGGAAGACGCTAAAAATGCCCCAGAGATTGTCTTCGATCCAAAGACTCCAAGTATGAAAGTATTTGTCAAGGACGAGGTAGATCTTTTGAACTAAGGAAGCTATGGACTTACATGTATAGTTGAGCATATTATTAATACAGTAGATTGGTTTATAGGAGTTGTATCGTTGAGCAAAAGTAATACAAGAATGAAATGGGATACTTGATTGTAATACTTGATTGTAGTAGTACTTGACTGTAATAGTACTTGGTAATCGATAGTATTTTGGTTGGGACACGCCATACTACCATCTCTATCACTTGCCACCGTATACACTTGCCACCTCCATAAGTCAAACAATCCATCGACTGAGCCTGCGTCAATTGGGCTGCAACAGTTGGGGCACCGTCAGATCGACATCTCCACTCAAATCATGTTTCTGTGGGTGTGAGGGTCTTGGTCCGCCATAACGCCGAAAGGGGTAATAATAGCCTACAATAGCGCTGGAGGTTTTTCGGGCCAAATTGCCGGGTTTAAAGAATGCGGTTGAGGCGACAAGTTAAAATAATATGGTGTTTTATTTTATGTGAGCCTAACTCCAATAACCGCCTTGGCCGTCTGTGAAACCAGACCGCCTGTGACACCCGGCAGCCTGTGACACCTGTTCTGAACAAATGATGTGTCGTTTGTTGAGCCCCAAAATTCTCTTCTTTTGCACCCAATGCGCGAGTATGGGGTAGTATGCATATAGAACCATAGCGGGGCATATTGGAAAACCGTTCATTTAGGTTCTATATACGTAAATATGCAATGGGTCACAAACAGCAATTAGCATGCTAATTCGTAATCGATCAATACTTGGACTTTTGCGGCAGATGCTGAGTTCTCGTCAAACTGATACGTCAACCATTCTTTAACCAATCTTCTTGCCAATTCCAATCCTATGACTCGTTGCCCCATACACAACACTTGGGCATTATTGGATAAAATACTCCTCTCCACAGAAAATGAGTCGTGGGCAGTAACTGCTCTGATTCCTGGCACTTTATTGGCACTTATAGCAACACCTAAACCAGTCCCGCAAATAAGAATGCCTCTATCGAATTTGCCGTCTTTGATCAATTCTCCTACTTTGGTTCCTATGGCTGGATAACTGGTAGAGTCTGTGTTTGAATCGACTCCGATATTTAGCACTTCGTCAACCAAATGGTGTTTCTGTAGGTCTTCATATAGCTTCTCTTTATACTCGTAACCTGCTTGATCACTACCAATAACCACCTTCATTTCTCACTGGCTCCATCAGTTGCTGGGCCATGGGGTTCCTTTTATATAAAGTCTATTTGGACCACACACTTCAAGTGGGGCATTATGGGAAAATTCAAGGAAGAATATTCCACCTAAACTCCATGTCCGAAACCCCAACCTGTTACTTCACATTACTTTCGACGTGTCGGTCCCGAGTTTCTTACCCGATATGTAGTCTCTTCCCAGTGTTTTTGTGCTGCCCCACTTCTGTCGGTATAAATAGTTTGAGTGATGTCTGGAATGTCCTAATCATCACCAATGGCTAAACATTTCTTACCAGAAGACCTGAACTTCTTGGTCAAGAATTGCTTACAAGGATATGCCTTATCCAACAACCACTTGTCGGTTCTTTTGAATGAAAAGGTCATTTACAATAATAAATTCGATCCTTCTAAAATCTGTTTGATCAGTGGTGGTGGATCCGGACACGAACCTGGCTGGGCCGGTTTGGTAGGCAATGGAATGCTATCAGCTTGTGCACAGGGGGAAGTGTTTGCATCTCCTAACTTCAAGAACATCCAAGCTGCTGAAAAGATCACTCATAGTGATAAAGGATGTATTTTGATCATCACCAATTATACTGGTGATAACTTGTACTTTGGAATGGCTCAACAAGAGTTGATTGCTAGATACGGAAAGGAAAAAGTCAAGTTGTTGAGATGTACAGACGATGTATCGATCAAAAGAAGTGCTAATGGATTGGTAGGAAGAAGAACCTTAGCTGGTTGTGGTATAATCATCAAGATGATGGGAAGTGGCTCAATGGATTCCTGTTATTCCTTGGATGATATCTACAATCTTGGTGAAAAGGTCAATGAAAACGTCATCTCTATCAATGCAGGTTTGGATCATGTGCATATTCCTGGCCATCCATCGGATTCCAATTACGGGAAATTGGAAGATAATCAAATCGAGATAGGTTTGGGGATTCACAACGAACCAGGATTCCTTAAACTTGATAAGGTTCCAAACAACGAAGCTTTGATATCTGATTTGTTAGGATACTTGTTGAACAAAGAAGATAAGGAAAGGAACTATTTGAAGTATGATTCTACTGATAAATTCATCTTATTGTTCAACAATTTAGGTGGAGTACCTATTCTCGAGGAAAAGGCTTTATTGTTCGAGGTTGTTAAACAATTGGACCAATCATATGGAATAGTCCCTCATAGAGTATTGGCTGGTACGTTTGTGACGTCTTTGAATGCTCCTATTTTCACCATTACTTTGTTCAATGTGACTAAATCCACTACTGCTTTATTCAGTGAAGAAACACTTTTTGATATCTTTGATAGACCAACCAATGCCACCAGTTGGCCGCATTACCAAGACAAAACTAACATTGTAGGCGATTACAAGTCAAGAATTGTCACTGAGTTCGAAAACTACCCGGAGTTGAAAGTTGATACCGATAAAGATATAATTGTTGATCCAAAATTATTATATGATGTTCTTAAGATTGGAGCAGAGAACTTGATTGAGTTTGAACCTCAGATCACTGATTGGGACACTAAGATGGGCGATGGTGATTGTGGGAAGATGTTGGAATTGGGTGCAAATGCCACCTTGAAAGCTATTGGAAAAGACCACCATAGTGGAATTACCAAAGATGGGTCCGTGTTAACTTGTTTGAACAAGATTCTCTCCATTTTAGCCAATGATATGGGTGGAACCTTGGGTGCTATTTTGTACATTTTCGTCAAAGCTTTGATAAACAATTTGATTAAGGATTTGGACACTTCAAATCATTCAAATATCAACGAGCTTTTTGCAGCCAGTCTTAATTCGGCTATTGAGACTTTAAAAGAGTTCACAAAAGCAAGAGAAGGTCATAGGACTGTAATGGATGTTTTGATACCTTTCACCAGGTCGTTTGCCGACTCATTGGATATCAAAGAAGCCATGAAAGTGGCTGAAGAGTGTGCTGAAGGAACAAGAACCATAGCACCTAAACTTGGCAGGGCCTCCTATGTGGGTGGATTGGAGAATACGACGGTGTTTCCACCAGATCCAGGAGCGTACGGAGTTTACCAGATCATAAAGTCTTTTGAGGTTTTGTAGAGAGTAAGTAGGGGTAATAGAAGAGATAAGAGAAATAAAAGAGATATAGGGAAAGACGAGTGAATTGGTAGTGAGGGTATGAACAATCAAGGATTTGATTGACAAACGGAGACTAGAAGGACAGATGGTGATCATGGACACACATTTTTTTCTTTCAAACACTGGGTCTTGACAGACCTTTTGTCCTGCCATCCTTACACCAAGATATCATCCACTATATTCCACTGTTATCTTTTTCGTCCTTTTTGTCCTTTTTGTCCTTCTTGTCCTTTTTGTCCTTCTTATCCTTCTTATCCTCCTTGTCCTCCTTGTCCTCCTTGTTCCTTCATCTCTCGTCTCTCCTTGCCAACTATCCTGTTCTTCAGTAACAATCGTACATTATTTTATCAAATGAATATGCTAAATATCTATTGGTCAGCCTTCAAACCAGCAACACCTCTAGCCGCATAGTACAATGGAATGATGGTGGAAACAGTGAAAATAGCGTAGAAAGGGTACACTAAAGCCTTAGATCTTGGACCTCTCAACCACAACCTTTGGTTGGAGTTTTGGTATCTCTTTTGTAATTCTATGATTCTTTGAGGATTTGGGGCCATTTTGTGATGAATAAAACTTGGTCAATTGTTAGTTTTAATGTCAATTTATTGTGTTTGAATTGTAACTTACGCTTTGTTTTAAATAATCAGTTCACTTTTTTTTCTCACCTTTTTTTTCAGTGGTTCATCCAATGAAAGATTGTATTATGGAAATACGGTTGGGACACGCTTTTATATCTACCCTGCATAAAGAAGAGTTCATATATTCATTAATCATTACTGTTTAATCTTCATCGCTAAGATTGATGACAGGACGTCTTCTGTCCATGGATCTGGTGGTTAGTTGGAAATCAATGTTATCGTCGTCTGACAACTCTATGGTCTCGTGATTGTTGAAATGCTCCACTGCTGTTTGTAGATCATCAACGTCGTTTCCAATGTAATCATCACTGGAATCGAACCCATTCCACGAACCTGACGGACTCAAAGTGCCGTGCCCATGTCCAGTGCCTTCGGGATTTCGGTTTCTATGCTGACTATGCTCTGAATTGGAATCACTTCCATCAATATCTGATAAGATATCGTTATCACTAGTGACATCTCGATGGATATCATAATCTCTTCTCCCGTCAATAAAACTATCATCGCTGTCGTACCTGTTATCTTCATCACTTCCGTAATCTCTCCTTTCCTGTTCATCTTCCATCTCGTCCAAAGACTCGTAAAAAGTATCATCATCTCGCAGGAACCGGAATATAGCCCCACAGTTCAAACACTCAGATCCTTGTGCTTCCCAATGACAATTAGCACACCTAGCCACTCCATCCGACCTATCTATCATTGTCAACACACTCTTGAATACATCACCAAATAGCTTCTTATTTTTGAGATCATACTGAAAACTCTTCTCGTTATCATCTCTCCTCTTTTGCATATCCTCCAAATCTTGCTGTGTCATTTGTCCCATTCCATGCTCCACCATAAGATTAACTATATGTCGACTGATATCTCGAAGCTGCACGTTCAATATTGGCGGTGAATCCAACTCGTGCCGACAAGTGGGACATGTCACTTTATTCTCAAACCATGAGGTACAACAATCGTAGCAAAAGGAGTGGCCACAACTACTAATGACAGGAACATGCATAATATCTGAACACACAGAACACTCAAGACTGTCGACTATTCGATCCAAGAGACCTCCTGTCAACACACCATCTACCTGTTGCCATTGAAAAGTCATTTTACCTGAAAAAATACTTGAAGATGTAATTTTAATGATGTGAACATCGCGCAGATTTATTTATGGCTGCAATTTGTGAATGCTGTTTAATGTCTATTGTCGTTATCATTAGTGGTTGGAGAGATATTCGAATAAAGTGTTGGTCTGGATGTCTAGTTTTGTGGTTTGAAGGTCGAGTTGGTTTTGACACTTTTGGATGAATTGATCGACTTTAATGATGCATGCTTCCAGTGCGGGTGTGGAATGGGTTAAATTGTAATTATGAAGTCGATTCTTGAACTGATGCAACTTGTGGATGATATATGGTGATAATGTTATGGAGTCTAAGGGGAACCTTTCAAACTCTTGACAAATCCGTTCAAAGTCTTTTTGGAGGTATAATGGTAGCAATTTGAACGTTAGTACTACCATTCTGGAGATATCTGATAATTCTTGGTTATTGACGGAATTAAGGGTTCTTACACTCTCTTCCCACATCCCCTTATTTGTTAAGAGTCTGCTCAATGCTATTTTGTTGTTGGTGTTCAAATTATGTCCGTTATAAGTGATAAATCTCCGAAGTTCATCCTCCGTAGCAAACTGTAAATTTATCATACTCAACCTGTTTTGTTCTTTAGGTTGCATTCTTATTGTCTGGGCGAGATCCAAAATTTCATTTTTCACACGAAGACTACCACATCTGAAAGTTTGTTCGATAACTCTCATGTCTGGTTTGATTCCCCGCAGAATGAGCTCATCAAATCCCTTAGTAACACGGAATTGAGATTGAGTCTTGTTTGATTGTTTCTTTGTCTTCGATGGTGATACATCTTTCCATTTGATTGATCTGTATTTCTTGGGATTCAAAGAATTGGTTCCGAACACGATCGGCCGGACCTGAGAGTCTATCTTTTGCACCCGCATCTGTGATATGATGGCCTGTTTCAATGATTCTTCCAAACTACTTTGCTTGATGAAATTGATGAACCTTGGACGAAATTCTTCCACATAGTATGGATGACTCCGCACAAGGGACTCGAATATGAGTACGAACAATTCAGGAGTGAACTTCTGGTTCATACTTTGAACAAATTCCATGAGACTTAAGTGCTTTTCATGGATCATGAAGTTCTTCATCAAGAGCATCTTTACGTGATCATCTATTGGAACTTGGTGATCGTTCATCTTACTGAGGACAATTTTCACGGAGTCTAAGGTAGTATACCTCGTAAAGAAGTCCACAAGGATGTAGTAACATTCCGTGAGTTCTTGTAAGGTTCCATGTTCAAGAAGTTCGTCTGTTAATGAATGGATCTCTTCTATGTCTTCAGGTAAAACCTCTTTCTTGAAACTGTTCTTCTGTCTACTTGTAATTGTATTCTTCAATTGAACTATCCTGATGAGATAATGGTCTTGTAAGCCGTATCGATGAATCAAGATTTCCACCTCTTGGAGCTCCTCCAAGGTACCAAATTTATGTGCTTGAGACAAAACTGCACTCATGGCTCTTGCGCTAGGCAAAGGATTACGTGAATAGATCCAGGTCTGAAGAATAGCAGTCAAGTTCTCGAATAAAGAACCTGCTTTTATGAACGAAAGTAACAGGAGTTCTAACACTTTAATGTCCAAATTTTGGCTCTGGGTAGTTATAACCTTGAATTGAGTTTTAGCTGATTCAATATCGAAGTTAACTGCATTTCCTGTTATAATATAGCATAAAGTCTTTTGGTTCAAATTATCATTTTTCAAGTACTTATCAGCCAATTCATTCAATAAGTCCAATGATCCAACATGAAAACATACTTGTATAGCGAGCTCCTGAAACTTTTGTTCTTCAATCATATGTGGAATGTACAATTTGATGATATCGAAATAAGCCACCATTTGATGTTTGAGCATTGGTTCAAATGGTAATTCGTCAATATGCTTCTCTATCAAAGAGTGTTTAGAATTCTCGATGTCCAATTGGAACGCTCGATACATCACTTCAGCAGCTAATATATGTTTGGACTCAAACAGTGATTGAATCAACGATGTGAGTGTCTCATAGTCTTTCAATTCGATACACTTCAATGTTTCTGTCACAAGACCACTACCTTCATTTTCCACTACAAAATCATCAGCAGAATCTTTTGGCTTCACCAACGCCGTCTTTGTTCTCCAAGCAGGCAATTTCACTCCCATTATCAAACGAGATACAGTGTCGTATGATGTGGATTTGGTGTTTGAACTGGCAAAGCGTGTTTGTGTCACCACCACTGACCCACCTCGCACGGATCTTCGCACCATCGCACTTCGACCACACCACGGAGGTCGATAGGTACGTATTTTCATGTGTTTGTGTTTGTGTTTTCAAATTTTGGGATACCTTTAGTTAGAATGAGATAGATATACCCAGAGGAAAACTTTTTATTCGCTCCAGATCACGCTATTATAGTCACGTGACCCGTTTGTCTCCATTTTTCAGTTGTCCCGCATTTAACTTTCAGAAGATAAATCTTTGATTTTTAGACAAAATGTCGTTGTACTCAAAACTCGGACCTCAAGGACGAGCTTTGGTCAATGGAGGAGGTGGATCTGTTGAAGGGCCACAGGAGCTCGACTTCTTGATCCACAATCTTCGAAATCCTGGTTCGCACACCTCAATTAATCAGGTTTTAGGGTACATGTACCATTACTTACCGTACGTTAAAGTAGAACACAATTTACGGTTGATATTTGCTAGTTTTTTGAACAATCCCACATGTTTCGGGGCTGGTGGTGCGAACTTTGAGCTTGCTTATCCGATTATTGAAGCATTCAAAGCCATTTCAGATAAGAAGTTAGGCATTTCTCAACCTACATTATCGATCAAATCATGGTACACAATTCTTTTGCATGAAATGAGGAATTTCGTACTGTTCGACCCTGTGAATAATGGATGGAAAGTATTACCGGTGATCTCTGGCTTGTTGTTATCCAATGATTTAAGAGACGAGTTACACACCAGTCATAATATGATTGAATATAAGTGGTTCTTTAGAGATTGGGATTCTGAAATGACTAAGTTGTACAAACTCGGTTTGGCTTATACGTTGTCTGGGTACAACAGTGATGAGATTATCAACTTAGCTTTGTTGAGTTTATCTATCACATATAGAAAAGAAGACAGCATCAAGAGCTATACTCCTCAGGTGTCTAGTTCATTTATGATTGGAAAGCTTGTGGAGCTTTTGTTTTCCAATAAACCCTACACTCTACAGTCATATGAGATGTTCTTGAAGGATCCCGACCATGCAGAAGAAGTTATGACTAAACCAGTGATCAAACACTTGAACAGACTTTCGTTCTTGTTAGAAAGCTATTTTAGAGACTTACCTGCTAATGATGCCAGTTTTGATCTTATAATGGACAATTTGACTAAGATGAAGATATTCAACACTTCTTTGGCAGGATCAGTGGAATCTTCCGTGTTCAATCACTCAGACAGTGTAATTAATAGTTCTCCTTTGCACCAACTGTTCTGGTTCCTTATGAAGAATTTGTTCTTTGCTGAGTGTATCATTTCACAAGGAATACTCACCAGATTCCTAAACCACTCCAAGTTCTCGATATTCAAGATCTTTAGTAAACCATCAATTGAGATTGAGTACAGAATGATCAGCTTGAAAATTCTTGAGTCTTTCTATCACTTGAACTTTATCCTTCTTTCAATTGGCCAAGGTGGTTTCGATACTTATAACTTCGTATACTACTTGTCGTTGGAGATCATATTTGGCTCTATTTCGCTGGCCATTGAATTGGAGAAGTTGTGCATGTTCTTGATAGGGTATCCCAATGTGAACTTGAATTCGGTTCAAATCAACAACAATCTTATCAATAGAAGCAAAGTGCTCTTTGTGTTGGGGTCATGGGAGAATTATCTCCAGAAGAACAAGTTCAATAATGACTATATCAAACAAAATATTTTCCCAATATGCTTCGATATGGTTGTTGATCCACAGGTTGGAAGTTTTGAAGTCATAGAAGCTTGTCATTCAGTGTTATTACTATGCTTTTCTAACAAAAGAGCTAACAAGAACTTGAAACAATTCATGGAGTACGTTGATTTAATCATTTCTCAATTTCCCCGGATTTTATCTTCTACCCAGTTAAGCATTGCAGTTGAAACATTAGGAAAACAGATTTTGTCTAATCCGATAATTTATGAGAATGGCTTGTATGCTAACTCAGCAGAAGAATTTCTTGATTTCATTCATTTCAAGTGTCTCAATGCTAGAAGTGGTGTTCCCATCAAAATCAATTCTACAGATGCTACCTTTACATCAGCTCAACCTATAACTGAGATTGGTGCAGAGTCAACCATACGATCCTTAAACTACAAAGGACATGTCGATATAATCGATGAGAATAAAATGAAGAAACCAAAAGATCAAGTAAACCTCAATATCCTCCCCAAAAGCAAATCTAATGAGTATGTGTTCACCAACAGAACAGCCCCAGAGACTACTAGAGAGGCCATCGTCGTTTCCTTCATCAACCTTATACCATATCTCCCACTATCTGTGTTCATTCACTGGTTGAACAAGATCTTCATGTTAATTGAGGCAAGTAATCACCAAGAACGGCCATATTTGATCACAATTCTCTGGAAAGTTTTAAGTGAAAACTTAGATCTCAACAGATGCGAAATAGCTTATAGATGGTGGTATGACACTAAACAAGCTGTGGTGTTAGGAAATGATCTTGCCAGGTTATAAGATAAGCATTATATATTAAAATACGCACTGAAAAATTCACCTCATCGCATCTCATCTCTAAACAGTTTACCATGGCTAGAAAGAAGTCGGCCGCCAAAAAGGCCAGAGAAGCAGAAGAAAAGCTTCAAGCACAGTCTGGAACCACTCCTGTGGTTGAAAAGTCTGAAAAAATCCAATCCAAACCTGTGGAAAACGACTTACAATTAATTTCAGACGATGAAGAATCATCAACTTCAGAAGAAGAAGATGAATACGGTGAATTAATAACTGATAGAATCGATTCTGATATCAACAAGGTTTTGGAAACTATCAAGACAGATCCATCTAAACTTTTGGACAAGAATGTCAAATTTTTTCAAGACGAAGATAAAGAAGTATCGAGAACTAAGAAAGAAAAGCCTATGTATTTGAAAGATTACCATAGAATGAACTTGTTATCTGGCGGTTTCAAAGACGAAGATGAAGACAATGAATATGGCACTGTTGATGGAGAAAAGCCGTATGTTGTTGAACAGAGAGAAGAAAGAGACAAGCTTTTATCTGATATTAAAAATGCATTTGATGAGGAAGAAGACGACGAAGATGAAGATGATTTCTTAAAAAAGAAAGAAAGACCTGCACAGGACAGACGAGAAGTTCCTGCTTCTCTTCCAGATCCAGAGAGGAATCAAGATGAGTTCTTAAAGACTTTCCTCGATAATAAAGCTTGGATTCCAACAAAAAATGATAAAGTGGTTAATCTTGACAGACAAGGAGAAGATGATGATGAATTTGAAGAAGCAGTTGAAGATTTCGAACATGCATACAATTTCCGTTATGAAGATCCCAATGCAACTGAAATCGTCTCTTATGCTCGTAACCAGGCTACTTTAAGAAGAGATAAATCTAATAGTCGTAAGAGACAAAGAGAGAAAGAGAATGAAGAAAAGGAACAGAAAGTTAAGGAGAGGGATGAAAAAGTCAAGAAGAAAGAAGTGTCCAAAATGAACAAAGTTGTTGATAGATTGACTCAAATCAAAGAAGCCGTCGGTGCAAGTGTTAGTGAAGACACCATAACTCGAGTTTTTGGTGACTCTTTGTTGAATGACGACTTCGATGATGCTGATTGGGACAGTAAGATGGCTGAAATCTTCAATGAACAATACTATGATGACGAGACCACCAAACCTGAGTTCAGTGACATGGATTTAGGAGATGATGATGAAGAGGAAGAGGAAGAAGAACAAGAAGAAGAACAACCAAAAAAGAAGTCGAAGAAAGATAAACTCAAAGAGAAGAAAGAATCAAAGAAAGAAAAGACCACTATCAAAGAGAAAGCTAAAAAGCTTGTTGAAGCAAACAGAATTAAAATCATTGACGAAGTGGAAGAAGAAGAAAGAGGACGTTCTAAAGAAGAAGATGTCAAGTTCAAGTATCGTGAAGTTTCTCCAGAAAGTTATGGTTTAACCACCAGAGATATCTTTGTTGCCGACGATAAGCAATTGAACACATATATTGGTATCAAGAAGTTTGCTCCATACAGACCAAAAGAGCTCAGAACCAAAGATAGACGTAAGTACAAGAAGAAGAGACCATTGGAAGAATGGAGAAAAGATGTATTCAAAGGATACAAACCAAAGGAAGATGAAGATGATAACACCATTTGGATTCCAACTGAAGAAGGTAAGAAAGATAAGAAACACAAAAAGAGTAAGCATGATCACAAGAAACATAAAACTGATTAATTAATGTATATTAAGACCGAATAAATAACCCCTGTTAAACTATGCCAAAAACCAACCTCAAACGAATTCCTTTATTCGTAATTGGGGAAGCTTACTATAGATTTTGCTGGAAGACTCCTGTTCCTCCTGAGACCAAAACTTCTAATGGACCTTCTGCCACTAACAGGACGTTCTTGTGGCTCAGGGTTCAAGAGTCTTTTCAAATAAACCCTAGCGATACAGAAGAAACAAGTGATGATGGTCAACATAACCCCCAAAATACCAAAAAACCATCCTAACCCTGGATGGGTATCTCCTTGACCCGGAATATTCACATTCATACCAAACAACCCTGTCACTAAATTCAATGGAAGTAAAATTGTACCTAAAATTGTGACTTGTGACAACATGACTGTCACTTTGTTGTTGGAATTAACCGATTCAACTTGTAATTGAGCCAAGTAATTGGCGTGAGATCTACTGAAGATCTTTTCATATGCCAATAAGTTCTGGAACATCGTAACAACGTGATCTTGAATATCACCAAGATATAAAGCGATATCGGCTCTTGGTTGTGTAATATTTCCTGGATGATGGAATTGGTATTGGTTTGGTGCCATCATGTTTGGAGGAGCACCAGGTTTAGGTCCAAAGCTAATGCCACCTGATCCATCATGAGCGAATCCCATTTGTGGTGGAGGTGTTTGTTGAAGGGGAGTACCTGTATCATGAGGTGATAAAGCGGCCAAATTTGCCAGGGATTGGACTTGGTTGGGCTGAACTGGGATCAAGTTTACTTCATCTTGACATCTTTTTGCAAACATCTTAATAACGTCAGCTTTACCGGAAAGTAATCTCATTAAAGTCATTACCTTTCTTCTCGATTCACCAATTCTTTGTAACATCGAACCAAAATCAGTATCTCTAGCGACAAATACAGAGTCTTCAATAGCATCAGCTTCATATTCAACTCCAGTAATAACAGGAATGAAAGCATCAGTAATATCATCAATGATAGCATAACAGATCCAATCGGCTGAAACATCCACATAATCTCTCAATTGACGGACTCTTCTCCTGACATTAGCAGGGTGGTTCACTGGAGAAAAATGGAATGTCAAGATTCCTTCTCTGAACACGACAATATAGACATTAATAGGTTCAAGATAATCTTCAGACTCTTTGTCTTGCTCAAAAGTGTGGAAACAAACAAAGTAGTAGTTCTTGAAGAGTTCGACCTTTTCACGACTTTCTTGAACTCTGATATCTTCAGAGGTCAAAGGATGTAATCCAAAAGCCTTGGAAACAACTTTCATTTCAGCATCTGTTGGACAAGTGCAATCCAACCACCAAGTACCTTCACCATTATTGAACACTTCTCTTATCGATTGATCTTTTTCTGTCAACGATGGAATATCGGGGGCATGGATAGTTTCTTCAAGCTGAGAACTAAAGAAAGAAAACCGTTCTGGTAATGGTTCACCGGGTTGTTGGAATTCTTTATCGTTGACCTTTGAACCCGAGAAATGGACAAATTCATCACTACGTTCACTATTGGGGAACGAGCCCTTTTCATAATCCACAGATGAATCAGAAGGATGTTGAGTTTCCTTTTCTCTAATTGGTGTAATAGAACTATCATCGGCAGCCGCCTCTTTATGGCCCGTGAGAACAGTTGTAGTTCTTCTCAAGATGTTCTTAGGAGTGTACTTGAGTGAAGCACTAGACTGGTGTCTCAACTGAGAAGACGACTTGGAATTTTCAGTATCAGGTTTCAATCTTTCATTAATCAACTGTTGTTGTTCAAAAATAGCCCTTTCATTGTCTCTCTCCTCGTTAATGAACTCGTCAATTTCGTCAAAATCAATCCCGTTCACTCTAACGTGTTCTCTTAACATAGGAAAGCACACATCCTCTTCAGTCTCTTGAGAAGATCTTGAACCGTGAGAATTCGCTTCACTGTCAATAGAACTACTCGAGGGTCTTCTCTCAGAATGGAAAGTATCATTAGTTCTAAACCTAGTCATAGGAGAAGCCAAATCTGCCTCAAGATTGTCAGTTCTAGTGTCTCTTCTCTTTCTTCTAATAGAGCCCTGGTTGGGATTCCTGAACGAGATAGCAGCTTGAACATTCAAGTGTCTCTGGTCTTTAGGATCCAACCCACCTTCACTAAAAGATTGAGACCTCAAAGACCTTCTGGAACCCTTGTTTCTTGGAGCTTGGTCAAGTATACCAACAGGATGAAGGAGATTAGGGTCAGGAGCATCCGAGGACCCGGATTGAGATGGTCCTGCTTGAGCAGCAGGAGAAGGAACTGGCAAAGAAGCAGGTTGATATCTATGATCATCCAAGCGTTGGTCGAATTTCTCATCATAAACCCTTTGGGTACTGTTCCTTGGAGAGTAGGAAGCGTGACTTTCAGAATCTGACATGTTTAAACAGATGTTTTGTTACCCACGAGGTATTTGTTTCGTTTTCAATGGAAAGCTCTAAGAAAATCTCAAAAGAATTTCAGGAAAAATTGTATTTGTAACTGTTGACTCAAGGCTCACTATTGATTCCTGATGTATGATTTAAACTGTGGACAAAGTTGTAATCATACTATACAAATAAAAGTTATCACGAGAAGACAATAATTGAAAATTTAAAGAATTTTTCATTCGCATCTGCCGTTTGATGAGATGAAATAAGGGTTACAGGAGAGGAGTCAAATTCCGGGTATTGAAGTCGGAACAAAGGGATGGCTGAGTTGTTGGTGGGTAGATGAGTAGATTGTGTGATTTTCAGGGGTGGTTTATTTGGAGTTTTAAAGAAATAAATGGCGGTTTGTATAGGTTTCTTGATATGCACGTTTGACGTTTTTCGACCCTTCAAAACTGGAAATTTTAACGGTTCTTCTATTTACAGTCTAAAACAACTAAAATTTTTAGGGGTGTAACAAATCCGGTATCTATAACCAATCAACTGGGTTTTTTAATACCTCAAGCAATTTCTCCTCTCTTGAATTTGGTTCCGGATGGTGGTCGTATATCCAAGAGGCTGTCAAAGGTAAAGACATTAAAATACTCTCTATTCTAGCTCCGGGTGTTTGAAGACCAAACTGAGTACCTCTATCAATCACGAGGTTGAATTCCACATATCTTCCTCTTCTGACTTGTTGCCAATGCTTCTCTTCTGGGGTGAAAGGGGTATTGATTCTCTTGGTCAAGATAGGGATATAACTGGTCAAGAAAGCATCAAAACAAGCACTGGTTAAAAGAAGATGTTCTGTTGGTGTTTTAGTGTCAAAATCGTCAAAGAAGATCCCTCCAATACCTCTAGCTTCTCCTCTATGTTTGATATAGAAGTACTCATCGCACCATTTCTTATACTTTGGATACAATTCTTTATCAAACAAGTCCAAAGCGTATCTGTGACGTTCATGGAACAATTTGGCATCTTCTTCGTATAAGTAACAAGGGGTCAAATCAGCACCTCCTCCAAACCACCATACATCTTCCTTATCAGTTTCTGGGTCCTTGGTGACAAAGTATCTGTAATTCAAATGCACCGTTGGAGCATGTGGGTTTGTGGCGTGAATAATCATGGATAACCCACAAACTTGGAATTTCACACTTCCATCAGCGCCAGCTTTCAAGTTCTTATGATTGACTTTCATTCTAGCAACTGCTGCAGGAGGTAACACTCCGTCAATCATCGAAATACCAATTCCTGCCTTCTCAACCACCTTACCATCTTGGAGAACCATGGTCACACCTCCTCCATGACCATCTTCTCTGTTCCATTCATCAATTCTAAATTTTGCACTTGGTTCAAGAGCCTCAACTGCTTGCGCAATCTGTTTTTGCTTGTATCTTACCAAAGCTTCCATTCTATCTCTCACAGAGATCGAATTATCTTTCAAAGTAGCTTCCATGTTTGTTTGTGTACTTGTGTTTCTGTTTGTGTTGAAAATATAACTTCTTTTTGTCTATACGACGAAATCAATCAGCTTTTATATGAAATCGGCCGGAATTTGAAAATTTCCAAATGCGATCAGATGTTGAGTTAGCTGATTATTTTCTAATATTTGCATATATTTATGAATATGTTACGATATGTTTAAAACAAATACTATATATAAATTAAGATTTATTCTTCTTTTGTCTAGATCCTTTTGGAACTCTGGCCAACCAGTAGAAGAACACTGTTAAAGCCATATTAAAGACGATAAAACCAATGAATACACCCAAGTTTCTCCATCTTTGACTGTAATAAGCATTGACAGAAGCTAAGAAATCATCGGTTTTAGCCATTGAGCAGAATCTACAGTCTGTAGTAGATCCTGGGTTGACGATGTTACCTCCAGCAAAAGACTGGTAAGCTTCTAAGTATTGACCACAAGTTTGTCCGTCTGGTGGATTGAAATGTAATAACTCTCTATCAGCACAAGTCACATTCGTTTTAGCAAGACCAGTAGCCAAGATACCTTGAATCAAATATGTGAAAGGGTTGAATCTGTACATAAAGATCCAGAATCCTGGTAAGAAATCTGGTCCAGCCAAAACACCACAGAAATTAAGACACATGGTGAATAACATCACTGCCAAGTTAGCAGCATTATCAGCAAGTTCAATGAAAGAAATACACAATTGACCCAAACTTCCTGCGTAGATATAGAACAAAACCATGAATAACCACACCAAGAATCCTCTTTGGTCAACGGTATCAGTTGGTGTTGCATTGTTGTATAAACCAACTGGGTAGTACCAGGTGAAGAAAGCCAAGCACCCAACAGCAATGTGGAATGGAACTTCTGCAGTAATTTGAGCACAAATGAAAGCAAACCAACTGTAAGTTCTCGAAGGAGCTTCTCTTACTTCATACAAATCTCTTTGGTAAACAAAGTAAGGTAACATTTGTTGGATCAAGGTATTCAATGGAATAAAAGACATGAAAACCGAGAACATTTGATTCTGTAAACCTTGCATGGATAAATTGGCTTTGAAGAAGGAGAACCCATTGAACAAAGAAGCAGAAACAACCAAAAATATTTTAGAGTAGATATAACCAGGAGATCTCCAATCTTGTTGCAAAACTCTCCAAGTAACAACAAGATATTGTTTCAAGTAACTAGCAGCATAAGTTCTGTGAGCATCAGCACCATCGTCTTTAGGTAATTTGACCAATTCGTTTTGCATGTAATCCAATTCTTGTTGAACTTCTTGGAATTCAGTAGACTTGTTCCAAACCTCAAAGTAATCTTGCTTAGCATGAGAACCTGGAGCAGCACCAACGACGTGTAACATCCATTCGGCTGGGTTAGCTTCTTTTGGACATGGATCAGCACCGTATTTTTCAAAGTAGTTAATCAAAGTAGAACAGTTTTCACCTAAATCACCGAAGTAGACAGTTTGACCACCTTTTTGTAAGAACAATAATCTATCGAATTCTTGTAACAAAATAGCAGAAGGTTGATGGATAGTACACAAAATAGCTTGACCGTGATCAGCCAACTTTCTCATCAATTTACAAACAGACCAAGCAGTTTGGGAATCTAAACCAGATGTTGGTTCATCCAAAAACACCAATAATTTAGGTTTAGCTGCCAACTCAACACCAATAGTTAATCTCTTTCTTTGTTCAACATTCAAACCTTCACCAGCAACACCAACTAAAGCATCGGCATAAGGTCTCATTTCCAACAAATCAATACAGTATTCAACGTAATCGTCCTTTTCTTGTTTTGAAACACTACCTGGTTGTCTCAAATAAGCAGAGAATCTCAAAGATTCTCTGACAGTAGCAGTTGACAAGTGCAAATCTTGTTGTTGAGCGTAACCGATAGATCTTTGGAAAGAAGAATCCAAGGCATGACCGTTAACCATTCTAACACCGTCAGTGATAACACCACTAGTAAGACGATCAGATAAACAATTCAATAAAGTAGTTTTACCAGCACCAGAAGAACCCATCAAAGCAGTCAATTGACCAGGTTTAACCCATCCATTAATGTGGTTCAATAACACTCTATCTTCACTCTTGATCTTGACTTGGTAAGTCAAATCTCTCCAGTGGAAAATATTCGAGTTCTTACCCATTTTTTGTTCAACAGAAGAAGAAGAATTGCCATCATCCTTGATTTCATCTTGCAAGTTCATCTTTTCTTCGGTAGACAAACGATTTTCAGCATCGTTAGCTAAAGCCTTAGATTTCTTGTGCTTCTTTAAAGAGCCTTTTAAGAACAACACAATTTCACCCTTTTGCATAGCACCTTTGTTAAATTCAGTTAAAGCAATGTAAACACCCAAGAAGAAAACAATGAAGGCAATAATAATACCAAAGTTCCTCCATTTATGGCTATTATAGTATTCGTAAGAAACAGCCAAATAATTAGTACCATTAACAAAATCGTCACCTGGAACAGCACCAACGGTACCACAAACTCTAGCATCAGCAGGAACGTTTTCGTAACCAGGACCAGAAGGAACAAAAGTAGAACACAGGAACTCACGATTGTGGAACTCGTTTGTCATCAAAGATTCAAACACGTAACCAACAGGGTTGATATAATTGATCCATCTGGACCAACCTAACATCTGAGGAGTTGGAATAACGAAACCAGTAAAAATAACCATACCCAATAATAAAACAGTGGCAGGGGTCATAGCTTGAGGCAATGAGGTAGATACAGCACCAATAGATCTGAATAAATGAGACATTGCTAAAGTACAACTGAAACCCATTAACCAGTAGAAAAAGAACCTACCAGGATTTCTTCTGAAGTTCACCATAAAGTAGAAGACGAAATTAAACGATGTTGACATCAACAACTTGGTGGGTAATTCTGTCAAAATAGAAGCAAAAGCATCGGCAGAAGGTCTGTATAAAGCATATTGTTTATGTTTCTCCACAATAGCTCTGGCTTCGAATAAAGCCATGATTTCCAACAAAGAAGCGAAAGCATTATACAACACAGCAAAAAACATAGCAGCACCTCTATAATAGAAAGAACTAGTGGTAGAAGGTAAATTGTAAAACACCGAAGATAAAATCAAACCCATAACACCTTGTCCGAAAATGGAAAAGATAGTAACGGATGGATCACCCTTCACTCTCAAGAAATTTCTATGCATGATGTACTTGGTTTGCATACCGAAAGAAACGGTGTATGGAGAACCAGCACTGACATGGTTCGATTGTCTAGCCACATGGGACTCATGGTATTGTTGTTTGTGGTTTTCAGCTTCAACTTTTTGGAAGTGATCTTCAATGTCTTTAACCAATTCAGCATATTCTGGAGAACTCTTCCAGTAAGTTTCGAAATCTTTAGCAACCACTGGAACCTTACCTTCAAAGCCAGGGATGACGACTCTTTCAGCTGGATTAGTGATGGACGTTAAGAAATCAGCGGTGGTTTGTCTTTGAGGACATTCGTAACCCATTCCTTCAAAGAAAGCCTTGGCCTTATCAGCCTTACCATAGTAAATCTGGTACCCCTCATATAAAACCACGACATTGTCGAATAAGTCGTAAGCATCTTGAGAACATTGATAAATAGCAATTAAAGGAGTAGCATCTAAAACAGAAGCACTTGTCTTTAAAGCTCTAATAAATTCTAAAGCAGTAGCGGCATCTAAACCTCTTGTGGCGTTATCCCAACATTGAATGGTAGCACCAGATAAAGAAGCTTCAGCAATAGAGACTCTTTTTCTTTCACCCCCAGAAACACCTCTAACATAGTCATTACCGACATTGGTGAATCTAGTATGAGAAAGACCATAAGTGGCCATGTATACGGCCGCCATGTGTTGTGCATATTGTTCCCGAGAAACATTACCTCTATTTTGCGGGGTTCTTAATCTTGCAGCGAACTCTAAGGTATCACCCACCAACAAATGGGGAAAGTGGGTATCAGTTTCTGCGGAATAAATCACATCCCCTCTGTGGTGGTTTTGGATATCACTTGGAGTTAAGCCATCATAACTGATTTTAGACTCATCACCAATTCTGAACCCGTAGGTGTGAGCAGCAATTGTTTTCAATAAAGTAGAACATCCGGAACCTGGTCTACCTAAAACAACAGTAACTTCACCAGGTTTCATTAAAGCATCCATTGATTTCAAGATATCAAAGTATCTGGATTCATCGACTCTTCTAGAGTTCCAATAGTCCATACCAAGTTTCCAGAAGAAATTGGTAACAGTAGGTTGATAATCAGAATCAGTAGCAATACCACTGGCTCTTAAATTCCTATAAGCAATCCCCAAACTTGAAGGTTTGTAGTATTCAGGATCGCTATCCATCAACTTTCTTAAATTTTTCACCCAGAACCTGGCATCAAAATCATCACCAAAAGGGTCTAATTTTGGATCAGCAACATCATCATAAGGTTCAACCCCTGGTACTTGCGACATGTGACTCAAATACTTGATCAAATCTTGAGCACTTTCAGTAACTGAACCAACATGAGACTGATTGGTGATGGTTCTAGCTAACTCTTGAATACTAGCAGAAGCCGCATCATCGAACCCTTGATAATCATTGGTATGACCAACGAATTCCTCTACAGAGTTGGAATCGTCATAATTAGACGAGTCCTTGCCTATGGTTTCCTTCTCTGACATGTTTGAAGCTAGAAAATCAAAATACAGATATCTCGTACTTTATATGTAAATTGGTAGCTGAACCGGAAAAAGGAAAAAGAAAACATACCGGAATACGGACCATCTTAATCGTTCTGGTTTCCGAGCGCATTCGTTTTCGTATAGACTTGGCAACTACAAACAACGCTATATACGATGCCATTAGCATTTCCTGGGTAATTGAACCAGCTTCAACCATGTACTTATCATGCCCCAAAACATATGTTGTAACCCCCCAAGTTTCTTAACTTTACCCACCACCACAAAAATCACCCAACTTGACCCACTTCGGCGCTAGCGCCTTTTGTTTGAACCCGCCTTATATGCAGGATCTTACGCCTCCTACTCTCTATGGCTTACGTATCGATGCGCAAAGTCATCGTTTACAGTTGAAATAAAATTAAACTACAAAAAAAAAAACCTTGTTAGTAATCAATGAGTTGATTGTTCTATTTCGGGATAATTGTGGCAGCCGGGCGAAGTATCGTTTTCTTTTTCGTCTGGTGGGGCGTAATGATTTTCCTTTCCGAAACTCCGTAAAACCCTTATTTCCCGTGTGGATCGACGGTTGACGGTTGAGGACTGTAAGGTCCCTTGTCCGAGAACTATATAGATCGCTGATGTTTGTTATTTTTTTTGGCCGTTACAAACAGCCCATCGGATTTGTATGTCACGTGCAATCGCACGGCTGGTTTATTTATTATCACTATACTAGAAGGCGTACCTGAACCCCTTATTTTCGAAATCACTAAAGTCCTTGAATCCATTAAGTACTGTTTCCTTTTGTACCTCTTCTGTTACTTCACCGTACTTCTGGTTTCTTTTCTTGTTTCTACGAAGCATAAGAGCCAAGTACATAAACCCGAGCACTATCATTCCGCAATAACATACGATTAATCCGGTCATGGCACTATCGTATTTGGGGGCTTCGTAACTGAAGAAGATATTTGCCCCCACAATGTTCCCTGCTGCATAGAACACAAACCATAAGGAGTTGGCCATAGTCTTTTTGGTCGTCCCTGCGACGTTCGCATTTAACAATACCCAGGTAAGAATAACTGGTCCTCCTACAATGAATTGCAACCAGGTACATCCAAGCAATGCCCATCTGTTTTCTGGTGTGGCTGGTGTTACTTTGATTCCAATAAGACCTGCTAATGGAATGGCACATACCCAGAAGAAAGAAAACCATACCATGTTCCTGTAGAAAAGAGAAAACACTCCAAATCCGAACACCACAATGAACTCAATGGCTCCTGTAGGCATTTGTAAAGCTGCCACAAGACCATGACGAGCACCTGGTAATTGATCGAATCCTAAACCTCTGATGAAAGCACTAGAAAAATTAGAAACACCACCATTGATGACTCCACATGCTAATCCGATGATCACCAAGAACCAGATAGATGGATCCATTAAAGCCTCAATGATATGCTTTCTGTTGTACTTCTTCTCTTTCAAACCTTGGTTATTTCTAGAAACAACTTCGATCAACACGGTTTTTTGTCTTTCGTCCAAGAACTTGGCTTGGGCTGGACTGTCTGGACAAATCCAAAGGAAAACCACCGACCAGACGGTGTTCAATAACCCAATGACCAAGAAGATCAACTTCCATTGAGCGATTGAAGAGTGAACTGCTTGACCCAATCCAAACCCTAAAATGGCACCAACCATGGTACTAATACCATTCATCGAAAGGAAAACCATCATTCTGAAAGGTTGGTCTCTCTTCTGGTAGAATAATTGACACACATTCATACAGTTTGGAGAAATACAAGCTTCCAAAACACCCAAAATGAACCTAAGCACCAAAATACCACCGTAATTAGTAGCACCCACGTGAGCTACCAATACCACACCCCAAGTGAAAAGAGCTATACCGGTGTATTTAGCCACAGGAACTCTTTGCAATAAATAATTAGCAGGAATACTACCTGCTAAATAACCAAAATTGAAAATAGCTGCCACCCAATTGATTCTATCACCCACCAAATTCAAATCTTCCACAAACCTGTATGGGATAGCATAATTCAACGAAAGCTTGTTAAGAAACTGAAGACAATATGTCACACATAACAAGGGTAAAATTCTATAGTCGATCATCCTTCTGATTGGCTTGATCTCCTCATCAATCTCTTCTTTGGTCAAGTTTTGGGCATTCTCGTAGTAATCGAACCCCAACACCTTATGATCTGAATCTTCAACTATTTCATCGACTTTATCAATAGCAAGATCCTTCTTTTCATCGTAACTCACACTGCCACTTCTGCTGGCTGTAGGACTATTGCTCTCGACGTCAACGGTGCTGATCTCTTTTTCGGCCATTTTCTGAGGTACTTAAATTGCAGACATAACGACACTTTTATATTCGATCCAACGGTTCAGCAGCTCCGCTAAGGTTATTGGCCCATTGTTCTGATAACAAAGTTGAAAAAGAAGGGCGGAATCGCATCGGTAATTCTCTCCCACATCTCCTTCTGTAAGGTTTCTCCAAAGCAAAAAAGATGCAAATTTTTCCCAATCGGGAAATAGCCACTCGATAAGTTTAAATCCTGACAAAAAGGTCGGAATGGGTAACGTGCAGTACCTGGGGAGTTCTAAGCTGGACACTGCGCAAGTAGTAAAGTTTGAGCGCCTGATCACTTATCGATAGCCTGTTTGGGCCATTTGGCTTATCTGCCAAGCTTCCTGCGTTATTGTTGCAGGGACAGGGACGGAAAACATGCGGCTAATTCCTGATTGCGTATTTTGGAAGAAGGGAACATGTTTCCTTTTTTTAGTTGATTGAAGTGATAAACCGAAAAGTCGAAGCGTCATCAACAGTTGGTGGATAGACTTTACATTTGATGGCGATAACTGTTTGGTTGATTTTTTTGTTGCATTGATTGGTCAAGTATGATCTGTGAAAATTGCGCCCTTCATTTAATGCAAGCACACTAAAAGGATATGAAAATTAAGTGTTTCTTCAAGTAGTATTCAGTAGAAAGTTCTTTTGTGAACTCTAGATCCTTTGTGAACTTCAGATTCTCTGTGACCTTCAGATCTTTTGTGGACATCTTATCCCTTGTTGGTCATTGCATATGGCAGGTCAAAGAGCTCTAGATATCCGTTTCCAGCAGGTGCGTGTGATGGCGAAAAACATGTGTTTAGTGAACATGTTACTTATCACTTTTCCGGAAACACTGATCAAACTGTTGGATTGCAAATGTTTTCTTTGGAGATAATGGCTTGTTCTCTTGAACCACGTATCCTTGAAACCTCAGCTCCACTTATTAACGTCCATATGCTGCATGTGGCCAAAACGCAAATTCAAAACTTCACAGAAGTTCCCAAAATGGGATCATTTCCGGGTTGTATTCAGTAATTTTGTCTACTTGACACATCGTTAATATGTACAACCCGGAAATGTGCATAGTGAATGATTCGAATAACCGAATAATAAGACCAATGTTAAGAGTGCAAATTGTGCTGATAGAGCCAATAAAGGTAATAGTGTTAGTAGATAGAGCAGTGCGAATTAGTGATTGTGGAAGTTATGCTCTGTAGGTGTTGGTTAATGACACAAACGTTACAGATCAAACCCAGAAATTCGGCGATGTTGAGATGATATTGGCTTGAAACAATGCTAGCAGAACTTCTAATCAAATGGTCTTTGCAAAACGGTTTCATCACTCTTCCATCAAGAATCGTCAACGTGGAACTGGACTTCAATGTAACTGAGGAAGAAGTTGAAAAGCTTCCTGCTAAGAACGAGTAATTCAGCTCCGCTCCTGATTGGAATCCAACCGTCTGGGATAGCAGACACTATTGTGACCTGTCTTGAATGTTAGTTTGAGTTCTGATCGTTTTTGCAGCCTGTGTGGCTTAAAATCAAAAAATGTGGCTTAACCAAATACCGCATATTGACTTTCACCGTTTCCCGTTATAGATTGGACAAGGATAAATGTTTAACATTTCAAGTCGAAGAGTAAACAATTGAAAATATCGTGTTCAATGCTTAGTAATTGTTAACGGTGGTGGAGGCTTTGACGATGGTCAATTGTCCAATAAAATGACGGAGATTGATCAGATAAACGAAACAGATGCAAATTGCGACAGATTCCATCTTGATGTGAAATGCCATATTTTGTAGGATACAAAGAACCGTATCGTTGGTTGTTTCTAGTACTTGAGAAGCAATGTACCTACTTTTGAGAATCAGTACTTCAAAGTAGTGCATGGATTGCACCAAGGCTGAGATTTAGTTACCAATGCTTTGAGAATACAACATCAATAAAACGATTAATATCCCAGAGCTTGATCCGTTGAGTGTGTTCACTCGAGTAGACCTTGGATGTTATGATTTGGTGAACTTTGGGGTTTTTAATCCAACTGAACAATGAATATTCACGGATCTTTTTTAAGTGCCGATTCCGATTTATCATTGATTAGTGGCTTTGTTGATTTGTTGGTCAGTGGCTGTGTGTTCGGAGGTAGCAACTGGAAGGGTGTGTAGTGTTTTCCGTTCCTGAACAAGAATACTTGTGAAGTTTAGTGGTACTTTTTGTGGCTCATGAGTCTACGGGATAGGATATTATAAGTCGTTAAGAATCACCACTTCTTCGCCACTTTTTGGCTATTTTTCATCACCTTTGCACTATCCTTTCCATAAAGTCAAGGCCCTAAGTCGATCTTGGATCTATGCATATGAAACATTATTGCTCTGAATGGACCCTTTCCATTCAATTCTTCAACAAGTGGAACAGTCCCCCAATCGAGCCAATGAGTCATCTGTGCCTTGCACATGAAGAACGGGTGTAATGTCTTAGTTTATCCGCCAATTACAAAGCTTAAATTCATCAACCTGTCAAAGTGAGAAAAGCAGCCCTGGCGTCAAGTCAAATCCGGTGATTTGCTCGACCAACAGTATCAAGAAATGATTTATCAATAAAGGTGATGATACGGCTGATCACGTCAATACCAGAAACCGCTTGTGAAATTATGAAAATGACACTTCATTACTCATACATAACTGATTAAGTGTTTGTTCCACTGGTAATGAGGTCAACACCACTCATCAATAATAGACAAAATGGTCAGAAAGTGATAGGAACCACAACCCCACTAACCAATCAAACAAGTAAAATTGGAAGATAACATCCGTTCATCGAGTGGCTTAAAACGGGTATTGTGCACGGAAGCGGCCGACTTGAAGGAGATAACAGTTGCTAAGGTTGCAGCAATTGGTACTGGGAAGATTTGTCATCGGTAGAAGGTGCGTATACAGGGCTCAAAAGAGATACTCATTTTTACCGATTGAATTGACAAGGTACAGATTGGAGGCTCGACCCCATTACATGGGCTGTGACCATAGCCAATTTGGCGGTACATGAGACCTATCAACGTGGTAAACCTTTAAGTATTACCACGGCGGAAATAAGCGGTTTTATGACGGAGGCCGCATAGTATTTTTTTCCGCAGCCAAAGTAATATGAAGGAAAAAAAGATAAAGACATATAAATCGAACGGCTCCATCTTTTTTATTTATTTTCACGCCTTTGGTTTTCCTGTTGTTGTAACCTATCACATCTACTCGTGTAACAGTACACAATGACAGAACGATCGCCTACTGCCTTGCAGAGGAGATTCTTAACTCCAATACTTTCTAAGAAGGTACCTCCTATACCAGATGAGAGTGAAAGAATTCCATACCCTGAAAAGAAAGCTAACATAATATCACAAATGTACTTTTTGTGGTTGATCCCATTACTCAGAGTTGGGTACAAAAGAACTTTGCAACCGGATGATTTGTACAGTTTGACGGATGATATTAAAGTGGAGGCGATGACTGCCACATTCAAAGCGTATTACGAATCATATTTGGCACAATAT
The DNA here is from genome assembly GCA_030571835.1 of Yamadazyma dushanensis. Taxonomy (NCBI): domain Eukaryota; kingdom Fungi; phylum Ascomycota; class Pichiomycetes; order Serinales; family Debaryomycetaceae; genus Yamadazyma; species Yamadazyma dushanensis. The sequence goes on along the minus strand of JAJLYZ010000008.1, from coordinate 43,696 downwards.
AAAATTAAGCACATTTCGAACAAATGCAAAGAAAGGGGTGAGACTATCAAGACGACAACGGTGGATCCAGAAGATGATTTGGAGGATTTCACAGTACCTAAAATAATGACAATTAAGTGTCTTCTTATGACATTTAAATGGTCGTATCTCGCAGCCTGTATATTCGTGGCACTTTCTGGATTATTACAATGTTTGAGTCCTCTTTTGACTAAGCAATTGATCAAATTTGTCCAAACAAGGGCTTTGGGCTTGGAAGATAATGTTGGAAAAGGTGTGGGATACGCTATTGGATCGGTGATTATGGTTTTGGCTTCCGGTGTTGCTATCAACCATGGTTTCTATAGATCTATGCTTGTTGGTGCCAGAATGAAAGCTGTGGTCACAAAGCTGATCTTGGAGAAATCGTTTAAACTTAATCCAAGTTCTAGAAATAAGTATCCTACTTCGATTATTACTTCCATGATGGGAACTGATGCTTCAAGAATTGATTTTGCTGCTGGGTTCCAACCTTTCTTAATCACTTTTTTCATTCCATTGATTGCAATTATTGTGATTTTGATTGTTAATATTGGTGTTTCTGCTTTGGTGGGTATTGCTCTTTTATTCATGTTTCTTTTCATTATCAGTATGATTTCCAAGAGAATGTTTGCTATGAGAGGAAAAGCCACTAAATTCACTGATTTGAGAGTCAATTACATCAAAGAAGTGTTGAACAATTTAAAGGTTATTAAGTTTTACTCTTGGGAAGAAGCATATCATGAGAATATCATTGATGTCAGAAGAAAAGAGATGAGGACTATTTATAAAATGCAAGTTTTGAGAAACCTTATCACTGCATTTGCTGTGTGTTTGAGTATTTTTGCTTCTTTGGTGGCTTTCTTGGTGTTATACGGTATTGGTTCTAGTAAGAGAAATGCTGCTAATATTTTCTCATCTATTTCATTATTTAATGTTTTCACTTCTTTGGTGTTTATGATTCCTTTGGCTGTGAGTTCTTTATCTGATGCTTTAGTTGGTATCGAGAGATTGGGTAACTTTTTGGCTGCTGGTGAAGTGGGTATCAATGAAGGTAAAGTCAAGGCTTCTCCAGAAACCATTTTGCAAATGAACGAAGAGAATCTTTCTATCAAGGTATCTAAGGCCACATTTGAATGGGAAGTGTTTGACCAAGACGATGATGAAGCTAATGAAGACGACAAAGAAGAAAAGAAAGTCATTGAAACCAAAGTTGAAGCTAATGATTCTTACGAAAAGTCAATTAAAGGATCTGAATCCTCCACTTTGGATGCTGAAACTTTTGCTGGTTTGAATGATATAGATTTCAACATCAAAAAAGGAGAATTTGTCGTCATCACTGGTTTGATTGGTTCTGGTAAATCTTCGTTGTTGAATGCTATTGCTGGTTTTATGAAAAGAACTGAAGGTACCGTTGATATAAATGGATCTTTGGTTTTGTGTGGATTACCATGGATTCAAAACACAACCGTCAAAGAAAATATCACTTTTGGTTCGGAATTCGACGAAAAGAAATATAAGGATATTATCTATTGTTGCTCCTTGGAAAGTGATTTGGAAGTGTTACCTGCTGGTGATAGAACTGAAATCGGTGAAAGAGGTATCACGTTATCTGGTGGTCAAAAGGCCCGTATCAACTTGGCCAGATCGGTCTACAGTGATCGTGAGATTGTACTTCTTGATGATGTTTTATCTGCTGTCGATGCAAGAGTTGGTAAACATATTATGGAGAACTGTATCTTGGGATTATTAAAAGATAAGACTAGAATCTTAGCAACCCATCAATTGTCATTGATTGGTTCTGCAGACAGAATTATCTTCTTAAACGGAGATGGTTCTATTTCTATTGGTTCTCCAGAAGAATTAGAAGAAAGTAACACTGGTTTCAGAAATCTTATGGCTTTTAACACTCAAAAAGCCGGTGCCGAAGAAGACGAAGAAGAGGAACAAGAAGAGGAAGAATTGTTGGAAGATGAAAGAGTCAAGGAAGAAGAAAAAGACTTGATTCAAAGACAAGCCACAAGAACTTCTACTGTGGTAGATGTTATCGATGAAGAAGCTATCCACAGAGATTATAATCAAGATTTGACTGTAAGTGGTAAATTGTCTGATGACGAAAGTAAAGCTGTGAATGGAGTTGGTTTTGACATTTACGCCAAATATATCAGACTCGGAGGGGGTATTTTCAAAGGTTACATTTCTTTGATTATTCTTCTTTTCGTAACTGTTTCGACCTTTTCACTTTTGTTCACCAATACCTGGTTATCTTTCTGGGTCGAGTATAAATTTGCTGGAAGAGGTGACAATTTCTATATCGGGATCTATGTCATGTTCACCATTTTGACATTCTTCTTGTTATTGGCTGTGTTCGTTTTCGTTGGTTATTTGACCAATCATGCTGCTAGAGAATTAAATATCCTTGCTGTTTCCAAAGTGTTATATTGCCCAATGTCGTTCATGGATACTACACCAATGGGAAGAATCATCAACAGATTCACAAAAGATACCGATGTTTTGGATAATGAACTCGGTGATCAATTGAGATTCTTTGTGTTTGCTCTGGGTAATATTGTTGGTGTTTTGATCTTGTGTATCATCTATCTTCCATGGTTTGCTATTGCTGTTGTACCAATCTTGTTCCTTTTTTTCCTTCTTGGTGAATTCTACCAATCATCTGCTAGAGAAGTCAAGAGACTTGAAGCTGTTCAAAGATCTTTGGTTTACAACAATTTCAATGAAATTCTTGTGGGAATGAACACTATCAAAGCTTATGATTCCGAAGAACGTTTCTTGAATAAGAATGATTTTTTCATCGATAAGATGAATGAAGCTTATTATATCACCATTGCTGCTCAACGTTTTGTTGGTCTTAACTTGGAATTGATGGCTTGTGTCTTGCCAATTATCGTGAGTTTGTTGTCAGTCTTCCGTATCTTCAACATCAGTCCAGCGTCTGTTGGGTTAGTGGTTTCTTATGTGATCCAAATCACCGGACAAATGGCTTTCATGGTGAGAATTTACACTCAAATTGAAATGGGTATGAACTCCACTGAGAGACTTTGTGATTTCGCTTATGACTTGGAACAGGAAGCCCCATACAGGATTCCTGAGAACTCACCTCCTGCTGATTGGCCACAACAAGGTACTATTGAGTTCAAGGATGTGTCTTTGGCTTATAGACCTGGTTTACCATTGGTGTTAAAGGACTTAAATGTTGAAGTCAAACCACAAGAAAAGATCGGTATATGTGGAAGAACTGGTGCTGGTAAATCTTCTATCATGACGGCATTGTACAGATTGTCGGAATTGAACAAGGGAGTTATCACCATTGATGGTGTTGACATTTCTAAGTTGGGTTTGAAAGATTTGAGATCCAAATTGTCCATTATTCCCCAAGATCCGGTGTTGTTCAGAGGTAGTATCCGTAAGAACTTGGATCCTTTCGGTGATAGTACAGATCAAAAATTGTGGGATGCATTGAGAAGAGCTGGTTTGATTGATGCAGAAAAATTGGATGCAGTTATCGCTCAAACCAAGGGTGATCCAAACTTGCATAAGTTCCATTTGAGTCAATCTGTGGAAGACGATGGGGCTAATTTCTCTTTGGGAGAAAGACAATTGATTGCTTTGGCAAGAGCTTTAGTGAGAGACTCCAAGATCTTGATTTTGGATGAGGCTACTTCTTCCGTTGATTATGAAACCGATGCTAAGATTCAAGAAACCATTGTTCGTGAATTCAGTCAATGTACCATCTTATGTATTGCTCACAGATTAAAGACCATCATCAACTACGACAAGATTTTGGTTCTTGACAGAGGTGAAATAAAGGAGTTCGATACACCAAGAAGTTTATTCAACATCAAAAGCAGTATTTTCAGTCAAATGTGTGCCAAATCAAAAATTACAGCAGAAGATTTCGGAAAAGAAACTTAATTATGTACATATCTGGTGTAAACCTATTAATATACTAAATGACATACACAGTGAGCCATTTATAGCGAATGATTGTTGGAAATAAGTTATGGAACAATCTTGCCTAGTCTGAAACAAAAGTATCAGGTTACCGACATTTTATGCATGTCGCAACCTGATGGTGTAGTAGTTGATGTGAGAAGCCCATGGACGTCTTATCTGATCGGCTGAATTCAAATCTCTTTGTCACTACAATTGGATGCACAAGGCAATGGGCGCTGTGTAAAACTTCCAGTAGCTAAGAGTTGTAAATGTCGATCTTCTTAGAACCATTTAGATATTTTATGTTCGATATTTCTTTAATTTGAAAAATGTCGTCCTGCTATGCATGAGTTTACAGATACATGCAGCTGTGTTTGTTAATTTGCCAATATGACCCAGTCTTCTCGAGGAAGTAAAGGTAGAGGAAAAGGCAAAGGCAAGCGCCAAAGAGGGATAAGTAACACCATGCCCGCAAGTTCTTTAAGCACAAGTTCTTCAAGTAGCCAACAACTTATACTGGAACACCAAGCTCAATCACTGACTAGTGAAGGCACTCACGTCGATCCACTGGCAATGATCGGAGGAGATTTAGAGGACTTGATGCTTCAATTTTCGACCATGGAACAATTCTCCGAGATCAGGCTAGCCTTGAAAGAAGCTTGGAACGATAAGGCTTTAACACTCGATCCACAGTTCGTCGAAAGACTAATAGATAATTTACCTCGTCCTTACAAGAGGAAGCTTTTGATTCGAGAACTCTTGAAAGACGATGGGCTAAGAGAATATAGCCATATCCTTATGTTTTCTTTTCCACATACATCTCCTTATCCCAAGAAATCAATATTTTTGCAGGATCAGCCACCTCAAGGTACCCTCAGTAATTACCAACTGCCGGATGGAACAGATGCTTTTACCAATCGTCGTATTCACCCTCAATTCGCTGACGATTCTGGTCCCAATGCCTTCACTAAAAAGTTCATCGATTTAAGTAAGGCATTGGGAAAACAATACTATGACACATACGCTTCTTTGAACATGATTCAAAGATTGAATTTGAGAGAAGAAATGGGCGACTGGGCGAAAGCAGAATTCAACAAGCTCCCAAGGACAGCATCTGAGCGCCTGATCACTTTCCAGTTTCAATCTAAAATAGTTGAACCATGTACGAAATTCATCGAACTGATGTTTGGCAAACTTACTATGGCCCAGGAGACCGGTGGAACAGGACAACAAAGCGACATAGTTGTTGGGAAGTTGGAGACAATTGAAACGGTGGCAGAGCGTGTAATTAAGAGGCCAAGAATAGCAAGTGACAAAATCCTGGAAGCTGCTGGCCAGGAGCAAGAACCCGAGACTCAAACTCGGATCTTGATGTTCATTGAAATGGAAACACTATCTCTTTCTGCTTTCTTGAAGGATGGGACGTTTAAAGATGTGCCTGAACGAGATTTGTATTTTGTCAACCAGAACAAAGCCTCTAAGGATTCGAAACCCCAAACATTTGAATACAGTTTAATCTCAGTATTCACTCAACTAGTCAGATGTATGATTCTGAATGAAAAGATATGGTACTTTCTCAGTGACCTCGAAACCACTTTCTACGTGGAGTTAGATACAGAGAGCCAACTTTGGAAGGAGTTTGTTGCTCGTGTTAAGGCCAAAGGTAGAAAACAAGAGCCTCCATCAGGTGAGATTGTCGAACTAGTTAAACTACCTTTCAAGTACCGAACTATCGATCTAGAAGATACATCTTTGACTGTCCAAACTGCCATTGCATGTAAACTCTACGAAGAATCGGTAAAGCTGAAGGCAGCTAAAAAGAACGACATGGCAAACCTCAAGATCTTGATGCGTGTAATGGGCCAGGATTATGATCTGCTTAGGCACATTCCTTGGAATAAAGTCATAAGAAAGGTGGAACTGCTGGGTACTAAGACGAAAACCACAGGCGAGACGAAAACCACAGGCAAGACGAAAACCACAGGCAAGACGAAAACCACAGGCAAGACGAAAACCACAGGCAAGACGAAAACCACAGGCAAGAAGAAAACCACAGGCAAGACGAAAGCCATAGGCAAGACGAAAGCCATAGGCAAGACGAATAAACCTCCTGGAAAAGGAGAACAACCTACAAAGCAGGTAGTTCCAAGACACACATGCAACGTTAAATATCTCGGGTACACCTCGTTGCAGAACGAAGAAGATGCTCTATCACAGGTATTACTTTTCGATTCTCATAGACTCAAAATGTATCTTCCAAAGCTTAAGATCCCCAACACAGGCAAAGTAGTTTTGAAGATGTATGATGAGCTTCGAATTCCTGTGGTTGTTTCTAGAACTGGGCAGTCTGAAGATTCCATTTTACTTGAAATAGCGTCAAGGTTCATGGGAGAGGTAGCATGCTTGCAAGAAATCAGAGAGGCTGGAATAAAGAATGTTCCCGAGCTTTTCGATTTCGGCACTCTTGTGATGTTCGAGAACGAGAAGCCCAGGTTTGCAGGGTTGTTCATGGTTATGTCGTATATCGAACCGGACAAAGAGCCTCAATTGAGTTCTGAGAGCATTCAAGAGGGTAGAGCGACTGTCGATTCTATCGATAAGCTTGGGATCGATCATAATGATCTTTATGAGCGGAACGTGATTGTGTCAGACGGTAGAGTTCACATCATTGATTTCTCACATGCCACCTTCGAGAACACAACTGCCCAAGATATTGGATTCGGTGGCCTCCTTGAAAAAGAGAGAAAATACAACACAAAAAAAGCAGTCAAAAGAGCCTCTGTTCCCAGGAAAATTCTGAATAGAGTAGGTGACCGTCCTGAAGACTCAAGTATGAGCGATGCCAAGTCCAACCCTCTCAGCTCATTGTCACTTGGGAGTGATCAAGTTGATTCTGCTGATACCATTGTGACTGACCCAATATCTGCCTCCCCAAATCTAATGGCGTACGACAGGATCATCGAATCCATTACAAATCCTGACAGCCAAGACTGAGAAACAAAGAATTCACAGGTAGTTCCACTCTTGTTTCGCTGCCTGGTCTTGTATTGTACATATAAACGGGTCGTAAGTGGTTCTATTGGTACTGAAAATCATGATGCCCGTGTTTTCAGAAGATCTCGGTGGCTATATGAAAGCTCAGGGCCAATATGACTTTGGGGTCTCTGTTTTTGGCATTTACCAACCTTTGGCCGAAATATCTGTTTGTACCAGAGACAATTCTTCCACAGTTGTCCCAAAGAAGATCCCGAGAGCACTTGTGGACTTCGGAGCAGGAAGTTCTGTGTCAGGTGCTCCTAGAAATACCATAGATGCTGTTCTGAACCCCTTTAGATCATTGGTGTCTATGATAAGATCAGATTCGTAAGTTGTTAATTAGATGCACACACATTTGCACACCAATGCACATATCTACACACAAATCTACACTGTATGTCTGTGAGTCCAAGTATCTTTGAGTCGGAGTAGATCGTTTTTACCCCTCTTACGTATCATTTCGTATATAATTTACGAACTACGACGTTTCCGAAAAATAACGGGTAACATGCAAGTATTATTAAATACGTCAAACGTTTTGTTTCTTGGCCCTTGAAGCTTATAACTTGGGCTTAGTGGCGGCTATTTCTTGAACCATCAAAGACACTGCTTTTGCGCTCATTCCAAAGCCCGATTGGTAACCATATCCACCAGCTCCGTAATTATGTACAACAAGCTTGCCGCCTTCAACAGTTTCAGATTCGATCCTTACACCTCCAAATCTTCCAGGTCTTAACCCAGCAACCACTCTCAAAACATCAAGTGGTTTATCCAAAATTTTAGGAAGTAGTTCAGTGGTCCTTTTGATGATATCATCGGTTTGGCTTTTAAAAGTGTCTCCCGTGTAAATGTCTTTGTCCATGTACCCTCCCAACACAAGTTCACCTCCGGAGTTTGGTCGTGGGATGATATAGGTAGCATAGTCATGGCCCCATTGGACTTTATTCTCATTGATATGGGGTGCTCTGACTACTACTACTTGTCCTCTAATGGAGTACACTTTATCGTCTTTGACGCCGCCAATGACCTTGGCTCCAATCCCAGTACAGTTAAAAACCACCTTGGTGTTGAAGTGGATGAATCCTTGTGAGATATGGCCCAATTTTCTTTGGATGAAAGTGACACCTAAAGATTTCAAGTGGTTGGCAAGATTCTGTAAGAAAATGGGACAGTTGAAGTTCCAAGTGGTATAGGAGACTCCGAACTTGACATTACCTTTCAAACTGGCTTTTTTGTGGATTTCAAAGTCTTTTAAGTATCCTTTCAAAGAGTTGAGTTTCTGTTCGTTTGGTTCGAATTCCCATAACTCAGTGGCTGGTCTATAATCCAAACCACAATCAGCGCCTAATTTGGCCTTGATCTCTGCTAAATTGGTGTATGTGAACTTGTCAAAAGCCATACTTTGTTCGTCACTCGGACTAATACCGGAAAAGTTCCCACCAGCCCAAGGTGAAGTGTAATTGATGGACTGATCTCCTGGCAAGAACTCAGCTACAACTGTGATTTGTTCACCACTAACATTTGCATGGTTGATCAAACAGTAGGTCGTGTACAACCCAACGATTCCAGCACCTACAACCACGTAAGAGCTTTGGAGTTCCGACATGTTTGAATGACAGAAACCAGAATTGGCTACATTTTATATGATTTGACATTTGGGGACAAAAGTCGGCTTTAAGATGTATCTCTCGACCGCTTCGGCGAAGATGTCAGCGGTTTTGCGATTTTAAAAACATCCAATGCTGCTGTTTAAATCCGCATAGTTCCTGATGATGTCTCAAGTGTTTACACCGGGAGATGATGAAGTTTCGGATGGCAAGAGAACAGAGAAGTCCAAGAACATCACCAGAAGAAGAAATATCTTATCGTGTAAGAGATGCTATCTCCAAAAGCGGAAATGTGATACTTTGAAACCAGTGTGCACCAGATGCCAAAATGCTAAAGTCCACTGTGAATACTTCACCAAACAACAAATTGATGAACGGAAACGTCACAAGATGCTTATACAGGCGGAAGATCCTGAGAGAGTGCCTAATATTGAACTTAATCCGAACATCGACGAGAGTAATTTCAAATTGATAGTCAATTCCACCGGTGAATACTCCAAGTATCTCGCAGCGGGTCTATTCCCATTCTATAAGCCGTCAGGGAATGCTAGTTACATAGCCAATAGAATCCCGAAGGAGGATGATAAGTGGGTGGAATTTGATTTTTCGACGTTGATTTCCCCCATGTCAAGTATATCAGAGATTAAACACAAGATTCCCGATCAGAAGATAGCCAACTTATTGGTGGATCACTTTTTTGACGGGATTCATCCACTTGTGCCAATTGTTGATAGACAAGAATTCTTCTGGAAATATCATAAATTGTGGAGTGATTTTAGCGGGTTTAATGATTTGAATGGGTTGATTCTTATCTTTGCTGTTTTCTTCACCAGTTCCTTCTCATTGCAGATATCCAACTTGTACTATACAGGATCGGTTCAGAGTGAAATAGATGGAGTGGATTTCGAAACCATTAAACAACAGAGTTTCCAATGTGTCGGGAATATCCGATACCTCTTGCGAATGAATTTGGCTCCCTCGATGTCTGGATTAACGGCTTTGACTTTAATGTACTATGTGGGATCATTAAACTGTATAGGAATGACTACTGAAGTATCTGTGTTGGTGAAGTACTGTGAAATTACAGGGTTACATAGAAACCTTTCTGATGAGGTGGAATTCACACCTTTGAGAAGCTTGTTGTATTGTTATATCTTGTTCTTGGATACACTTACTGCGTATTACAATGGAATACCGTCCAGTGTGAACAAGGAGATCTTTGAAACCTTCGATAGAGTGCCCATAACAAACATTGAGTTGAGTATCTTGTCTTCATTGTCCAGGTTCAAGAATGGAATGATCTGGACAGATATAATCTATGAGCTCAATAAGGTAAAGCCGTTGACTATAGAGGATACGATACGTATAGAATCCGAGTTCTTAAGATGTAAAAGTACTGTGGATGACATAAATAGTCGAATTCTCAACTATAATCTAGAGAATCTGACTATGTTGAAGTTTTTAGTCACGGAAGGGAGGATGGGAATAAGTAAATCAGCAATAATGTTGAATTTCATGAAGTCCCGAATTGGCCAAATGGATAGTGAAGACCTTGTGATGCAGTCTTTGATACTTATTAACGAATCGACCATGAAGATAGAGTTGGGTTTCAATAGCAAGATCAACTGTATTTGGTTCATAAGAAACTCTTATCCACTTCAAGCCATGTCTATTGTTATCAATGATATAGGCAATCATCCTGAAAAAGAAGTCAACTTCAGGAATGTAAGAGATTACACAGCCAATGAAGCCGTTCATTATGAATCGGGAGATATACGAAGATTCATTGTGGAATTGGCTATCACTTCACTCTCCAAGATAGAAAAGTTATGGCCTTCCTTATTCAGATGTCGTTTCAAAGAGGTTCTTCAACTTAGAGATGAAGTGTTTGGTATATCCAGTTAATGTATATTCTTCTAGCTACATTGGATATCATAGACTGCGTTGGCAACCTTGAGTCCCCATTTGTACGACTCGTCTTTTTCATAAGATGGTTTCCCGTCTCTGGTCAAGACTAAGTATTTACATTCATCATTAGTAGGCCAGTCTTGTATGTTGTCTTCAAAATTCAAGAATTGGAGGTAAGGAATCAACCACGAGTGAACAATCTTTCGTTCTTCTTCTGTGTATCCTTCTCTAAGAGCATAGAACCAAACAGTGAAGTCACAAGCATGAGGTACATTCATATCAGGAGCTATATGTTCGTCTAACCATGCAGCTCTGTAACTGACTCTGTACCTGAAAATGTTCTGCTTGGGGAACCCATTCTCCACTATCTTACCAATATATCCACGAGCAGAAGCATAAACTTGACCATCGGCGATGATACTACCGTAAACTTTCCTAAGTTCTTCCTTGAAGTCTTCACTGTCTTTATCTAATGATTTTGATTCATAAAGGTCCAACAAAGTAGAAACAATAGCCTTAGGGTAATAGTTTTCCACTTGCACAGCTAATTCATCCAAAGTTTCTGGAGTGTTCAACAAAGAGTACTTGATAGGTTCATTATCTACTTCTCCACTGATGAATCTGATATTCTTATCTTTCAACATCTTAGCGTGCTTACCGGATCTAATATCTTTGATCAACGAGGAAGAGACAAAATAGTCGTCTGTAACGGCTCTGAAAGTGTGTAACTGTAAAGTTGGAATGAAATCTTCAATGAAACCAGAATCCAATTCTCTCAAAGCCTTGAGTTTCTCTTCATCTGTTTTGTCGGTCAATTTCAACTTTTCAATGATTTCATCGAACTGTCCTTGGGTTTCTTCAATGGTCTTGGGTTGAACATACACCGAGTTGGAGAAATAAGCAACTTGTTTGATGATTTGGTGCTCTTCTGGATGATACAACTCGTAAGCCAATTGGAAGAACGAAGAATAAGCACCTGCAGAAATACCACCTACAGTGATTTTTTCGGGGTTTCCACCAAAATATTTGATATACTTGTAAGTCCATTCCATAGCCATACGTTGATCCCAGAATCCAAAGTTGGAGTTCTTGGGATCTTCCTTCAATAACTCTTTGGAAGACAAGAACCCAAACATGTTGAGCCTGTAACCCGGACAAACCAAAATGTATTTCTGTTGGAACTCTGCATCATCCAACATCTCAGCAATGTTGAAGAACTGATGGTTTGGCGAGTTATATTGAAGCCATCCTCCATGAATGAAGATCAACACTGGCCATCCATCTTTCGGCTTATACTTATCGGAAGCAGGAACCCAGATGTTAGAATAGGTGATATCTTCTTCACTTGGAGACTTTGTGTACCTGAATTGAGGGTTAGCAACAGATGGTTGTGGACACTTCAAACCAAACTCCTTGTAATCACCAGTGTAATCAAAGTCATCAGGAAGCGCTTTAGGAAGCGCAAATCTTCTGTCACCTGTACATGGCTGCGAAAACGGAACTTTGGCAAATCTGTGACATGACACATTACCAGTCCTTGGCGACTTGAAAGTATAACCTGTTAAAGTTCCTTGGCCAGGAAACGTGACTTGGTGAGGGGTAGTGCCCTCGGTTGATACTGATTGTCCCATTGTGGACCATATTTCGAAAGATATGCCTGGGTATAAATACCTCGAAATTTCCGCTCGGAAAAACGATGCGCACTTGACCGCTGTGTCATAATCGGTCGAAAGATGCGGCTGATGTGGAAAAACTTTTGATAAGATATTGATAAGCCTCGTCTATATAAGAGGTCGACCACATCCGGTACGTTTGCATCTTTAGTTGGAATGGGTTCTATAGATAAAGCACCTTTGGACGACCATGTAGATGAGCTTGTGCTCGACACCGTCATCTCACCGGGCGGAAAAGTGGTTGAGATCACCAAAGATGTTGATGAGGCCATGGCCATGGCTGAAAAATCTGAAGGGATCGAATTAACAAAAGCTGGAGACAGGAAGCTTGTGCTTAAACTTGACTGTATTGTTCTACTGCTTTTTTCGATGTTGTATATGATTCAATTTAGTGATAAAACTTGTGTTGGATATACTGCAGTCATGGGACTTCAGACAGATTATGGTATGGTGGGGGATCAATATTCCTGGACCACCAGTGCTTTTTACCTTGGTTACCTTTGTTTTAGTCCTTTTGCGGCTCTTATTTTACAGAAGTTTCCTCCAATCAAAACTTGCGGCGCTTGTATTTGTGTATGGGGAGCTATTCAGTGTCTTCATGCAGTTGCAACCACTTACCCCACTTTCATTCTTTTACGTACGCTTTTGGGGATGTTGGAATCGTGTGTTTCACCAATCTTTGTTATTGTGTTGAACCAATACTATAAAACAGAAGAACATTTTGGCCGTACTGCTGTTTTCTATGGTTTCAATGGAATAGGTACTATTTTCCTCGGAGCTTTGTCTTACGGTTTATTCATCCATGAATCAAGTTACACCATTGCATCTTATAAAGTGATGTTCTTGATTATCGGATCTATGTCTGTAATGATTGGTGTGGCTATTTTAATTATTATGCCAGATTCTCCTGCCACTGCTAGGTTCTTGAGTGAAGAAGAGAAACTTATGGTGTTGGAAAGAATCAGAGGCAACAACCAGGGTTTTGGAAGCAAGAAGTTCAAGTTCTACCAAGTCATTGAATGTTTTAAAGATGTTCGTACTTGGGTGTACTTTGTTCTTGCCATTGCTGTGGCTATTCCTAACGGTGGTATGAGTGGGTTTAGTAGTATCATTTTGAGATCCTTTGGTCTTGGAGAGAAGTCTTTGTTGTTAAGAATGCCTACTGGTGCTGTGGAACTTGTGGGATTGGTTATTCTTCCATTTGTGAACACTGTTGTTCCTCACAGAATGTATGTGGCCATTTTCTACACCTTTATTGTTATAACTGGTGCTTGTATGCTAGCTTTTGCTAATGGAAAAGGTGCTCAAATGGCCGGTATGTACATGATTGGTATTTCTCCGGTTGGTATTGTATCCATCACTTCATGTGTGACGTCTAACACAGCTGGACACACCAAGAAATTGACGGCGAATGCCATTTCTTTAATTGCTTATTCTTGCGGTAACATCATCGGCCCTCAAACATTTGTTGCTACCGATGCTCCTTCCTACAACAAAGCCAAGGCCACCATTGTTGCTTGTTATGCTTTGTCTGTGTGTTTGATGGCTTTCCTTGTGGTGTATAACAAAATGGAAAACAAGAGAAGGGACAGACACAGACAAGAGATGGGTGAAAATTATAGAGTTCCGGAAAATATTGCTTTTGCTGATTTGACGGATTTTGAAAATCCCGAATTCAGATATGCCTATTAAATAATTTAGTTCTTTTTGTACAACTTATTAATTTGTGATAGTCCTTCGTTTCCGAAACCAGAGCCAAGACCTGTTCGATGTAAACCTTAGATGTTCGGCTCAATAGCGGATCAATTGTAAATCCTGCTTATATGCAGTCGTCCGATGAGATCGCCTATGGAAGAAACTTTCATGTCGAAGAACCTTTCCAGTTGGAGTAACTATGCGGTAGAAGGAACTTGTAAATGCAAGCATTGTTCCTCGGTTGGTTTCTAAGGCTCTCGGGTGTATTATAAGTTGCCGTTTTAAAACATCAGGCCACTTACTTTGTTGCCCTGATTGTGCTTATAATTATACGGCTGCATGTAATTTATATGCGCAATTTAGATACTTTGCAGATGTAAGCTTTTTGGTCTTGGAAGTGAAATTTTTTGAGTTCGAGTGGCGATTTGGAAGGCACGTCAGTTTCCTGTTTGATAATTAGGCTATTATGACCTCATTATTTTAGTTCTCGATAGAACGTCTCCTATATTTTAAGATGTGTCGGTAGTTACAAACTACGAGCCACTTTGGTTTAATGCTCAAAATCCTTTGAAAGTTAACTTAGAAGCTTACTGTTAAGTTGTGGTGAAACTGTTGGGACGATGAGTAGAAAATATTCAAGAAAGGATCAATTAAAGTTTTACCAACAATAGTGTTTCACCAGCAATAGTGTTCCATGAATAGTGTGGTTGCTGCATGTTATCGGTGAGGTCCGGTGGTCATCATTGTCTTCCTTTGCATTGCAGAACCAGAAAATATCAATGCATGAGTGATCAGTCGTCGTAAACTCTCGTGCATATCCTGAAACATCAGATAATTAAACAATAAGAAACATGAAAAATAAAAATAAAATATTTCCGCTTTTGTTCCATGTGGCGTTTTTGAGACAGATTAAAGTTTCAGGTGTCCCACATAATATACTAAAAGCTTTTTCCATGTTCTTTGGAAATCAAGATATACAAGGATGTTCCGGACCCCTAGAATCACCCATGTATCTGCAAAGCGACGTATTTAACCCACTTTTACAGTGTGTTGGCTCCTGATCACATTCAAAAGTGGTTGTCTATTATAGTTTAACCTTGGTAACCCTAAATGCGAAAGAGGAAATGACACAATTTAAAGCCACTAGCTCACAAATCCGAAAATCTGATTTGGGAAACAAAAGCGTCGTAAGGTAGCGCTTGGCAAACTTAACCGATGGGTTTTAGTTGGTCCACCACCGTTTTGAAGTAGTCTGCTCTGCATAATAGATGTTGCATAAGATTATTCACATCACGGCATTGGTGGAAAATTTTTCAACCCTTTTCGGACAGGATAAGAGGCTCTCGCATAAGAATAAGATTTTTGCTTCTCGAAACTGCACCCACAAACTAATCATCTGTTGCTTGTACCAACTCCTTTTGTTCATGCGAGTTTGTAGCCCCTATTTGCTGTTGTTATCTCTAAACCAGCCCCTATTTGTAGTGTTTAGCATTACACCGATTAACCATCAAGAAACTTAGGTGTCTTGACTGTTTGGTCATCTCTAACCACACGGCCAGAGGTCTTAAGGCCAGAAGTCTTAAGGCCAGAAGTCTTGACTTCTGCAACCCCAGAAACTTGTCCTCCACAATGGAACAAGGAGCCAACCCGAGCCAAAATCCCCAATTGGGATCACAAAGGGCTTAAAGTTGAATCCGCCGCTCCCACCTGGATCACCCTTTGCATTCTATGACCTCCTTATTGTATTAGAGTCCCTGTAACTGCTACTGTAGCCATTTGATTTGAAGCCCCAGTTCCCAGCGTAGTCTGCCAAGATAAGCTTTAGGTTCCGTACATACATCCTTCCTTCCTTCAAACCCAAATCATGGGTCAATGGAACCACAAAACCACTTGAGTTGTTAGGTGGAACACCCTTCAAACTGATGCTTGTTGTCCCAGGCCAGTGGTTCAATGTTCTTTCTGTGCCGTCTCAATTGTAAGGTACATCCGAACAATAGACATGGAAGAATTTACGTACCAAGCGAAACAACCAACAATGTAAAGCCAATAGACCTATCCGCTGGTTCCTCCACAACGGCTCGTAAAAAGAGACGGAATCTGTATTGCCAAAAATAAACCAAATACCCCAAGTCCCATGGAAGCTTGCAATACCAAAGGATCAATGAATTACCTGTCATCTCTTACCTCAAACATATGGTTTGGTGCCGCTCGTGTTGACTTTCTTGATTGGCTCTACCCGAATTAAATGAAAAAAAAAAAACTGGTTGCAATTTGATCTGAGTTTTTTTTTTTTTTGTGATATTTTTTATTTCCGGCGATGGCAGTAATTATTTTTTCATAACGGTTTGACGATTTCAAGAAATATGTGGTGAAAGAGGCTTTTCGTAGGGGCCGTTATAAATAAGATGGCCATGGCTCGTCCTTGTAACTCACAGAGTCTCAGAAAGAAATTGCATTCAGTTTAGCTTTGTTCCATTTGTATCAGATCGGTAATGCAGTTTGGGCTATCTTTCACATTTTTGTGTCTCATAGCAGTATCCAGTGCCATTGATATCACCACTGATGTCATTCTGAGAGGTGCAATCCAGTCAAGTCTGTCGAGCTATCACATTTTTCCTGGTGCTTATTGGTCCATCATTGACAATGCTTATTCTTCCTTTTCTTCAAGCTTCAATAATGAGGGTGGCTTTTATATCAGTTCAAGTCAACCGGTGATGGGATTGACGGTTTCCATGTCTGCTTTTCCAGGAACCATCCAGAACTCGGGGATATGGTCTTTTGATTCTTCACGATCCCTTACCACTCCTAGTTTCACTTTGGATAGCGCTGCTTTTATTAATAGCGGCAGTATGTTTTTTGGCGGGGGAGGCTCACTTCTTTCACCTACCATGACGGTGGAGTCTCCCAATTGGACAAACACTGGATTGATGGTGTTTTCGCCTGGTCAAAACTCCAACGGACAAGTTGTCTTGGGGTCTTCGCTGTCTGGTATTACAGGATCCATAACTAACATTGGTACAATTTGCTTGAACAGAATGGCTATTCGCCAGTCCACGCTCATCAACGGTGGTGGATGTGTTGATATTGGTAGTAATTCCAACTTCTGGCTAGCTGGGTCTTCATCAACCACTGTAGATCAACGACAAATGCTTTATTTAAGTACTCCTGATTCGAGTATTCGAGCTGATGCTTTTGCAGGGTCCCAAACCATCAGGGTAGGTGGTTTTGGTAATGGGAATATCATTGGTCTTTCTTCGATTATCTTTGCCACCAACTATGATGGAAATGTCTTGACTCTTTACGGGGGTATCTTTAGAAGTCTGCCAACAAGATTCATCATCGGTCCTGGTTACAATAGTAACAACTTCCAAACTGTGTCGTCCAATTTTGGAGGAATTGGTTTAACTTTACCGCTTTGGAATGCTTTAACTTATAATGGTCCTGTTCCCAACCCTGTAAGACCATCCAATTGTATGGTTTGTCAGCCATTTCCTAAGATTCCTGGTATTGATTTCTTTCCACTGTCCAGTTCATCCAGTTCATCTAGTACTTCATCTACCACTTCATCCAGTACTTCATCCAGTACTACTTCATCTTCTGCTACAATGTCATCTTTGAGCATTGCTCCACTGAGCAGGGTGGTTTCATCATCTGTTATCGTTTCCAGTACCAGTCAATCAAGTATACCTCACAATACAGTGCAATCGTCTAGACTTCAGAGTGTAGTTTCATCGTCTGTATCAATATATTCCAATGGCTTTTCATCCAGTGCATCTTCATTAGCTATAACTTCATCCGGGGTATCGTCCTCGAGAACTGCTTCATCCAGCGCTATTTCAAGTGTTACTTCTGGTTATTCTTCCAGCCCTTCTTCTGCTATTGCTTCATCGAGCACTTCTTCCGGCCCCTCTTCTGCTATTGCTTCATCTAGTACTGCTTCGCCTACTTCGTCTAGCATCTCATCTTTAGCTTCATCCAGTGTGGCCCCATCTGGTCTTACCTCATCTAGTGCTTCGTCATCGAATACTTTATCTAGCCTGACTCCATCGAGTATTGCTCCGTTTAGTCTTGTTTCCAGTAGGGCATCAGCTGGTGCTTCGTCCAGTGCTTCATCCAGGGTAGTCTCCAGTAGTTCTTCATCAGGTATTGCTTCATCGGGCATTGCTTCATCGGGCATCGCTTCATCAGCTACTATCTCATCCAGTGTTCCTTCATCTGGAGCTACTTCACCAAGTTTTGCCTCATCTGGTACGGCTTCCAGTTATGCTTCAAGCCATGCTTCTTATATTGCTTCATCGACTATTGCTTCTTCTGGTTTATCTAGTGTAATTACCAGTGCCACTTCATCTGGTTTTGCTTCTTCTAGTGTTTCGGCGTTTGATGTTACTTCCTCGAGTATTACTCCCTCCAATAATGGCACTTCGGGTGTTACATCCAGCTTTAGTTCATCCGCTAATGCTTCTTCCGGAGTCTATTCATCAAGTAATTCTCCTGGTACTGCTTCCAGTGTTTCTTCCAGTATTCCTTCTACTGGCACTCATTCATCCAGCATTGCCATAACCGGTAATTCTTCATCGGCTTTATCATATAGTTCCTCGTTTGGGATATCATCGAGTTTGAGTTCAGCAAGCATAACCCTTTCAGCAACATTATCAGGTTTTACCTCGTTGGTTTCTGTCTCATCAGCTACAAAATCACCAACTCCTTCGGATTTTGCTTCGGTTTCGGCTTCAGTTTCTTCTTCAGCCTTTCCCTCATCAGATTCAAGCACAGGGGTAACCTCATCAAATTCCACCTCATCAAGTGTTCTTTCGCCTAGTTCTGCTTCCTCGAGCACCTACATAGTCGATTCTTCAAGTTCTTGGTCAATTAGTGGTGAAACCACTTCATTTGCTGTAAGTTCATCGGGAATCAGTTCAACAGGTTCTAGTTCGAGTACCTTTCCAAGTACTTCTTCGGCCAGCATTACTTCCGAAACGTTTCTGTCAGAAGCTTCTTCTGGAGCCTCATTATCCAATATTACATCAATGGATGCCAGCTCCTCGGGTTCAATTTGTTTGACTTGTTCAACTGCAGGATCAAGTGAAGTTCTTCCAAGTTCGTCAGTTGAAATATCGTCGAGTGAATCTTTTGGTTTATGGTCCAGTATATCTTCTGCTAGCATGGCTTCTTCCAGTGCTGCTTCAGCTGGGATTACTTCGTCTGTCGTTTCGTCCACTAATGATCTGACCAGCGTTGCTGCATCTGGTATCACTTCGTCAGTTACTTCTGAGGATATTACTTCTTCTGTTATTGCTTCTTCTAGTATTACTTCATCTGGTATTGCCTCATCTAGTATTGCTTCATCTGGTATTGCTTCTTCTAATATTACTTCATCAAGTATTGCCTCATCTAGTATTGCCTCATCGAGTATTGCTTCTTCTGGTATTACTTCATCTGGTATTACTTCATCTAGTATTGCCTCATCTAGTATTACTTCTTCTGGCATTGCTTCCAGTAGTGCTTCCAGTAGTGCTTCCGGTAGTGCCTCATCAAGTATTACTTCATCTGGTGTTTATTCAACAGGAACAATCCCAACAGAGGTAACTTCACTTGCCAGCACCTCATCGGAGCAAGTCTCATCAGAAACTCCATCAATTGCTATCCCTTCTAATTTGGCTTCTGGTGCCTCGTCAGATATTAAGTCATCTTATACAAGCTCAGGTATTAATATGTCTTCAGGTACGACCTTGTATTCAACACAGGAAGCTTCGCCCAGTTCCTTTTCTGATGGCCTTCCAAATGTTTCCTCGTTTAGTAATACCTCATTTGCTCCTCAATCATCAGGCTCGAATGCAGGTATAAGCTTATCATTCATCACCTCATCGGTCAATTATCCGTCGAGTATACCTTCCATTACGGCTTCATCAGACACAATTTCTAGTGTTGCCTCATCCAACACAAACTCATCAATTATTACCCCATCTAGCTACACAGATATTTCCTCATCTACGATAGCTTCATCGACAATAATTTCGTCCGAACCAAATTCAAACTCAGTTTCGTCAAGTGTTGCCTCAAGTGTAGTTGGTATTTCCTCATCTGGATTATACTCAGGAACGACTTTGTCACGTGTTATTTTGTCACGTGAATATCCAGATACGTCTTCAAGCTCATATTCAACAGAAGTGGTTTCATCAAATTCTGCTTCATCAGCTGATATAATTTCCAGCACAAGCTCATTTGGAATCTCATCTGGTACTTCATCTGAGTTTGCTTCGTCGAGATCAAGTGCCCAAAGTGACATCACTCCATCTGGTACAACATCATCCATTATTGCCTCGGATGTGTCTTCAGAGGTGTCTTCAAATGTTACGCCACCTTTCTTGCTGTCAGAAGCATCTGCTTCAAGTACTTCTTCAGGTACTCCCTCGTTTGCCTCATCTTCTGGAGTAACCTCGACTGGTGTGTCCCAATCAGGAATTACTTTATCTGGTGTGTCCGAATCAGGAATTGCTTCATTCAGTAGATCTTCATCGGAACATATCTCAACAGACTTCGATGATTCTTCTTCAAGTTCACCATCAAGTGCCCAAACCGCCGCTATAACCTCATGGGGTAATTCCTCATCAGTCATTGCCTCATTGAGTTCGAGAAGTTCTGGTGCAAGTTCTGGAATAAGCTCCACAACTGAAACATATTCTTCTATCAGCTCCAGTATAATCTCATCAGGTAATTCTTGGAGTGTTTCTGTGTCTGACACTTCTTCAGTTCACTCATCAGCTTCATCTTCATCTTCAGTTGCTCCTTCGTCCAGTACATCTTACTCATCAGCTTCAAGTTCAGGTGTTCTTTCGTCTGGTATACTTTCAGGTGCTTCTTCAGATATTTACACATCAGCTAATCCTTCCTCAAGCCTTAACCCATCCTCAAGTCTTAGCCCTTCCAATGTTGGCTCCAGTGCATCTTCCAATACCCAAATGTTCAATTCCACAGAACCATCGTTGGGTTATACCTCGAGTGCAAGTCTTTCGAGTGCTAGTCTTTCGAGCTCCAGGGAGTCATCTGCTGTAACTTCAAGCTCAGATATCCAACCATCAGCTGCATCTTCGTCTGAGTCACTTTTGTCCAGTTCATCAGCATCAAGTCCAGTCCCTTCGAGAAATCAGTTGTCGGTTATTCCTTCCACTGTTTCACTGTATGCAGTCTCAACTAGTGACCTTTCCAACACAATATCATCGATCGGATTTTCGACAAGTTTTCCGACACAGACTGAACCACCATCATCCAGTGATGTGTCACACAGTGAATCATCCTTCAGTTGGACCTCGATCTCAGGCTCTTCTGATGCATCCAATTTGCCGGAATCGTTGTCGAACTTACCCACAAGTTCGATTACTGAAGCTGACAGCTCGATAACTGAAGCTGACAGTTCGATAACTGAAGCTGAAAGTTCGGCTGTTTCAGCAGCCATTAGTGTCAGTGATAGCTTCCGGATCACTTCGAGTCCTTCATCCATCATTTCTTCGATGGGACACTTTTCTACTGGCTACCTGAACCTGTCCAGTTCGTTGTCAGACTCACAATCCAGCGAAGAATCTTCCAGTTCATGGAGTTGGAATTATGTGTCTTCAAGTCAAGCTACTTCAGTTGGTTCTTCAGTTGATTCTTCAAGCACTGAATCAAGCAACTTGGGAATGAGCTCCAGTTTAGTTCTGGTGGATCTCTCATCAAGTGCAATGGAAAGTTCTTCGATCTCGACTTGGGCCACATCGACCTTGTCATCTTTGCTTGCTACTTCGATTTCTGGTTCAAGTGCTTTGGTTTCTTCCAGTGCTGTTTATTCCAGTACCGAATCTTCTAGTGTTGCTTCCTCCGGTGTAGCTTCTTCAAGTGATGAATCTTTAGGTGTAGCTTCTTCAATTGATGTTAGTTCGAGTTCTCAATCTTGGAGTGATGAGTTCTCTGGTACTGTTTCTTCAGCTGCTGTTTCATCTTCGACTGCTATATCTTCGACTGCTGTATCTTCGACTGCTGTACCTTCAACTGCTATATCTTCAGCTTCTATATCTTCAAGAGCCGATTATTCGAGTATTGCTTCTTCATCGAGCACTTATTTGAGCCCTTCCTTGACCACTTCCTTGACCACTTCCTTGACCACTTCCTTGAGCTTGGAATCCTCTGATGCTTTCTCGTCTGCTTCTTCAAACGTCACTTCTGTTGTTTATTCATCAGTTGGCTCCTCGAGCGTTGAATCCCCAAGCTTAGTTGCTTCGAGCATTTCCACCACTGATTCTTCAATCGGTTCTTTCTCGGCTACTACCCTCTCGACTAGTGCCGTTATTTCAAGTTTGGCATCCTCAAGTGTTCTTTCATCTGGTGTTCTTTCATCTGATGCTGTGTCTTCAACTGCCGAAGCTTCGAGTGTGGCTTTTTCAAGTGCCAGCTCTTCGAGTATTGTAACTTCTGAAGGTACAACTTCAGAAGTTGAATCTTCGAGTTTCATTGCTTCAAGTGAGATTCCGTCCAGTTATTGGGCTTCTTCCAGTGTTGAATCTTCTAGTACTGCTACTTCCAGTGTCTCCACTTACAGCTATGTTAATAGTAGGTCAGCTTCTCCCTCGGATGCCACGTCAAGTAGTATGTCTTCAACTGTTACTGAAGGTGTTTCTTCGGCTACCTTCTCAAGAAGTGCCTCGTCAAGTCCTGTTTTGAGTGTCGTTTCATCCAACAGTGACTTCTCAATCACAGCTTCAAATAGTGCTCCTTCTACTGCTGTTTCGGATTTTGCTTCAAGTTCTGCTTTCAGTTTTGTGTATTCAGTAGCTTCTGATAGCTCTGATGCTGCCGCTTCTTCGGTGCCGGTTTCTGGTTGGAATTCTAGTGTTATTTCTTCAAACTCTGGTTGGCCTAGTCAAGAGTCCTCAGTCCAGGTCTCCTCAATCCAGGTCTCCTCAGTCCAAGTCTCTTCAATCCAGGTCTCCTCGACAAGTGGTCCTTCTGGTGTTTCTTCCAGTATTGTTAGCTCAAGCATCGTTCCAAGTGATGTTCCATTAAGTTCTTCTTCAGATACCGTTTCGTCAAGTGCTGATATTTCAAGTATTGTTTCCTTTGAATCATCCAGTGGTTTCTCGTCAAGTGCTTCCTCGAGTGATATTAACACAAGCCTGAGTATTGTGTCTTCCAGCGAACATTCTTCGAGTATTGAATCCTCGGTCACTGTTTCTTCAATTGGAATCACCTCAATTGATAATCCTTCTGTTTCATCAATTGCTGGTTCTTCAAGTGCTGATGCCTCATTTGAAGCTACCTTGAGTGCTGATTCCTCGTCTGAAGAAACGTCCAGTGCTGATTCCTCAAGTTATATCAGTTCACTAGAAGTTTCTTCAACGCAAGAGATCACATCGATAACTCCTTCTTCATCGTCTTTCTCAACACCAGAAATTCTGAGTTCTTCTCGGGAACACTTTGTTTCTTCTGAAGCAATTTCTTCAACTGAGCTTCCAGTTTCTTCTGTTTCAACAGACGAATCCTTTTCGAGTTCTGAAAGTGAGGAATTTGCTAGCATTTCATCTTTACCGGAATCTTCAAGTTATCAAGCATCTTCAAGTTATCAGGCATCTTCAAGTTATCAAGCATCTTCAAGTTATCAAGCATCTTCAAGTTATCAAGCATCTTCAAGTTATCAAGCATCTTCAAGTTATCAAGCATCTTCAAGTTATCAATCTTATTCTGGTATCTATTGGAATACTTCATCAGTTTCATCGATTTCACAGCCAGCAAGTCTTTCTTCGACTGCTGATATCCCAAGCTCATCGTTAATGGACACGCAAAACTCACACTCATTGTCCTCCAATGTCGTTCCTACAGTTACTTACGGATCCACCCTTAGCTCTAGCGAGTCAAGGATTTCTGATTCCTTCGAATCCCGTGCTAGTTCAATCTCAGAAACCACTACTTTCTCGATCCAGTCAACTACAAGTTTAGACTCAATATTCCCTTCTTCAGAAGCTACTTTGAGTTCAATCTTGCCAGAATCAACGTTGAAACCTTCGGTTTCTCAAATCTCAAGCTCACCTTCAGGACTGGAATCTATTACAAGCCAATGGGTCCCAAGTACAATGTCGACTGTCACAAGAGAAGTTGATCCAAATGGATCCAGTAGCTCTTCACTTGAAAGATCTTCGTTTGAAAGCTCTTATGGAAGGTCTTCATCAATTTCCCATTCCTATTCTCCAGTCTCCGATTTTCCAGCCTCAACCAGTGTTGCAGCAGTCGCTTCGCTGTGGGTAATGTCTTCTTCAGAAACAATATCATCGAGAGAGACTCAGTCCTCGTCAACATATTCCAGCACTGTCTCATCAGTTGAAACTTCAGTTAGTTCTTTAACTTCAATGAGTTCTTTCATTTACTGGAATGCAACAACCTCAAGCGAATCAGAGAGTTTCGAGTCTTCTGCTGCTTCAATGCATAGTCTAAGCACTAACTCTGCTGTGAGTACTACTGAAGAGAGTTCTGACACAAGCACTCTTTCGAGTGTTATCTCCAGTTATGACATGTCTAGTTCATCTTCACTGAGCGAATCAAAGGTTTCTGAGCCTTCATCAAGTTTATCCATTCTGACTTCATTTTCAAGCAGTATGAACCCTTCAACTTCCATATCTTCAAGTGCTAGTGGTCTGATTTCTTCAGTTTCAAGTCAAGTTTCAATGAGTACAGGCCCATCGTATTCATCGCTATTCTTGTCGAGTTCTGTTGGAGGTAGTCTGGAAGAGTCAGTATCTTCACTGACTATACCTTCTAGCATATCAGCATCTTCCGATACTTTATCAGATACATGGTTGAGTTCGTTTCCTTATTCAATGACTGTATCATCGTTTGATGCTTCCTCATCCATTGCTTCATCTAGTGCTTTCTCAAGTATAATATCTTCGGATAGCACGCTGTCGACGGTTTCTACCTCAGAAGAGTCTTTGGTGACTTCTTCAACACTTATGAGCTCTTCAGGTGCACAACCTAGCTCAGTATCATCAACCAAAGTCTCACTGAGTGTCTTGCCTTCTAGCGAACCAGATAACTGGTCAAGCCTGATCGTTCCAATACCTTCACTTCTGCTCAGTAGCGAAGGACCAATAATCAGTGCATCCTCCATACACTGGTCTAACGACACTTCTATTGAAGTTTTCTCAACGTCACTTGCAGCAGATGCTTCTTCATACAACGAAGGGCCGATCGGTTCTTCCAATACATGGGGAAGTGTGGAATCAATGCCAATATCAAAGTCTAGTGAAAGCATGACTTTCTCAATCCCTTCACCATCAAGTGCATCATCTTCATACGATGATTTATCATCAGCTGCGTCAAGTACTGTGGAATCGGGCTCCGAGAAGTCAAGCTCTGATACAGCTTTCAGTTCGGATGTATCTGTCATCAGTTCCCCAAGTGTTACTGATTCTGACACATTTACTGCTACTATAGCACCTATGAGTTGGTACTCATCCAGTGGTTATCCTTCGTCTTTGTCGTTTACAAGCTCAATGTCTTCAGAAGTTTCTTTGTCAAGCCAATTAGAGGCCAGCGACATAACATCAACTCCACTATCCTCAGGTTCTGTTCCATCAAGCACTCCGTCATCAAGTGTACCAAGCTCAGGCAATACAATTTTGTTGCTGTTGTCCACTTCAGGTATTGGATACTCAAGTTCCATGTCGTCAGTTGTGTCTGTGAGTCTTTCAAGCTTACACTGGAACTCAGAATCAAGTTCCGCTCCAAGTGACATATCATTGGACCACTCACTGATCCTGCTGACATCTGATATGCTGCTGAATACGGTATTGTCTTCTGACGCGGCTTCTTCGTTGGAGGCTTCGACCGTTTATTCGTACAGCATGCACTCTTATGGAAATATTTCAACACCGTCTTCATGGAGCACAGGTTCTGTTACTCAGTTAAGCGAAGCTTCATCTATCGTGCTTTCTTCTGAGTCTTCGTTACCATCTGCAACTTCATTGAGCGAATCGGTGTTAAGCGAGCTGTTGTCGAGCCAAGCATCAAGCATGTCTTCAAATGATTTTGCACCAAGTACGGTTCTTTCGACACCTTCGTCGAGTGCCCCATCATCCAGTGCATCTTCATCCAGCTTGCCTTCATCGAGTGCACCTGCTATGACTTTCGGCACCTCAAACTCATTGAGTAGCATAATATCTGAACCTTCGTTGACTGTGTCTTCGTCTGGATTATCGTCCGAGTCTTCGCTGACAAGATATCTTTCAACTATTGCACCAGCATCAACTGAGTTCAGCCAGAGTAATGCTCCTTCGAGCATAATTTCCTCGAGTTTATCGAGTTCATCTTCTTCAGAGCCTTCATCGAGTGCCCCAAAAACCATTGTATCAAGTGCAATTCCTTCGAACTCTTCATGGAGCTTCGCCACATCGATCACCCAATCGGTTGAACCTTCGTCTAGTCATGTCAGTTTGTCATCCTCGCTGAGCTTGCTATCATCGACAGTTTCTTCATCGACAGTTTCTTCATCAACCTTGAACTCAGAGAATACTCCGTCATCAGATGTATCGTTTTCAACCAGTCTTCAATCCAGCAATTCGATATCAACAGCTTCAGCTTCGAGCATGCCATCATCGACTAGAGCCTCCTCCATAATTACATCCTCAGGTTCATCTAGTGGTCTTTCGTCAAGAGAATCTTCATCAAGTTTTCTTTCCCGAGAATCTTCGTCAGCCATCTACCTGTTGAGTGAAAGTTCATTTGAATCATCAACTAGCATGCCATTCAATGTACCATCTAGCATTGCAGCCACTGTATCATCTAGCTTGATTATATCTAATGTGTCTTCACCAGAATCTACTCCATCAACACTTCCACACACATTATCGTCCATGACCTCATCTTCATGGACATTACTGTCATCTTTGCTTTCACCAAGCATGTCTCCATCCAACGTTGACTCATCAAACACCATTGCAACCAGCGATGCCTCATCGGTGACCACTTCGACCATTACTTCTTCTAGTGTAGTTACATGGGAGATATCCAGTTCTAGTTCCAGCTCCAACAACGAGCACTCACATAGTAGCCCTACAATAAGTGTTACAACAGGAAGTGATCTGACATCCTACCCTTCGAATTTTGGAAGCTCCTCCGAAACAGACTCGACGATTTCACTTTCACCCACTTCAATGGGCACGGTTATTACTTCATCTGGACAAGAGTCGGTCTTAGTTTCCACAACCAGCGAAGGATCTCTGACGACGGCTACATCCAGTCCAACCTTATTGGATTCTTCATCGATCCATAACTCGATTTCCACATCAGTTCCGGAAGTCCAGTCATCTCAAGACCATAGTAAGGTATCTCTTACTTCATTGGTTTTGGTAGAAATCAATTCTACAACATCAATTCAAGTATCTTCCAATAATGAAGAATCAAGCTCAACCAGCTTAGAATCATTGCTGACGGTTTCACCAATGAGTATACTGGAGACGGCAACTTCGATAATTATCTCAAATACCCGAGATAGAAGCACACATTCCGGTACAGTTCTTCCAGGATCGGCAACTTCTAGCAGATCGTCAACAATTACAAGAGAATCTGACTCTTCCTTGTCGGAATCCTCACCATCTACAGCTTTGCAGTCAATTACCACTTCTTTTACTTCTGTTTTGAGCAAGCCAAGTTCAGTGGTATCCAGTTCTGCAATTTCCACATCTTCTTCCATGGTCACAGATTTCGAAAGC
Organism: Yamadazyma dushanensis; assembly: GCA_030571835.1. Classification (NCBI taxonomy): domain Eukaryota; kingdom Fungi; phylum Ascomycota; class Pichiomycetes; order Serinales; family Debaryomycetaceae; genus Yamadazyma; species Yamadazyma dushanensis. The sequence goes on along the minus strand of JAJLYZ010000008.1, from coordinate 16,075 downwards.
TCCTCCCAAATCCCTGTGGTTTCATTTGAAGAGTGTTCTACTTGTACGGGAGACTCCAACAGTGCTGAGATTTCCACATATGCAAGTTTTACGTCAAGCAAACATGTGGTAGATCCTGCGACGATTACCGAAGGAGAAACGTCTTCAGAGTCTTCGAAGGCTTCAGAGTCCCTTAGGTCTTATTCCACGTCCATCACTTATACCAGCCACCCTACTAGCATTGAGGCAGATGGTATTAGTTTTGGAGACCCAACCCCAGCCGCTTCTGTTGTCTCGTCAGTCTGCATCAAAGGATCATGTATACCGTTTGTTGTTACAGAGACTATGAGTTCAGTTGAATCTAAGAGTTCCTCAGTCAAACCAACAGGTATCAATGGTGATCTTAATGGGACACCAACCTTTAGACCAAAACCAAGCTCAGTTTCAAGTGACCTGACAATTAGCAGCTCCTCCACCGTGACAACAGAGGTCTGTACTACATGTACACCCCAGTCTGTCAATTCCTACAGTAGTCCAACCACTACTCCTACTACTGAAAGTAGCATTGCATCAGAGAACTTTGCCAACCCGGCAAGTTCTACACTTGTGACTTCTAGCAGTTTTATCTCAAGAAGTACTTCAATTAATTTCCCTCCGGCAACTCAGACCCATTCATCCATCTACCCCATGGAAGGTAAAGCATCATCACTTAAGTCTTCATCTTTCATCGTAAGTTTGGTTGGAATGGTTCTCTTTTTGCTTGGATGATTGCATTTCCATTATCATGTCTGTCTATTTCCAGACAATCATGGTATATGGGACCAAATTTCTTCTTTCTTCCCGTTCAGAATTTATTATGCTTGGCTTGGGCTTTGCAGCTTTCTTTAAATACCTTTGTATCACGCAATAAATGGTAATAACTTTGTATCGATTGATCTATAATTCAAGAAAGAATAGTTTTCTACTTAATCAAGGGCCCGTTGTATCAGGAAAGTCCATCCCTACCCAACCCCAGGTCTTTATGCTAGAGGTGTCATCACAGGAGAATGCAAGAGACAAGAATGAGTTGATTGCTCAGAGATTATGTTGGTACATATTGGTTCGACTGTATTCATGGTAATAACTAAACATGTTAAACCTCGATCCTGGCAAGCTTCTTCATTGTCTACAATCAAAGTATACAGAGTATCCTCTTTATGAATTGAGAGATAATCAGAAAATTAGAAACCATGTAGAAGACCATAACAAATATCCCCAAAAAAGCATCTCACTTGTCACCTGTATCTATTCTCCAAATGGTCTTGTCTCTAGTGGAACACTCGAGAGGCTATTATTGAATGGTTTGTAGTTTATAGTGTCGAAAATAGGTACATTCAGACAATGTTCTGCTTGCTACGTATCTTAAATTTTCAGGTTATCTTCCTTTTGTGTCGAAAGTCTCAAAATGGAAACTTGCAACCACAAAAATCGAATATTTGGTCACGTGATTTTTAAACGGTATGTGTATTTTCAACGTATGGCCGACTATCTGTTTCTTCTCGAGTTTAATCTAACAACTCAGAGGACGTGTTTGCTAATTGGAAAGACGTGTGTAGGATGATTTTTGTGTTGATACAAGATGAGCCAACTTCAAATTCTCAGAACATAATTTTTGCAAAAATTACACGTCGTAATTTGTGTTATCCAAGTACTTCCCAGTACTGTTGGTAAAACCCTTTAAAAACCATGAAAAAAAATCCAGCAAATTAGTCAAAGGGTTGATTAGACATGGAGTGATAGTATGAATGTAGAAGGCGTTCTAAATATGATCTATAGGTGAGGTGACAAAAATTGGACTCCAGTTAATGAATGCTAGGAGGGAACGCGAATGAAGCTCAAAAGATCATATTACAGGTGAAACTCGTGTGTTCTAAAGGCCGAAGGTTCAATCTGAGGAATGCTCCAGATTTTGTGTCAGATCCAACTGTTGAAAAAAGGAACCTTGTTAGTCAGAAAAGCTACAACACTGTTTAGAGGCCATGGTAATTTCGATATAGCTTGGGGGTAAACACGTGATGGAACGCTCCAAAGAAATGCACTCAGGATTCATCTATCAGTTCTTCTTGAACCAGGACCAATGATGAAGTTTTCGTTAGTCCACAAGCAAACCTTGACAGAATGACAGCTGTTTCGAGAATTTTCTTGTCGTGAAAATTAGTGAAAAAGCCATGCATACCGGAGTTTTCTAAAAGTAAAAGAATCGGCGTGGGTATATTCATTCATTTTCACTCGATTGTTGGATGTCATAAAACGGAAGATACCCCCTTGGGCACGGCTGTTCTGAATAAAATAGTATCATGATCACTTCCATCCTCGCTCTTCTGCGAGATGACTTTTGCGCTTTCGGCGTATTCTTAAGTCACATGAATACCGAATCTGATACAAACATAATCGTATTTCCAAAGACTTGGCAATCGGATGCTCAAAAATCGTGCAACGTCCTGCATATATATTCCGCCGAGATGGATTGGCGGACTGTACACAATAAAATATGCATTGAAGATCCCAAGGAAGACATGAAAAGGAAGCCCCATGGGTTACAACAGTTTCCATTTATAGCAAAAATTCCAAAACGGTTCATAATACTGAATTATTGACCGTATATTCGTCAATCAGGTAATTTACCCATCAACTTATGGTTACGTGATACCTTTTACTCGAAACCTAAGCGGAACCACGAATCTATTTTGGGATCGGTAGAAGCTCGTCAAGAACAAAGCTATCTTTTTAAAGTTTTGATCAGTTTGTTTTCTTAAACCTGAGCACTAGGATCCCAATGCATCCAGCATTCTGTGTAAGATGATAAACTGCACAACTGACAACTAATAACCAATACAGATTAGTGTGCTTGGTTGACCTTTAATGAGAGAGTATCTGCAGAAGAATGCAATAATGGCTGAGGTGGCCACAAAAAGAAAAAAAAAAGGATTAGCGGTTATGAGAAATTTACCTTCTTGTCTGATCGTAAAAAACCACTAATTTTTCGCTACTCTTTTTTTCGAGCAGCTTCCACTTTGGAGAATCAGCCGCCTGCATAAAGCTCTCGAAGGTCCCTTTTGAATGCCTGCTTCTTGCTTCTTATCTGAATGACTGTGCTACAAAGTTCTGTATCAGACTTTAACTGGGCCAGAGTCGATTATTGTTCATGTTCCCCCTTGAAAATATCTCATCGAAATAAACTTTGAGTGTAGTTATGAGCCTTTAACCTGCAAATCTGGGGCTACTATAATGGAAAGAACAGAACTTCAGCTTGAACTCAGCCTTTCCTTCGAATATCTTACGAACAGGATCCACTTCTTCCCTGGGAGGAAGCTGAAGCGAAAAAAAACAAGAACATATCAAGCTATGTATTCCTTCAAGAAGAGATGATTTATTTCCAAAGTCAAATGTTCACGAAAATAATTATTCGAAGGAGAACGGGGCTTCCGAATTAACATTGCCAAGGTTCCACCCTTTTAGAACATTCCAGACTATTTCGCCTAACTAAATCATTTTTTAGGTCAAATAATTCATCCGGCCCGATAGTGGAAGTTGCAATTAAGGTTTGTAGAAAATATTAGATACCGTTGTACTATATTTTAGTTTGATAACAAACATGTTATCACACTTTCGAAATAATAGATTATGCCTAACCCAAAAGTCTGCCATTATGCAGTCAATTCTCCTCTGCCCAAAAAAATAGCTATAAAAAGAAGATTTTGCACTTGTTTTTTGCAACCAGAAAAGTATCAACCTTTAATATATCTAGATAAGATGCGATTGAAGGAGTATGTCACCTTATTGACTCATCTAGTGGTATCTACTGCTACTATTGATATCACAGAGAACATAATTCTGCGGGGATCCTTCGAGATTACGTTTGATCAATACCGTATCTTCCCAAATGCATCGTGGTTCATTATCAACAATCTTGATACACATTTTAATTCGGACTTCAACAACGAAGGTTCTTTTTATGTGGCATGGAACCAGCCACTTTTTGGCTTAAGTGTTACAATGACTTCTTGGTTTGGTACCATTCAGAACTCTGGAATTTGGGTTTTCGAATCCTTCAATTCTGTGACATCTCCTAGCTATATCTTGACCAGTAATATATTCAACAATAGTGGAACCATGATCTTAGGTGGGGAGGCTTCAATTCTCCCTACTAATATACTCGTACATGCTAACAACTGGACAAACACGGGTTTGATGGTTTTCTCTCTTAAGGATAGAGCTAAAGGACAGGTTGTCTTGGGTGCTGGATTATCCATCGGAACAGGAGATATCTTTAATAACGGAACAATCTGCTTGACCAACCTGGTATACTATCAGTCTACTTCCGTTCAAGGTTCTGGATGTTTTGATATAGGAGAGGAAGCCAGTGTTTGGTTAGCAGGGTCAGTTTTTGGTTTAACTAATGGAATGGATTCAAATCAAATGCTTCACATGAGCAGTTCTACTGCATCCATTTGTGTGGAAAGTTTGACTAGTTCCCAAACTTTTACAGTTAGTGGATATGGTAATGGAAACTTAATTGGTCTTTCTAGTCCTATTTTCAACAGAGAGTACGATGGTAACGCCTTGACATTGTATACTGGTCCTTCAAACACTTATACCTCAACATTCATTATCGGCCCCGGATATATGCAAGAACACTTTGAAATTGTATCTTCCACGTTCAGTGATTCTGGCTCACCACTCTGGAATGCTATTCGTTACAATGGACCTATTCCGAATCCTGGTAGACCAGTAAATTGCCGTGTTTGTGAACCTTTCCCCCAAATTCCCGGGCTTAATGATACATCATCTCCTTCCTCCTCCACTGACTCACTTCTCGAATCTTTTACATTTTCTAAGTCTTCGTCGGCTTCTGAAGTGATGTCTAGTACCAAATGAGCTCTGACATTCGGCTCACTTCTGGGATACCTTGTGGTGAAGCATAACCCTAAGGAGTTTCTTTAACAGCCGATTAAGTTCGGAATATGCTGATGAAGCAACTACAACTAATGTCAATGGCTCAGTTTCTACTGGAACTGGTGGTCATCACTGCTACTGATTCCAACATGCAGTTGACAACAAATATTGTCACGTTATGTGACTGATGGCAATTTAGTCACTTATATTCACTCCGAAGCAGTGGGTGAAGTGTGATCCACAAGGATCTTTGGAAACAACCATGACAAAACATCCACCACTCCTTCTGTGGTAATAGTGACAGACAGAACAAAATTTTCCTGTTAAGAAAGTTACACTATTAGCCACTAAACCAGCTATTTTGAGTCAATTCCTTCTTGTGCTAAGCTGCGGGTTCCAAATAAACATTATGAGCCATTACGGTAGCTGACAGGTTCAACACTCGTAATCGAATTGATCCATAATCGTTTTGTATTCAATTCCCAAAGTCATGAGTCACATACTGTTCCTACTCTGACACTTCTGACGCCTTCTCGAAAACAGGAATACAAGCCGGATAATAGTTGAATCAAACCTAATACAAAGTATCGTCCTATTGTGTGATCTGTTCGACAGCCAAAGCACGTCTTGTTCTCAGTGGGGTAACAGAGTTTGTGACCAAGGTGACTTCCATGGGTCTCTCGACAAGCAATCAGAAATAAACCATGTCAAACCAGAAAAATGCTAATCTTGTTTTTCACAATAAGTTTAAAAATTTATCTAAGCAGTTTGTTGGACCAGCCACAAAGTTCTGTTTCAAAGAGGGAGTTTCTTAGTATGGAGTATATTCTTCCCACTAGAACAATGCATACTGCGTTAGTTTCGAAATGAGCTACTAGTATTCAACTAGAACGTCGTGTCACGATTCCGAGCCTCCCATCTAATGTATGGCCGACTTTTGATAACATTAGAGCTCTAAATTTAGTCCATTGAGCTGAAACTTTTCCGGAAGGGGTCAAAGATTTTGTGGATCTTGGGCTATAAAAGAAAGGTACTGTGTTTACCTACCACGAAGGGGATACATGTTCTGATGCATTTTTACTCGAATTTGTTTTGCAATTCTGACAATAATCAATTCGGAGATGACGTGTGGTTTAAGATAGGAATAAATTTGAATGTCTACAATATTCCCCACAGTGTCGCTAAAAAAATCCGTTGATCAGAGAACTTATTGACAGTCTGTGCTACCAGAGAAAAAGAGCTTAAAACCAAAGATTTGCAAATGGTGAATAGTAGCCAAAGACGTCCACTATGACAACTTTTATGCACATGCCTAAAGGTTTCTAAATTACACGATGTCCCTAGTTCGGGAAGAGATAGGTTCGTGAAATCATAAAGGTGGAAGGAATTCCTCAATAAGAGCTAGAACATTAAACCAAGCACAAAACCTTATATCTTCAAGGCTTCTTCTTAGTTAACATTGTATAGATGTGGGTAATATACTGTAACTTCATTGTCACAAACATCATAAAGCCAAATTGTTTTCGCTAAGGTTGTCCTTGTAGAAGAAGAAAAACAGGTGATTAGAACCTCTATCAATAAAAAAACAATAAAGATTCAATCTAGATGAGCGACATAGGATTTAATAGCAACATATATGTTTTATCCATTAAGAAGTCTCAATGTGGGTACTCCATCAATTCTCCAAACTTTTTTGACCACAGCTTTGATAAAAGTCACACAAGAAATGCCAGATCGTGTACAATTGAAACTCAATTTTGCAACCAGGCCATTAACAAGAATCGTGCCTTTGAGTCTGAAGGTTTTTAGTAGATCCAATGAACTCTGATATTCTCGGTCATTGTCCCATTACTGAAAGATCTCCATTTTTGGCTGCATGCGGAATTACCAAAATTTGGGATATTTAAACGGAGCCGCCCCATCCTAAAAAGAATGTTTAAATCCATTTTGAGATTGATGAAATTCATCAGCTTTAAACGGGGCGCTGTTTTAGAGTTATAATGAGTTAATTCATCGGGTTTATATCAGGAATCAACTAGTTCATCCCTATAGTATAGAATGTGTATGACTCTTATCATCACCCGAACAACGACCAAAGAAAATTACAAACCACAAACGCATACAAATCCTGAGAATAAAACGGTCAACGAGTATATGATTTACAGTGGGGGCGATCAGAACAGGGTTATGAGGAAAATTGCCGCATTGCGTGAGAATAAAACCGTAGAACTATTACTTTATTCCGTGTGTTTACATCAACTACCGGCCAGTTAGAGCACCGTAAAGATGCCTATTCTTCGGAAATGCTGGCAATTAGAAGATGTACAGAAACCAGGGACGACACTACTCTCCTGGCCAATAACATGAAACAATCCTGTCACATGTTTAAGCGATCTAACAACACGAAAAATAAACTTTGTGCCCATAACCCTTTCTGCTGTTTAGGGTTAGGGCACTGTAATTACAATGAGAGTGTCTACATGGCAGTACCCTCTCGCCCAAATACAACTTGGTAGCTATTCAATGATCTACGGAGTTGTGTTATGGAATAAAAAGTTGACAGACAACACTAGTTTGCTTGGACATTAAAGAACATCTAAAATAGATAAACTTTGGATCCTTCGAGTTAACCTTTAAATTGCCTCCAGGTGATTACTACAAAGGGAATAAACAGACCTGTGTTTCGACAAAAATCGTACCTTCAATAGGACTAGGTTTCCCGGTGCCGATTAATATGCACGAAAACAAGCGTAAAAAAAGAACACTATCGTGTCATACAAAGGGCTTCCAGATTAAGAATAGTCTCTAATACCTCATAATGGATGCTTTAGTAGTAAACTTTTGAAATTTTAAAAATTAAAGCCAAAGAACAATAAAACTTTCGGAAGCTGCCTCCTCATTAGGTTATAAAATACCATTCCTGTCAACTCTATCTCTTTTTGCAAGCTCAATTACTTAATCTGGTTCTGTGTTTGTCAAAAAAGAATGCATTTAAGCTTTGTGCAAAATAAACCATTGGGCTGGACCAAAGATAGCTGGTAAGGTTTACTAACACGCTATCCTACTTTTGAAAAGGGAAACTGAATGGACTAATTCAGCTACCATGTCCCGAATTGTCCATCGAATGTATCCACTAAAAATCCATTATAAAAGGCTCACTTCTTGCCCTTCTTTGCAATCCATTTGAAAGACATAACTCCAGAAAAAGACAAGAATGCACTTGAAGCAACAAATACTCTTATTGACGCTTTTCGTGTTCTCTTACGCTGTTGATATTACAAGCAATGTAATCCTGAGAGGTGTGATTCAGATTTCATTGGCTCCATATCACATTTTTCCTGGTGCTTCGTGGTCTATCATTGACAATGCTATTTCAGCTTTCACCTCGGACTTTAATAACGAAGGTTCCTTCTATGTTGCTTCAAGTCAGCCACTTCTCGGTTTAACTGTTACCATTCTTCCGTTGCTTGGAACAATCCAGAACTCTGGAACTTGGTCTTTTGATTCTTTTAGAGCTTTTACTACATCCAAGTATATCTTGACCAGTCAAACATTTGAAAACAGCGGAAAAATGTACTTTGGAAGTAACGGTGGTTCGCTTCTCCATCCAATTATGACAGTGCTTGCCAAGAGCTGGACGAATACTGGTTTGATGAGATTCTCTCTAGACCAAAGAACTAAAGATGCTGAGGTTATTTTGGGTGCTGCGCTCAAGATAGGAAAAGGTGACATCCTGAACCAAGGAACAATCTGCTTTGTCAACCTGGTATTTCATCAGACGACTGCTATCCACGGTACTGGATGTATTGATGTTGGAGAAAGTGCCAATGTTTGGCTAGCAAAGTCACTCTTGGGTCTTACCAACGGGGTGGACCAGACTCAAATGCTTTTTTTGAGTAGTCCTAGTTCATCAATTCGTGCTGAATCTATTTCCAGTACTCAAACTTTCACAGTTGGTGGCTTCGGTAATGGAAATATTATTGGTCTTTCAACTCCCATCTTGAACAGAAGCTATGATGGTAACACTTTGACTTTGTATGCAGGTCCTTTGAATACTTTAGCTACAAGTTTCATCATCGGTCCTGGATACGTTGAAGCTAACTTCGAAGTAGTGTCATCTCTTTATGGAGATATTGGCTTGACGTTGCCACTTCTTAATGCTTTACGTTACAATGCACCTCCTCCAAATGCCAATAGACCAGCCAATTGTCAACTTTGTGAACCCTTCCCAGTGGTTCCTGGTCTCGATGACTCCTCGTCCTCCTCGGCTACTACTTCGTCCAGTGAATCGTCGTCCAGTTCTGAAGCACCATCTAGTTCAGAAGTCTCTTCAAGTTCAGAAGTTGTTTCTAGCTCAGAAGTTTCTTCATCTAGCTCGGAAGTGTCTTCTTCAAGTTTAAAAGTTTCTTCATCTAGCTCAGTGGTGACTTCATCTAGTTCAGAAGTTTCATCTTCGAGTGCAGAAGTCCCACGTAGCTGGGTAGTTACTTCAAGTTCCGAAGAGTCATCTTCAATTTCCGAAGTCAACTCAAGCTCCAAAGTTAAATCTAGTTCCGAAGTTAAATCTGGTTCCGAAGTTACATCTAGCTCCGAAGTTACCTCATCAAGCGGAGAACTCACATCTAGTTCAGCAGTTACTTCAAGCCCCGAAGTGTCTTCCAGCTCTGAATTCTTACTTAGTGAATCATCCGAACCACCATCCAGCTCAAGTTTATGGTCAAGTTCAGAGGTGGCGTCTGGTGGCTTATCATCAAGCTCAGCAATGAGCTCCGAGTCTCCTTCTTCCAGCACCGCTAAACTTTCCAGTGAAGGGTTATCAAGTGCATCCGTTAATTTGTGTCCAGGATGTACCGAGTACATCACTACCTTTACCACTACAATTGCTGACGGAAAAGTGGCCACTGAGTCCGGAGAAGTGATTATTTCGACCGACTCCGAAGGTCACTTGTACACCACTACAGACATCTTCGACTGCCCAGAATGTACTGATTACACAACCGGTTTTAGTACCAGCAATTCTGGTGGTGCAATCATAACTGGAGAAGCGGAAGTCATCGTTACAACTAAGCCCAATGGAGAACTTACCACCGAAGTCTCCATTCTTAACCAGGCTACTGTAACTTCTGTATGTGTCAAAGGAACATGTGCCCTCGTAACAGTCACCGAGAGTTCCACCTCCACTGAAACTGAACATTGTCCCGTTTGTTCGGCCTATGAGACAACCTTTGTCACCATGGTTGATGATGTCACCGTCACAGTCCCTTGTGATATACATGTCACTACCAACTCCGCCGGTAATGTAGTCACTTACACCCACACCAAGACAGTTTGTGACGTGTGCTCGACCTACACTTCGGAGATTGTAGGCACAGAAGGTGAAGAAATATCTACTACCACTGTGCAAGTTATGGTGACAGTGGACAACTCGGGTAGTCCTGTCACTAGTATAGCCCCTGTCACTGCTGCACCAGTTTCAGGTGCACCCAGAGCTACCACTGTTGCAACAGCAAGTATTTCTACAGCTGCTACAGGAATTGCATCAGCCCAACAGTTTGAGGGCTTGGCAGCCACCTTCAAATCGTCTTCCCTTGTGATAGGAATAACCGGTTTATTCTCTCTCCTTTTCGTTTGATTTTCCCCTGAGAAAAATCATAGAACATTCACTCCGTTCATTTGGCTATTTGTTTCACCACATTCTTGTTTCATCTTGGGTTTTATTCTTGCTTCTTGCCTAATTTTTCTTTTTCGTTATACCTTTTTATTTATCTAATAATGTACAATTTTTGGCAGCTATTGTGTCGTGCCCTTCCCAAATGCGGAATGTCTTAATCAATCTGTAAAAGGGTCCTGATCCTAGACACATTATTTCGTGCGCAAAACACATAGTTAAAAATGGATCTTTGATTTGAGGACACTTTGCAGAACATAGTATAAGTCTTTCACTTCATTTGAGCCTCTCTGTGATATTATGATGGGGCTATCTTCATTACCCCTTTTAAAGTTATGTTGCAATAAGTTTCAGGTGAGCCAAAACGGTCTCACTTAAAGATGTATGATTTACGGTCTCGGGGGCCAAATTCCGCTATTGCAAGGCATGAATTCGTTAACTGATCACTGACTGACTTGAACTCTCTTGTTGCTTTCTTGCTTGTCAACTTAAGTTTGGAAGCCAGACCAAGCCATTGAGTTGTCCGGTACTTTAGTTGCCGCCTACATTCAGCGTGTGGCGCTTATTAGTTTTTCGCAAATTAAACGCTGTTGTCCCTGCTTACAAATTATATGAGATACTCAAAAGAGCACAAACATCCGATAACCGAGCAAACTTGAGACAGAAATTTTAACCGATTGAACAGCCGCAGATCACTTCCCCACAATTTATATTCAATTAAAGATCGGGCTTCGCTGACAAGTAAAATATTCTTTCCAATGAATGTTTGGTCAAGATTGGTAATAGGAGTGATTCTATTAGACTTTGTTACATGCTTAATCCCAGTGAAAGACGTGAAGCCTAATGTCTTTGTTTTAACAGACATCAGTAACGAACCTGACGATGCAGAATCTCTTGTCAGATTATTGCTTTATTCGAACGAATTACTGATTAAAGGGATTGTTGCAACCACTTCTTACTGGTTAAATTACACCACTCACGAAGAGGATATATATCCTATAATTGATACTTATGAAAAAGTCCGTCCAAATTTGTTATTGCACTCCTCCGACTACCCTACAGCTGAATACTTTCGTAGTATTACAACCAAGGGACATGATTCTTACGGGTTGGACGCTTTTGGGGAGAAGCTGATAAGTGATGGCGCTGAATGTTTGATAAAATCCGTACAAGAAACCCCCGATGATGAGAAGCTCTATGTACTCATCTGGGGAGGGGCAGGTGTACTTGCCGAAGCTTTGAAAGCAGCACTGGATCCAGAGCAGTTCACCAAAAAGGTTATCGTCTACTCCATTTCAGACCAAGATGATGCTGGTCCATGGATTCGTCATAACTTCCCTCAATTGAAATACATTTCTTCTATCCATGGTTTCAATCAATACAGAGAATCCGCTTGGGTTGGGATTTCTGGAGAAGAATTCAATTTCTTTGATCAAGGGGGCCCAGATTCTAGTCTTGTATCCCGGCAATGGATTCAAAAAAACATCAAAGATATTGGACCATTGGGAGCTGTATACCCAGAACCATTATATATAATGGAAGGTGACTCGCCATCCACTCTATTTGTTTTGCCAAATGGATTGAACAATCCCGAGAATCCTAATCATGGTGGATGGGGTGGTCGGTACCGTCTCGTTGATCTAAGTGGAAAATATCAACTCTTCTCAGACACCCACGATTATGTGGTTGGTAAAGATAATAAGACTCATGTTAGTAACCACGCAACTATTTGGAGATGGAGAGACGCTTATCAAGGTGACTTTGCAGCCAGAATGCAATGGACTATAAAGGACTTCAGTGAATGCTCACATCAACCAATAGTAGTCGTCAACGGTACTCAAAGTTGGAAGCCTTTGGAGATTGAAGCGGAAGTTGATACAGAGCTTATTTTTGACGCCAGCAAAAGCTTCGATTTGAACAATCGTGAGCTTACTTTCAAATGGTTTCATTATAGAGAAATTACACTGACACTTAATCGACTTGGAAATGAAGTAAAAGAGCTTGATTTAGTTCCTTTGAGTGAGGATGGTACCAAAATCAAACTACAGGTTCCTTCCTTCAAAGATGCTTGTCATAACGTCTATGGCCGTCCGCTTGAGGGCTGTAAAGAATATCATGTCATTCTAGAAGTAACCAATGATGGTGATCCTAAAGTCAGGTCTTATAAGAGGATCATTCTCAAAACTGTTAAAGGAGATAATGAATTTGGTGAAGTCAAGTATGGACAACATTTTAGAGAACAAGGCGAAGAAAACAATAGCTTAGAGCATGATGAGTTGTAAGGAGTCTGCGATTCTTCTGCCCCTTGATACTACTTGTGTAGAGGACCACAAAAGAACCTCAGTGTGGAAAGTTAAGCAATAATATATGTATACATCCGCCAATCTTTTCAAATTCTTTAGGTAATTGAGCTTCTTTGACTTACGGATATTCGTACCTTGAGTTCAAAAATGGCAAGGCCAGAATAAGGGCATGCTCCTCTGATTTAATTTCCTTATTTGCTTCTTGATTCAAAAAGACATATATAATCGAGAAGTGGTCTGCTAGAATAGAACCCAAAAGGTGAAAGCTGAATGTTTTTTTTTAAAGTTTTATTCATTGCTATAAAATCTTTTAAACGGATTCGGCGTGTTCAACATCGGGTTTTTCAAGTAAAGTATCAATCTGTGCATTCTGGCCAGCTTTTTGAACCTTAGAAACATACTGTTTAAATTTCCGTGGTGAAATTTTAGCTATGTACATCTCGTCGATTTCATCCAAGCTTCTATGGGCTGTTTCTGGAATCAAGAAGTAGAAGAATACCCAGAAAATAATACTGCTTCCACCAAAAATAAACATCGTGCTTGAACCCAAATCAGCTTTATCGGGATTGAAGAGATATGGGATGACAAACGACCACAAAATACTAGTCAAGACATTAGTGGTCATGGAGATTGCCAAAGTTTTTGTTCTCAAAGCACTCGTTGGATTTTCTAAAGCAACCGGGTAGCAAACACAACCAAGACCAATGTTAAACCAAAATCCATACATCATCATGAAGGCAACCGTTGTTTTCAAAGCATTGGGATTATTTTTGTTGAGTCCGGTGGCTCCAATAATTATGCAAACAGAAGCAATTATCGCAACACCATAAAGAATGGTTGTACGTCGACCGAACCTATCCACCACGAACAATGCTGCAATACACCCTAAAATAGATTGAGTTTGTGCCCCGATAGTAAGCTTAAAGGATTGTGAGTCTGAATACCCTGCTGTCTGGAACCAGTAAGCAGTGTAGTTGATGGTAAATGTGACACCAGAAAACGCTTGAAACGAGAACGGAAGTGAAGCAATAATCGTTCTTTTCAAATTAATGCCTTTGAAACAATCAATGTATGCCGATCCAAGCTTAGCCTCTTCGGCCTCTCGGATAGTAGTTTGCACAACTTCAAGTTGTTGGTGAGAATATTCCTCATTCCTTAAAACCTTCATGTAACATTTGAAGGCTCTTTCAGGGTCGTCCTTCATGATATAAAACACTGGTGATTCAGGAACAAATAAAAGCAATACTAAAGAAACCGCAGCAAAACCCCACTGAGCAGCGAACATGGATCTATATGCCCATCTTGTTTGATTATTTGCTTCAGCGTAATTGATGATGAAGCATACCATGGGACCGATAGAATACGAAATGTTGCACAATGTGGTAGCAAATCCTCTTAAAGGGAATGGTGCAATATCTGCTACATAGGCAGCAGCGGCAATCTGTATGATACCGAGACAGACAGCGACCAAAGTCTTGGAAGCTAAAAAGGTTTGGACAGTAGTGCTTGAAAACTGGAATCCAACAAACCCTGTCAAAATCATGACGGTTATGTATATGACCCACTTTTTTCCAAATCTGCCAGTAAGATATGCCGAAAGGTTTTGTCCAACCAATTGTGCAGCCAAAGGAACTCCCAAAAAGGCAGATTGCCATTGCGCAGGGATCACCCATCCCCCACCTTCAAGCGGTTCACCGAAGTCACGTCTAAATTGTGGAATCGAAAGAACGATACCACCGGCTTGACTTTCAAACGTCGTCAAGACTAAAGTGAACACCATTGTTAAGATACAATAGGCGGCATATGGATAGGCTCTGAATGTTTGCCATCTGCCTCTCTTGTGATCCATATACTCCGTAACGAGCACATTTTCAATATTTCCAATCAAATCTTCCTTCAGGGATGGGTTCCCTTGAGTTTCTGACTCATTTGTTTTGGTTTCAATCATAATCAAGACCACAGTATTGGATCAAAACCCATAATACCGAGATATAGTGTCGTTATAAATAGAATGGCCCTGAAGGGCTCATATAGGTAAATGATCTCTTGGGATATATTAACCGATACAAATTAGTCGAAATCGGGCGGTAATTAAAGCCGCAATTACCATGAGCAAATCCCCTCAATTAGGCTATTTTCATTACTCTGTGACAAGGCTGGCAAGGTACTCGAAGTACAAATATGGAAAAAGGATTCGCGCCAATTCTTTTGTACAGAAGAAGCCGTGGACAGTGGTCCTGGAGAACCTAGCAGAGCTTGTGCACCTCACTCTGGTCTTGCGCTAAAGAAGCCTGTAGCGCTCCCCAACATCGGGAGCCTTACCATTCGACTTCGAGTGACATAATTGAATATATTAGTAATTGAGCCATTCTTGAGGCCAATGGGAGTAGAACTGTTAAGATATAGTATTATGGCGCTCATGATTTTGAGCCGATGGTGATCAAAAGCTTCATCCTTATCGCCTTCATTGATTCGAGTTGTAATCGTTCATGGGGAGCGCCATTGGTTGATGGATGGTCTGCCGTTGCCCTAGTCGTGTATTAACCAATGAATTAATCGACAGCTGTTGTTACCATGGTATGCCCGTGCTACATGCACAAGTGTCGAAAACTGAAGAATCAGGCCTCCAGTAGGTGAAGATGCCGGCTCATTGCATCTACCCAAGTCTAAGCTCTCGTTGTACTTCTCACAGATTGAAGAGAAAATAGATATGAATGCAGGATTTTGCTACATATTACAGCTAGCAAGGATGGCGGCTAAAACGAATTGATACTTTCCAAAGAGCCAGTGTATACAGAGTTACACGAATGTACCAAATTTCGTTTCTAACTGTCCGTCAATGGTCCAACGTTAACAGTGTGCATTTGTCTGTCCTGGATCTGAACCTCGATCCTACGGTAGCTTGATGCTAGGTTTACACCATTGCCCTGCAAGAGCTTCATCACACAGTATGGGACAGGCCAGTGCTGAGAAGCATTAGGTGGTGGAACTGTGGTAGTTAAAATCAAATCGCACAACTTCCCAATTCGGAATACCGGTGAGAGCACGATCACCTATTTAACCTTTTAACCTACCCTGGAAGAAATTCATTCGGTTGATACCGTTGCATGGCCAATGGATCGATGCAGAAAAGGAAAAGGGCCGTGAAAGCGAAGAAACAATGGAAATTTTGTTAGGCCCTTTTTAGACA